>JPFM01000083.1:105737-349500 GCA_000733375.1 Paramecium sexaurelia | reverse complement strand
TTAAAACTTAATGAAATAGTTTTAAATGAATATAATGAATTAAATTTACTTATTAGGATATAATTTTTTATCTAAAATATTTTATATTAATCACATGAGAATTAATGTCTTATTCTTTTTTAATAGATTATAATTCTTAATATATTTTAAATTCTTAGTATAGTTTATAAATTAAAACAAATAATTTAGTACTTAAAATTAAAGGGAACTATGATAAATTTTATGCTATATTACTAACATTATATTTGCTAAATTAACATTTTTTTTATAATTTCTAATATTGAATTCTTACTTGACTAATATTTTCTTAAAACTAAGACTAATTTTTTAATATTATTATCTATTTAATGATATATAATCTAATTATTACAATTCTTAGATTATATATTTCAATTCTCCAAAATCAGAACTATAAGAAATTAATAAAAAATTAATCTAAAAGTTAATATATAAATCCTTATTGTGAAGTAATTTGTTTTCTCATATTCCTCAAAGCACAATTTTTGGAGATTAATAATATTTAGTTTTATTTTTTTCTTGTCTTTGAGAATCATTAACATTTTTGTACAAATAAGGAAGATTGCTCTTTAATTTTATAAGATAGGTTTAGGTCAAGGGTATTATTCTGATAATGTTTTCCTTTATTTATCAATGATTACAATTAGATTAAATTAATATATCAAAAAATAAAATTATATTTATTCTTAATAAAAAATTAGTATGGTCCAATATTTATTCAATCTCATAAAGTTGTGAAGTTATAAAACGAAAACAAAATAAAAATGATTATCAAATAAAAAATTATTCTTTGAATTATTTTTTTTAGAAAATGCAATTTTTGAACTTAATTTAAGAAATTTTAGTTTATTCATAATCTTAAATGATTGATATGATATTTTTATCATCAATATTGCATTAATCTGAAAAATTCTGAATTAAATCCATCTAATTTTATTAATAATGCTAACTTAAATCTAAAGCATAAGAGAGTAGGCTTTGATCATTAAAATATTTTAATAAAACATCCAAAATAGAAATTTAGAATCTTATATTTAATTTGAGTTACGCAATATTATTTATTTAATTAGTTATTAACTATTATTTTAGATTGAAAATAGTTTGCAATCAACAATCTCACTTATAATAAATTTTTTAATTAAAATTTCGAAAAACTTATTCTTATTAAACAAATAATTTCATTCCAATTTAAAATAAATTAATTATTTGAATTAAATTAACACAATTATAGAAACAGTAAGATAATCATAGAGCTATTAACTATTAATGCTAAAATTTATATTGATTCAAAACATTATATTATATTATAATAATTATATTCTGTTTGTTTAAGGCTTAAGTACTAAATATGAACAAAAATTATTTTTGGTAGATTACTTTTTTAATTTAATTTATTTAAACACTAACAATAACATTAGAAAAGTTCTGAGAACTTATAAATTAATTTTATTAGAGAAATAAACTTGTATTTTAATAAATTTATACAATTAATCTACATAGATAATTTCTTTCATATAAAAACAAGTATTTAAAGATTTTCTTTTAATCATTTTTTGTTAAATAAATTCAAAAACTATGTTATTTCTGAGTTTAATCTTATTAGTGATTGGACGTCGGGAAATATATTTTAGCGCTTTTCATTAGGCTTCTCATCTATATTGCATTAACAATGCTTGCCCTTTTTCTTTCAAACAAGATATTTCTTAAGTAAGTGCTTTATACTCAAATTGTACAAATCCAATAGGAACTGCTTTAATTTTGAATTCTGATTAAATGACTTCTGTTTTAAGTGAGGCATCAAATTATTTAAAAGCCAATGGTAGAAGTCATACACTGACTTTAGATCTATACTTCTTAACCTAATGGGATAATGAAGAATTCAGATTAGAATATAAATCATAAATATACTAATTTTAATATTCTACATAGAATCCGTTAAGTTTTAGTTCAGGAGCATGTAATTCTAGCCTTCATTCAGTTAGAACAATTAAAATAGACCTTTTAGATGTCACATCTTTAAATAATTTAAAGTTCAGTATTCTAAACTAATACAATAAAGCATTAATAAGAAATGTTCATTTATCATATAACACATGCCATCCAACTTGTAGGATTTGTTAAGGGGACAATTATAATGAATGCACATCATGTTTTGGGTTAACAAATTTAGTTGACGGTATATGTAGATGTCCCATAAGAACTGTTCTTAATGGAGAGGGAAATAATTTTAAATGTTAAAATTTTTGCTTGATGGGTTCTACTGATAAAAGAGGCAGATTTTGCAAAGCTTATGAAATAAGATATCTCCTTTGGTTATCACTCCTACCATATAGTTATACATATTTGATTTAGTGGCGAATAATATATGATCCTTAAAATTTAAGCAATAATAATAAAAAATTGGGACCTTATTTTGGAATATTTAAAAATAATGAGGGAGCAGCATTTGCAGTCACTTCTACTAACTTTTTCTATCCCTTAGGAGTATAATGCTACGTTTTAATGTGTAATGCTATTCCTATCAATTCTGGAATATCTATCTATATTAATTCAACCTATTATGCTTCTTTTTATTTTGACGGATCACAATTTATAACTGATAACTTATATATTTATGCTCGTAATCTAGTTACATATGCTGGTTGTTAATCCGCATAAGTATTTATTTTTAGCACAAGTCTTTATATAGAGCAAGGAAGTTTTGTTTTCTCAATGAAAGGGAATTTTACGTAATTTTATCAAATTAATTGTAGAAATTCAAATTCTGGGTGGTATATAATCTACACTTTACTTGCAAGTCTTCAATGTCCTCCGTTTTGTTTGAAATGTGAAAGAGATTATGAATGCTCAGTATGTTAGGTTGGATATAGAGTAGTTTCAGATGGTAGATGTGTTTTAAGTTGTTCGAAAGATTCGGTATTGACAAATAATAAATGTATTAAATACGATTAAACTACAAAATGTATCCAAGTTTATGTATTAGATAGATTCGTAATATTTAATAAAACTGTTCTTTGATTTTACAGTTCCAAATAATATATAAGATATGTTTTTTTTAGAATCGTCCACTGTTAAAGATTTTTAAAAAGGAGATTTCATATATTGGTCATATGTAGAATCTAAAGCTGTATTTGGGGGTAAATATGTTTGGGCAACAGCAAAATTCTCCTAATAGTTTACAATTGTTAAGCCTCATCATTCATTAACAATTTACTTTGATGCAATATTTGGACGCGACTTTTTAAATGGAGCTGGATATCTTGGATATTCAATTAATAATAATCCTGAAAATCAAGTGAATCAAAATCAAACAATTACTTTACATATTCCAAATTCTTCTCCCACTTTAATGTTAACATTTGAATGTCATGGACTAGATAATAATGTTTTAGACAGGTATTGTGCAATATCTGACTATTCAATTGTTGTTCATTATTGTAGTCCATTTTGTTTAGTATGCTCAGATGACAGCACTTGTATATTAATGGATACCTATGATTATTCCATCATTAAATTAGATCAATCCGAATGTGGCCCTCAATAATTTCTTGATGATGAATATTTTAGATGTGAATAGTGCCCTTTAGAATGCGATGCATGTTTTAATGAATATGAATGCACAAGTTGTAACTATCCATATATACTATATGTTACAAAGTGCATATTAATGTGTACTTCAAATCAATATTTCGATGAGTATTTAGATGCATGTGAAGGTAAAAAAGTAAATAATAATAGATTGTAGCTTTAAATGTAAATAATGTAGAACTAATTAAGATAAATGCATTAACTGCGAAGAAAATAACTTTCGAGTTTTAAAACTAAATTAATGTGTGTGTTATAGAGGATATTATGACGATAATTTAACACCTGAATGCAAAATTTGCCATAAGTATTGTACAGAATGTTATGGCCCTTCTAATAAATCATGTATTTAATGTAAATAAATTGATAACATTGAGAAAATAGGAGATATCTGTGATTGCTAAGAAGGGTATTATTTTGAAGAGTTCAATTTTAAATGTGTTGAGTGTAGTAATAAATGTAAGACTTGCTTTTCATCATTTGAGAACTCTTGTTTAAGTTGTAATAACTTGGAAAATAGAATTTTGAAAGGGATTTAATGCATTTGCTAAATAGGATATTATGAAATTGGTGATTTTTGTCAATCATGTCCTCAAGCTGAAGATGCTGGATTATCATAATGTTACAAACTATGCGGAGATGATACATCAAAATGGCATAATCAACCATGCGATTTTATTACATGTTTGCCAGGTTTTGATAATGTAGACAATTTATGCATTCCAATCTGTGGTGATTTATTATTAAGAGGCGATGAGGAATGTGAAGATGGAAACTTAGAAATTAATGATGGCTGTGTTAACTGCAAGTTTTAATGCCCAGGATAATGTGCTACCTGTGATTCCTCTACAACATTTCCTTGTCCAGATATATGTGGAGACGGAATCACAAGTGGTTTTGAAGAATGCGATGATGGTAATAATATTCAATTTGATGGTTGTTATTAATGCAAGAAAGAGTGTTAAATATAATGCACAAAATGTATGAAAGGAGAATGTTATGAGTGTTAAACATACGGTTGGGATTTAAATATTGATACTATGTAATGTATTGAGAATTGTGGAGATTCTATTATAATAGGGAGGGAGGAATGTGATGATGGATATAATTTTAATCCAAATGACGGTTGCTATTAATGTAGAAGATTATGTAGAGATGATTGCAAAACCTGTAGTTTTGATGGAAGAACCTGTTTGGATTGTTAAGTTATAGGATTCAGACCTTAAAGTTATTTTTGTGTAAACATATGTGGTGATGGTTATTTAGCAAATGATCCATACGGAAGAAATAGTGAAGAATGTGACGATTTTAATTTAATTAACTTTGACGGATGCAGCAGCATCTGTAAGTTCTAATGCCAAAATGATGTTTGTTCAGTTTGCTAAAATGGAAGATGCATATAATGTATCAATCATTATTATCTTGATGTAAAAAAAAATAAATGTATAGAATTATGCCATGATAATATAATAATTGGATAAGAATTATGTGAGGATATGAATAGTTTACTTTACGATGGTTGTTATAACTGTTAATTATCATGTCAACCTAGTTGTTTAATTTGTTAAATTAATGGTTGTTAATAATGTCTAACAGGATTCAGATTGATTCAAAATAAATGTATTAATATATGTGGAGATTAATTAATAGTGTCAGGAGAAGATTGTGATGATGGAAATATTAATCCTTTTGATGGATGTCATTTTTGTTAATTTAATTGTAATCTTAATTGCCAATTATGCATTTCAGGAAAGTGTTTAGCTTGTTATAAAGGATTCAAATTGGTAAATGGAATATGCACAATTTCATATACCAAATAAATCGATTTTGAAAGACAAGATTTAAGTTAAAATCAAGTTAGTAATTCTTTCATCTCCTATTGTCGATTTTAGATTAATAATACCTGTTTAATTTGTGATGATTACTATTACTTTAATCTAGTAAACTCTGAATGCGAAAGTTATTGTGGGGACAATATCATCAATAGTCTTGAATAATGTGAGAATGATCTGACTTAAAATGAAATAGTTTGTTCAGATTGCTAATTCTAATGTAAGGATAATTGTGTTGAATGTTACTTTGGATTATGTCAAATTTGTGAATTAGATTATATATTAATAGAATAATCTAATGAGTGCGCAATAAAAGCAAATTGTCATGAGGAAGAAGGATTGTATTACGACGATATAAATAATTCATGTTATGAGGTATGTGGAGATGGTATTAAATCCTTAAATGAGGATTGCGACGACTAAAATTCTGAACCATATGATGGTTGTCTCTTGTGCAAATTTTCATGTTATCCTAGCTGCCCATTATGTATTGAAGGGGTTTGTACTGATGATGGTACTGCTTGCTAAATAGGCTATTACTTTGATTAATAAACTGGATTTTGTTTTAGTATTTGTGGAGATGGAATAACAGCCGAACCTGATGAAGAATGCGATGAACTCAGTAATAAAAGTTGCTTAAATTGTAAATTATAAATTGATAAGAATTGTAAAATTTTCAACCAACATAATATTTGTACCACATGTTTGGATGATTTTTAAATTATAGATGAAATATGTTAACCAAAATCTAAGCAAATTTGTGATATCCAAAATTGTGTAAATTGCGAAAGTAATATTTGCACTAAACCATAACAGATATAATCTAATAATAAAAATTAAGAAGGTGTAAAATAATTTTACTGTGGAGATGGTGAAGTAAATCAAAATGAATTTTGTGATGATGGCAATCAATTGGATGGAGATGGATGCGATTCCAATTGCTAACCTTCATAAAACAGTATTTGTTAATTTAACGAATGTATTCAAGTATTTTATCCATCTCCTTTTATCAAATTTATAAATTAAATACAAAATTATCATCTCCTTACATTATATTATGATTAATTAGTCAAATTATCCGAAAATAGTACATTAGAATTGTATTTAAATTCATTATCGGGTTAAATTGAAAACACAAATGTCAATATAACTTATGCTTCAAATCTACAAGAAAATTTTGATTTAGTGAATTTGGAAATTTCGATTAAAATTGAATATTTAGAAAAGGCTATTGATCCTATTTTCACTCTAAACTTTCGTGAACCTAGTATCATTGTAAATGAACTTGATTTAGAATAATAAGTATAGCAAATCTCGATAAAATTAGCTTCTCCAAATCTCTTATCAACTGAGGAAAAAAAAACTACAGAATCTATAGTTTAATTTAGTGGATATTAAATTTAAATTATTGCTGCAGTAATACTAATTTCATCATTAACTGGAAAATTTTAGATTATAGAAAATCAGATCGAATTAATTTAAATGCTGTACTATTATAAATACATAAACATCATAAAAGGCTAAAATTTAAGCAAATTTTTTGAAACATTTAAAATCATATAATTGGCAAATTTTTTTGAGTATATTGGATTTTAACCTGAAAAATATTTTTTCTTTCAAATTACTATCTCAAAGAATACATCCAATACTATTTTCGAAAATGATGGTAGAAATTCCAACTTTTTATGTAGTTTTTTATAAACTTTTTCTATAATTATTATTGCTTACTTTAGTCATCTATTAGTCAAAATAGCAGTTAAATTAGCCAGATTAAAAGTCAAATAGTTTTATGTTTACAAAAGAAGCTAGTATTAATTAAAGATTTTGAGTGAGCTGATGAAATTTTGTAAAAGAAATAATGCAAATTAATTTAAGACTTCATTTAGAATAATATTTTAATCCCTTATCTATGAACATGTTATAAATACTATGTTATCGTTTTAATATTAAAATATTGAAACATTAGATGGAAAAGTGAGTTTGATCCTTAATATTAGTTTATTTATATTTCTAATTTTTTACTTAATTAACCAAAAAAATTAGGGATTTTCCTAAATAAAGTACACATATGGTTGTGTATAAAAAATAATATTTTGTGTTGCTTTAGTAGGATGCTTTGAATGTCCCATAATTTAAATATAGCTATGTGCAATAAATGAACTTATTTATTTTTCTTTTTTGTTTATAAAAAGAAATAAAACACACAAAATAGATATTTTTAAAGATTAATTTAAGCATTTAACTTTTTTCTTAATAGATTTAATATATTTAATACATGAATTCTATAGAAGGGATCCAAAAAATTTAGTACTTCTAGGATGGATTTAAATAGGCATAATGAGTTTAAATTTAAGTATATTCCTTGTTTTTGATTTATTTTCAATATTGCAACCAGTTTTATAGAAGTTTAGAACATAGTGTATCATGAGATATTGTATTAAAAATAAGCCAATAATAAAATAAGCAAATCATCGTATTTTTGATGCTGGGGATTCAAAAATACAACCACAGATAATTCAAAGAGTTATTTATAAATGAAAAATTTATTCATAATTTATTATTAATTTTAGAAATATTTATAACAACAATAGTTCGATATATTAAATCTTAAATTTGTAATTAAAATTCAAAGAATCAAAATTTCATTTTGGAATCAATTCCATTTCGCTCCTTTTTCAATTAAAAAAGTCTTAAAAAATTTTCATTATCAAGAGTTAAATATTAAGATCCTTTTATACTACAACAGTCAGCTTAAAACAAAGGGCTTTTGCCAAAAATCTTTATGCAAATAGATTTTCCATATAATTTAGTGGTCTATTCATCAATATTATAGACTGATATTGATCCATCTTTCATTCCTAATATACATTATTTTTCATCGATAGAAAATTTGACACAAATTATTTCAGCAGTAAATTGATTTAGTGAATACTTTACTTGTTTAGTTATTTTATCAATTATTTCTAATTATATACCTTATTCCTTTATTTCATATTATAAATTATTAGAAATCTCACAATTATTTTATACTTAAGATATGCATTTTCTTAATTAGAAAATCTACAGATTTCTATAAAATCTTCAACCTAGTACTCTTATAATTAATTATCTTATCCAATAACCTTTACCAATTAAGATGCTTTATTATAGTTAAATGCTTTTGAAGGTATTTTTTACTTTTAATTTATTTTTATCATATCTGAAAGATCCCAAATTCTTAGCATTAGATCCCATCCTAGTCCTAATATTGCTTATTCATCTTTGATAAACTATAGTGTACTTGATAGATATGATTTGTATTATGAATTGCCCTTAAGGACTATTATTTCTTCTAATTTAATAAGATCGAAAACTGTCATATAAGACATTCTTTGGACAGCTAACAACTATTTATTTTCTGAATATGCTATAGAAAAGTTTATTAGAAGCTTCTTTCTACCTTCATAACCTGAATATGAACCTGGAACTGTAAGTGGATTAAATTATAAAGTTTTTGGTTCTTTGACTTTATGGTATGAAAAGCTCTAATTGATGAGAATGCACATGTATTACACTTAAACTGTAACATTCAAAACTTTCAATTAATAAAATCTTTGAAATCAAAGTAAATGTTTCACCTAATTTCCAAATTCTATAAAAATCATCAGCATGTTTAGAGAATAAGATTTTGGAATCTCTAGAAAATGCCATTGATAATATTGTAAAATCATTGCTATTAGAATCTTACAAAATAGCAGCTTATTATTTGGTTTACATTGACCAAATAATAATTGAAATTGTTACATCTTCAATGGCAATTTTACTCGAATCTTTTGATATTTAAATTACTCCAATTGTAGATTGAATATTGAAATTTATATTTTGAATCTTTTATTACATTTTATTTTATCCAATGTTTATAATTTGAAAGGGAGAGTTTAATATATAAAATTTTTGGTCTGGAAAAAAGATTATTGTATCTAAGAGTTACTTTTTCTATATATAGTTTTGTATTTAACTTCCAAACATTAATTTAGCTATTTTGATCTAAGGCTGCAAAATAACGAGAATCTTATGAAAACAGTATTTTTGGAGGGAGATTTGATCCTTTTAAAAGTATATCAATTTACTATAAATCCTATAAGTCCCAGTGAATTATTTCTGAATTTGAGCAAGAAACTAATTATAAGCCATCAGGCGATATCGCAAAACATTAAACTGAATCAGAATGACCATCTAATTCAGATTACTATTATTATAGAGCCTTAATATTCCATAGCTTAATCTCTTTCTAACTTGCTTATGCTAGTATACCTTGATTTGATATGGATATGAACCTTATTGAAGGAGTATTGCATTGAAACTTTGATAATAACTTACAATGTTTTAGTATCCCATAATTTGATTAAACCATTAGAATATCCAGTAAAGAAGTTTATTCCATCAGGTGAAAATGAAGCTAACATACATTAGAGGTTAATAGACTTGCTATTTTCAAAATTTTATATAGTTTTGTTAAACTATAAATCAAATAATAATATGCATTCAGATTTTTATATAACTAGCTAAAGTTTCTTGTTTATTCAGAAAAATACATTTTATTTTACTCACAAGCAACTTTTCTTATTTTATTATTTTTCTAGTTTAAATATTAAACTTTGTATAGCAATATTTATTGAATATTACATAAAATGCTTTTCCATCTGAGCAAAAATTGCTATGCAATAATTCATTTTTTTCATAATTCAATATAAAATCAACATTTACTGTTTCAGATAGGGATTGAAAACAAATTTAATCATCCATAACTATTCCTAAATACATTTAATTAATTAAGATAAAATCTAAGTAATTATTTGATTTTTAAATTTAGATCAATTTCAATATATCTTGACTTTCAAGATTTTATTAAGTGAGAAATTAAGTATTTTTAATAAGTAATTATTTGTATTCTCCAACAACTAAACTTGAAGTGTTTTAAATGTGGATGAAATGGTCTAAATTTTTTTTATTTTATCTATATCTTTAATATCCTATATTTGAATTAAACGATTCCAACTAGTATACAATATCAATAATTAATCATCTTATGCAAATTAAACTGAATTGTATTCATTCTCTTATTCAAAAGTTTATAATTATTATATATAAGGATTATAATTTAGAAGGGTCTAATTTTTATTAAAATCCAAAGAAGAAAATTATTTTGATCAATCACCTTTCTAAAAATAATAGATTATAGTTTTTATTTTATTGTTCTTAAGCAGACTGGATAATTAATTGTATAATTTTTATTTATTGTAGTAATTTTAATATAATTTAATGCTAAATTCAACATATACATATAAAGGTAGAAATTCAGTTAATTGTAGTAATTTTAGTAGGAGACAGTAAGGTTGGAAAGACAAGCTTTTTTATTCGTATAACTAAGAATGTTGCTCCTCGTTTACCTCAATCAACAATTGGAGTTGATTTTGCATCAAAATAAATAGTTTTTAAGGACTCAATTATAAATCTTAAAATTTGGGATACAGGTATAAAATATATAATTTAGCTGGGTCTGAGAAATATAAATCGTTGACTTCAAAGTATAAATTACACTATTTAGTCACTTTCATTAATCTTAAGGGGCTTTATTGTTTTATGATCTTACAGATTTATATTCTTATGAAAATTTACAATATTGGTTAAAAGGTATTTATATTTGAATAGTAAATGAAGATATTTAAAATAATGCTGATGACAGAATTGTCATCATAATAGTGGGAAATAAATTAGATTTAATTCATGATGGTGTGGAACTGAGATGTATAGCATAAGAGAAGGTTTAGTAATTTTGTAAGGCTAAAAATCTTTTATATTGCGAGATTTCAACAAAGACAGGAGAAGGAATTAATTAGTTGATTGATTTGCTTGCAATAAATTTATAAACTAGAAAGGTTTAATAAGATGTTCAATAACAAAGACCAAGATAAAATTGTTGTGCTTGATGATGTTAAATTCCATATTATTTATTTGAGTGGGATAGATATTGTTTTTCATATTGATATCTATGAAATATAGTTCTCATTAGATTTGATTAATGTATTTAATCAGAATTACATTTGAAAATAGCTTCTTAAATTCCTATAATTAAGATTAATATAAATGAAATAAAATATAAGGGACTTGTAAACTCATAAAATTTTAAATATTTTAAATATTTTAAAAATTTTTTCATTAAAATCAATGGACCCTCACGGTGATGATGATGAATAAGTAGATGCAGACTATAACCCTGAATAAGAAGTGTTTGTCGGAGATGGATAAGCTACTCTTCCATAAGTCCCAGTTTAAACTGGAGAGGAAGATGATGAAGAAGTAGCTAAATTCCGAGCTAAAATTTATAGATTTGCTGATGGCCAATGGAAGGTATTATACTGTTATATAGTGTTAGGAAAGAGGTGCTGGAGACTTGAAATTCCTTAAAAATAAGAAAGTGAATAAAATCAGATTACTCATGAGATAAGATAAGACAGGAAAATTGATTGCTAATCATTTAATAGCAACTTAAGAAGGATTTTGCAAATTATCTTAATTGAAGACAGCCGAGAAATCATGGATTTGGACATGCTATGATGCTTCTGATGAATAACCAAAAGTTTGGTAATTGTGTGTTCGATTTACTTCACAAGAAGAGGCTGAAAGATTTAAAACAGAATTTGAAAAAGCCTATGAAAGTAATAAGACTGTATAACCAGAAGAGCCAAAAAAAGAGTGAATTATAATTGTCATTGTTAATTATCAAAAATTCTTTATTTATGAATTCTTAATATTTAGACCTAAATGATCAACCATTACTATTTTGTTTAAAATTCAACTTCAATAGATTCAATCATAAAGCAGAGTTGATGATGATAACATTCTCTAAGAAATTAGTTGTTCTTGGTTTTTCAATAAAAAAACATAAATAATTCCTCAAATAGAATTAAAAAATATAAAGAAATTAATCCATTAACTTTCATCCAAATATTAATATTATTGAAAATAAGATTTTCCTATTCAGAAAATTGTATGATTATTGAAATTGAAATACAAAATGAATTTGAGATTTTAATTTAAATAATTATTATAATAATTTCAAATAAATTACAATATTATAGAATCTAAGTAAACCTAAATTTGTTTAAAATATAGGTTTTTGATGATGAAAATTTTATCGATAAAGCTTTTAAAATTTATAAATCTGATATCACAAAAATGGCTAATGTTTAAAGGGTTTATTGGCTTGTAATGTTGAAAGTATTTAGAGTTATTATTTATAATATTAAGGAAGTCAAAATTATTTATAGAAATGTTATTGAAAATGAGGAATTGAATTTTGTTTACAACCTTAATATAATAATTCAAAATAATAAGGACTTTTTTTATTTTTGAGACATGTCTGGTAATAAGCATAAGCTTTAAACTTATTTTGAGGATTTTGTCAGCTGAACAGATTAAAAATTAAAATTAAGTAATTTTGAGATATTTGAAGACGTTCGACTAAATTTATCTGAAGTTTAAGAATGAAGGGTCCGATTGGAAGTAAATTAATTTTTGTTAAAAAGAACTTGTACAACTTCTTTATCAGAAAATTCAATGCTTCCTGTAGATAGTTTTTTCCTATGTTATACTTCTTTTCTATTAAATCCAGTCATTGTTGTTTATTGAGAATTTTATTAAGGCGGTTAAGCTGGCTTGAATAATTTTTCTAGAGATATCATGCTTCTAAATTTGTGTTATCTTTAAAATTTAAAAGATTAATCTTCTGGGACTTGTAGATCAACAATATGATTTTCTATTAATTTTCTTCTTAATTTGCTCTTATGTTTTTTTGATTACTCTATTAACAATTTAGCAGATTCTGGAAACAGTTATAGTAATACTTTATCTATTTTAAATACTTATGCATCTTTAGATAGGACCTAAGCTGAATAATTAGCCATGGCACAATCTTCATTAATAAAATCCATAGGGTTGCATTCCATAATAATGTTTCTTTTAGTGTAGATTTGCACTTTCCCTGTGAAGATGATAAACAGGTTATCCAATTTTTCATATAATTACATTATGTTAGCGAGTTCTTCATAGTAGAAAAGCTAATGTATTTATCACATACTTATAGTGAATCAGCAATTTAGCATAATATTTATTTATCATCTATATTAGTAGGTTTGAATGTGTTTAAAAAAAAGTGTCTTTTCTATCTGATTAATTATTCATGTTTAAGAAGCAAAGATGTGATATCTGTGGCTGTTAACATTAGTAAAGTGCAATTTTCAACTGCAAACTAATTTGAATAAATTGATACTATTTTATTCATATTCTATCTGTCAATCAAATAACCTTCAGGTATGTCTTCTTGAAACTAATTTTTTTTTTCTTTATATATTTAGACTTTGATGCAAATTCATCCAAATCTTCAATATCTGATAAATCTTATCTCATTCTTCCTTAATAGAACATATATAAATTATCTTGTTCATTCTATGGTACCAGATGAAATGCCATTAATTCATAGACTTTTATCCTTCTGATAAGCTAGAAATCTATTAAATTTAAGTTACTTCTAAATATTCAGAATGACTTTATAAAGTCAGTACCTTAATAAACGATTCTAACTTTGGGAATTATTCTTTATAAAGAATCTAATTAAATATGAAAGATACTTCAATTTCAGCTTTGGTTTTATCGGCCTTTTTAAACAGATCCATGAATTTAATATTTATAAATAATATCAAATAATCACACAAATCATAAATTAAGTCCAAATACAGCTCCATTACCAAATTTAAAATCAATCCTTTATCTGCTACATTGTAATATTGATTTGATAATTTGAAAATGAGTTACAATCCCTATTTTACAATTAGTTTCATCTTCCTTTATTTTATCAACAAATCTTTAAACTCTATGCACAACATTTCTACTATATTCCAATTAAAATGTCGATCCTTTTCTGACAAATTCTTCAACTATGAATCTTTCTTAATCCTCTTTATTAGGAAAGCAATCCTTTAAATTATAACTTTTTTATAGTAAATTGAACTGCCAAAATTCAAGATCTTCTGGCATCTAACTAAACACAAATTTTATTGGATTTCCATTCTAAATATTATTTATTTTCAAAATTATACTTCTTTTAAAATTTAAGTAAGATTACCCCATTTATATACTGAATTTATCGTACTTATTTTCTCACAAATATCTGGACATAGAATAAATTATATTTTCTCTTTCTGAGGATGGTCGCGAAATAGTAATTAAGTTGTTTGTATTGCTCTATAGTTACTTTCAAATAATATGCCTTAACAATGGTGACACATAGACTTTATCAAAGTCTAATTTATTTATTTCTTATCTTAATTTATCACATTGTTTAGTTCCTAAATATTGTAATGGAGGATCAACCAAATCATAATGATAGATATTTGAATCTTTAAATTCTGTTACTCTTTTAAAATAATTATGCCATGCCAAAGCATGTCTTACTAAAAATTTCATTCTAATTTTATACTGATTATGAATTTACTATTGAGAGTGTTCTAAGGAGCAAATTCTAAACTTATCTTTAATTTTTTCCATCCTTCATCTTCATCTTTCATTTTATATATTTCTTGCTCCAATTCCTTCGCCTCTCTTATTTTTTATTCTAATATAAAGTATTTATGTTTTAATTATAACGGACATCTCATGTTAATATTCGAATTTACATTTTTGATAAGAGTTAAGTATCATAGACTTATGGTTACTTTACAAGCTAACTAAATTTAAACAACATAAATAAATTTGGATAAATTTTAATATCAAATGCAATAATTTGATTGATTTATAAACTTCTGTGAAACACATCAAATAATTCGTGAATCTCTATAGTTGAACATAAATTTAGCCTATAATTATAAAATCCTTAAATTTATTCTTATCTGATTTACAACTCTAAATATTTTAATACAATAACAGACATTCAAGCAAATACAATATCAGATTAAACTAAAGATTTGTATATTATTATTTAATAAGAACAAAAATGCATTTTTAATAAAGGTTATCATATAATATGGATTAATCAAACCAAAATCAAAAAGTATTATAAAAATCAAGTTGTAAGTCCTAACACATTATTGCAAATAAAAATTTGATGTTTTAAACCAATAAAATAACAAGAAATCATATCAGACAAGCATCAAATTTGATAAGCGATTAAAAATCATTACATTTTAAAAGCGATCCAATCTATTAACTAATTTAATAATGTATAACTAGTGTTGAAATGCTCAAAGAAAAATACAAGGTCAAAAATAATGATAAATTTTTTCTCATCCGATCATGTGCTGCTCCTGGACAAAAAATGTCAAAAATTAACTACCTGATCGATTCGATTTCAAATGAGAACAATTTACTATAAAATACCAACGAAAAGAACCTTGAGTAATATTTAATAACTAATATTTTCAAGAATTGAAATTCAGATTATTTTGAACCAATTATTTGAAGAAAAGAAATCAAAATAATTAGCTATTACTTAGGGCGAAAGCTTGCGCAAATAGTAAGAACATTCTATAAAATATTTAGTAATTCATATTAATTTATACTAGAAATCAAGAATCAAATAATATAAATAAATGAATTGATAAAAAGGTTAATCTATATAATTTTATCTTTTTAACAAAAATTATTACATAATCTCTCTCCTTATGAATATTTCTTGTTTATCTATATAATTGCATCTTCTTTAATACAGATGATTTATTGTTTGAGTTTTTCCAGAAGTAACTTAAAGTATCACAAAATCTAAAATTATTTATAATGAATTTTTAAAGGTTGAGTCATTACATAAATACTTCTGCTTATATTATAACTTAAAATCAGTTCAATTAAGTTTTATGAAATATTAGATGATATTTATAAATTTTTAGAATAATAATACCCTACTTTAATTAGTATATTTCTCTAAATCAATATGTCTTCTAAAAATACTTGATTTTCAATTAGAAACTCAATCTAATTGATAAAAAAAACTTTTTAAAACTATTTGATTTTAATTTAAATGATTTATTTAAATTTGATTGAAATTTATTACACAAATCTTAATTTTAAATAAAAATTTTAAATTATTTCTTATATAATTCATTCTACAAGATATATTAGATTGAAATCTCAATTTGATAAGACTTGTATTGGATTTGAAATTAAGTATATTTATGTTGATATTTATACCATTTCTTTATTAATATTTTAAATTGTATTGAGCGTATATTTCTTATTAAGCGGTATTCTTAACGATTTATTTAGTTAGATTGGTATTAAATTTCAATTTATATATTGTAATCTCAACTTCATGATTCCTTTAATTGAATTTTTACCAGGTTTCTAATCTTATTAGCAAAAAGCAATATCAAATTAGGCTAATCAATTAATATCTAATGTAATGAGTTTAGATGATTTATTTATATACTTATGTCATGATTTTAAAATTTTTGATTTAATTATTAGTATTTCATCAATATGCTTTATTACCTATTAAAGAAGTTATTAATTAAACATTACTATTTACTATTTTAACCAAATATTTAATTATAATTGAACAATGGGTTTATATTATTTTTTGTTATTTCGTTTATTCTTTCAATATAAAATAATTATTAGTACAATATATTTTTATGATAATCATTTTGATAAATATAATATAGAAATTAAACTTAAACTTATCAAAGAAGAAGTCTATCTCTTAATTACAACATTTCAATTTTGTATTGTATATAATAATCTGTATTTATGTAAAAGTCTTTTTAATTAAAACTTGCCATTTTTAGGGTTATTTATTTTATAAAAAAACACTTTTTAATGTTAAATAATTTAATTGTATAAATTTATATTATTTTAATTTTTTCCGGTTGAATTTGTAAATTCTTAACTTGAGTGAATTGTTGAATGTGTAAGCAATTATGGCTGCTGGCATAGTTCAATTATGAATATGAATTGATTCATAGGAGAAAGAGTTTTAAAAAAGTTTTAATATTTATAGTGTCCTTTTTATTATCATGTTAAATCTGATAATTAAAATTGAATTTCAAGTTATTAAGAATTAAATTATAATGAAATATCAAATTTTTATCTATTTTATCAAATAAAATCTTAATTATAATTTATAAAGATCATTTAAAATATATTAAATTGCATATTTTAATTAAAATAATATTAAAGTATAATGAAATAAACTAGTACCAACCTAGTTCACCAAATTTATTATGAATTTTTTATATTTTTTGATAGGAAAATATGAATTTATGAATTTATGAATAAAAAAACTGCCATTTTAAAAATTTTCCGAAAGTATTACTAAAAATCAATAATAATTAATCAACATTATGTCTTAAAAATAAAAATTACCTTCAAGCAGAAAAGTGTATCCTGTCACAAATTCGGGTTAAGAGTCTCCTACTTAAACATAATAGGATGAATCATCAAAAGCAATCTCTTTAGATAATACCTAAAAAAAGAACAATGAAATCAAATTGATAACCGATGAATATGTATGATTATCTAATTTAAAGAGAGCCTCCCATAACAGAGGAAATAATGAAATTAAAGGAATAATAATAGTTGATAGATAAGGACTCGTTGTCATTTAAAGAAATTGAAAAGGGAGATGTTTATTATTATGGAGATGTGAGGTTTAATATGAAATGTGGATTTGGTAAATAGTTCGATAAGAATAATTTAAGCTATTATTAGGGTGAGTTTATGATGGATTAATTTCATGGTAAAGGTACATTAATTTGTTAGGATGGTACAATAAAGGTAATTATTTATTATTTTAAGGTAGTAAGGTGTATTTTTTTAAGGAAAATTAGTTGAGGAAGTATTCCCTTTCTTATAACCTTCTTACGATTTTAAAGTGGAAAATTATTAGATTTGTGCAAATGGTGCGAACTTTACTGGGTCGATTGATGAAAATGGAAGGAGATGTGGTATTGGTAAATATATTTGGAAAGATGGTTCTGAATATTTTGGAAATTTTTCTGATGGTACTTTTAATGGATTTGGATAAATGAATTTCGCAAATGGTAATAGATATTTAGGAGAATGGAAAAACGGGTAATTTTATGGTTTTGGTAATTACAAATGGAAAATGAAGAATGAAGAATATATTGGTGAATATAAAAGAAATAAAAAAAATGGTTTTGGAATTCATAAATTTGCTGATGAGAGATAATATATTGGCTATTTTATGAATGGTTAATTTGAAGGAGAAGTTATTTTACAAAAAAAGAATCATTTGGATAAAATCTCTTTTTGGTAAAATGGAAAACAAATTATTGAATAAACTTAATACACAAGTGAAGAAAATTTTGATTAATCTTGCAAATAATGATTTAAATATAATTATAAACTCTAAATTCTTTTTTTATAGAATTATATTTAAGTATATTTAATATGATTATTTAACAAGATTTAAATTGATGATCTTTTTATAAATAATTATAGTTTCAATCAATTAGATTTTTTATTTTTGAATTCACATTTCTAATTCCATTTCTCCTCCATCTTCTAAATTTTCTGGAACTTCTTAATTATCTGGTGGATCATTGACCAATTATTTCACTTAGACTATTGGAGTATCTGTTTAAATAATAGCTTATTAATTTTAATTTTCTAAAGGAACTACAGAATATCCATATTTGTTGTGATACATGGCCACTAATTGTTCATTAGTCTTGCCTCTTCCATCAATCAAACAAAAGTGACAATAAATGAAATATATATAATTGATAATAGCAAATATAAGAAATCCACCAAATATCATTATTCCTTTTTCCATAAAAGGAAAGCAAAAAATTAAAATAGTTTAGAAACTCCATCTTAATTCAGTGGATACAAATGTACCATCACTATCATTTATTTAAGGAACAATACTCTAATAAATATATTAAATAAATAATTTACCCAAGCTACAGGTCCTAAAGTAGCTGCAAATGTCATTATTAGTAAAACTAGTAAAATAAATATAATAAATTCATTTCCTTCACTTGCATGTTTGGATATAATAGCTATTGCAATATTTAATGAACCTATAATGGATGATCCAAGCACTATTTATTTACAGTATTTAATTACTTAGTATATATTTACTACCTATTTTATTTACCATATAAATAGTTGAAAATTATGCTAAAAAACCAAAAAGTCCAAGGCATATTGTGTAGACCGTCTTTCGAGTAATATCATTATCTGATAGATCACTAAATATTTAAGCACTATAATAAAACACAGCAAATGATCCGCACCATATTTATACTAACATCTAAGTAATTATTTTATTATACTGAAATAATTCCAACTTATAATGTTATTAATTTCTATTTCTCAAACACTTTTAAAAATGATTATTATTTTAACTAAATTTACTGTTTAGCTATTTAAGTATACTTTTCAAATTATTCTTCAACATATTCTAATTTATATATCTAGCAGATTACCTATTATTATCTATTATAATTTATTACATATTTAGCTTATTCTAAATTTCCTCTCTTTATTAATTGCTCTGGACAATCATAATTATAAATGAAATGTATTATTAATGATCTTGATATGCAAATTATTGAAGGGAACAAAAATACCACTCTCCACCAATTCGAAGTTGGACCATGGTATCTATTTTTAGCAATGTATTCAAATAATTACTTTATATATCCTATTCCCATTAATTACCCTATAGCTAAACCAGTATTGATGCCATAACCTACAAGCATGCTCATTTGAGCAAAATATTACGAAGGGCATATAGATTTAATATATACAGGCATGATTAAACTTGAAATGCCATTAGATACTCCCAAGAAAAATCTAAAGGCAATTATCACATGATAATTTGAAATTGTTGCCAAAATACTTGATATTCCAATAAGATCTGCAATATGAAGACATTGTTTATTAGTGAATTTTTATTTTATAATATATCCCAGTAGGACGCCAACTACGCACCCTAATGGGAGAATACCATTTAATAAACTTAGTTTTTCAGTTCTCTCTTCTTATGTGATTTATCTAACTTATTAAAATATATATACAAATTAGCAAAAAGTGTATCAATTGACAACGTCAAATAGCTCAAAACATAGCCGATATTAAGTGATCCAAGAGCTATATTAATATTCATCATCATGCTAGATAATTTTGATCTAACGTTTGAATCCTATTTTTGAGATGACATAATCAACTAATAATTTATCAAAATAAAATGATAATTAAGATTTGCTATTAATCCAAAAAATACGTTGGATTAATAAGCACTTAAAAGAATTTGATATAAAAATTAATTAGTAACATTTAAACAAATTAACAAAAAAAAAGAATCAAAAGCAATTGTAAATTTTGTTATAATACTAAAATATTTAATATTATACAAAACAAAAAGAATAAAAAAAAGACAAATAGTTTATTTAATAAAATGGTTTCATGTATTATTTACTGTTTAAGGAACAATTAAGCATTTAGAATATTTTTTATATTACTTTTCTAAAATTTATATGCCTGTTTTTCCTCTATTATCAAGAATAAAAAACTGGCAATAAATTGTATAAAAGAAATCAATTCCTCCAAATATTTAAAAGGCTCCTGAAATATTTACATCTTATACAATATTTAGAAAAGAGAATATCAAAATAGCTTAAAAAATCCATCATGAAACAGGTTCCATCACTATCGTTTAATTAAGGTACGATACTCTATAACTTGTTAAATAAGATATCCAACAAACAGGACTCAATGTTAACATAAAAACCATAATTAACAACACCAAACAGACAAATATTAAAACTACTAGATATTTTAACATTTATGAAATTTTGATGTATGTGATGCTTCCTTATTTATGTATGTAAAAAAATACTTAAGATTGAATAGAAAATCATCTAACAAACACAAATCCCATCATTAATATAGAAATTTTGGTGTTAGAAAGGATAAATTTATTTGATAGACAATACTATTATATTTTAAATTTATGTAAATGAGTTATAAGAAATTTATAAAGAATAAATTATGGAAATAAGAAATAATTTTAATCTAAAATAGAAAAAAAGTGTTATATATAAAATAAATTATGAAATAAAAATTGAGTAAAAATTGTGTTTTCTCTAAAGACTTAAGTTAAGTACATTTTAATTAAAAATTATTTAATTATTTAATTAAAAGTAAGGAGGATGTTTGAGACAAGATTTATTCCAAGTTTAGTTGTTGCCGTATTGGGTTATGTGCTGAATGGGTTAAGGAGTGCTTTGAATCCATAATAATTCTTAGCCTTTTTAGGCTATATGGGATTAAGTGTATTTGCCTATGTGTTATCATATTGGATGATTCCTAAAATAGCAAAATTAACTGAGAAAGCAGACATTTTTGGATACGATATTAATAAGAGAGGTAAAATATTTAAGGAAATTTTATAGGTACTGACGCAGGAAAAATAAAAATTCCAGAATCATTGGGAATAGTTCCTGCTACAATCTATTTAATATTTAATATTTTAGGAATACTGTTTACTCGAGCTTACATGCCTGAAATGATATTATCACATATATCTGGATTGTTGGCTATAACCTTTATAGTTTTTTTGGGTTTTGCAGATGATGTTCTAGACTTAGCTTGGAGATATAAATTGTTATTGCCACCAATAGCAAGTTTACCTGTCATTGTGGCTTACACTGGAGGTACACAAATAGTATTACCTCAACTGATTCGACCATACTTAGGGTAGACAATAGATTTAGGGCCAATATATTATTTGTATATGATTATGTTATCAACTTTCTAATCAAATGCAATCAATATTTATGCTGGAGTAAATGGTTTGGAAGTTGGACAATCAATAATAATTGCATTGTCAATTGCAATTTATAACATCATAGAAATTTCAACATAATAATAACATTTATTCAGTCTGATGATAATAGTTCCATATATATTGTCAGCATTAGCATTATATAATTATAATAGATATCCATCAAAAGTATTTGTAGGAGATGTGTTTTGCTATTGGTCTGGAATGACATTTGCAGTTGCAGCTGTTCTGGGTCATTTTTCAAAGACTTTGATGTTATTCTGCATTCCATAACTTATTAATTTTGTTTATTCGTTGCCTTAACTTTTTGGAATTATCCCATGTCCACGACACAGATTACCAAGGTATAATATAAATTAATGAATATTTAGATATGATGAAAAGACAGGGCTATTGTATCCTATAAAAACTAATCTAACATTAATTAATTTAATGTTACTTATAAAGGGACCTACAAGTGAAAAGAATTTGTGTAGAGTTTTGTTATCATTTTAAATATTATGTACAATCGTTGGATTTACCATAAGATATTTAGGTTCATAGATATTCTTTTGATTAATATTTTATAAGTTATAAATTATATAAATGTTAGCACCTTTTTAATAATAACCACTTGTAAGAAAAATGATCAAATCTCAAGTTGAACTATCAATGCCATAAACAAAAACTACTTCAGATTTACTATTTTAAAATTAAAGATCTTCTTATTAATAATATAGAAAGTAAACATAACAATCAGATGAAATTTCAGTTCAGAAATTGTTTTTTAGAACAACAGAACCTTCGATTCAAGAAACTCCAAGTTCGTTATATTTAACAAGACAAAAAGATGAGCCTTTTATTACCACCACATCAAAATTTTAAGAATAAAAATATCAACAAAGAATTGATTTCTCAAATTCAGAACATAAAAATTCAATTATTGAATTACCAAAGTTTAGAATGGTAGCAAGTATGTATGGTAGAAGTATCATGTCTACAGCCAAAATAAATAGAAGAATGGCCGAATCCTCTGATAGTGAGTTTTTTATGTAATCACCAGGGTAAATTTATTATAAAATATCAAGAGATTAAGATAAATGATTATTTGTAATCAATTATTTATGGAAGATGAACGATTCCTTTATTAATTTATGTACGTTCCAGACTTAACACAACCTAAAGAAAGATTTAATGACTTTATCAAGTGTTTGAGAAATGTACAAAAAATCAATAGCAAAAGATTATTTTTCTATCTTAAAGATGGAACGCCAGTTAATTCACATTTAGATATACCTCCTATACATAAGACCTTAATCTATAGTCAAAATTCTGTATATAAACCATTTGATAATTAATAATTAGATCATTTAGAATAATAATGTAAATCATATAATTTTCTTTAAATTAAAAAAAAGTAATATAAAAATAGTAATTCATAAGTTGATGATATAATTAGAACTTTAAATGATGGATAAGATACATAATACAATTCTAAAGAATTAAAATCGTAACTAAAAAATCTATCTTTTAGAAGATTTAATTAAAAAAATTCTTTAGAAAAATTAATTAAACAAACTGAATTTAATAATAACTTTGAAAATAATAAATAAAATTTAAAGTAAAACAATCAAATTTAAATTGATAAAATTGAAACCTAAGAATAAAATAAAATAGAATTATTTGATGATATTTTATAATTGTATGAATAAGAATTGAAAAAAATTGATTTTAATTAAAGTTAACCAGATGACATTAATCAAATTTAATTTGATAATGAAAATGAAGAAATGAGATCTAAAATTAAATAAGCTGCTAACTTATTAGAACCTTTATTAGGTAAGTTTTTGAATTTACCTTAAAAAAAAGAAGAAATAAAAGAAGAATAATTCTAATTAAATAATATTGAACAAAAAAAATAATAAAAGACTTAATAAAATTTTGTTCACAAAAATATTAAAAGAAGAATAAGCAATAAATTTAGTTTACAATAATTATTAAAAATAAATAGAGAATTGTTTATTTAAAATATACCAAAATTATTGTCATCTTCGAATTTTTCTAGATATGAATTGCACAATACTTATGTTCTTTATTGTGCTTTATAATAAATAACATCATAAAGATATTAATATTATAATATAAATGATGGTGTAGATTATTAAACTTATAGAAGAGGAATATTTTAAATTTTCTTTTAAAATGAATTTTTGGCCTAATAAATTTTTAATCGAATAGATTATAATTATAGTGGTTTTCTAAATTGGGAAGAATTTCTAAGACTAATGATGAGCATTAAAGCAAAAACAGTTGTTGAAAAAATTGATCTCTTCATATCAATTTCTGATAGTGACGGAAATGGAAGATTATCTTATGATGAAATATTTAAATTAGCTAAATTATGTTTATCTCATTATGTCCAAGACAAAGGAGAGTTTTTAGATGTTTTATGTGAATATTATACAAGGTTAATCTTTTAAATTGTAAACAAAGATATAACTGATGAAATTCCTTTTGAAGAAATTAAAAAAGCGATTTTGGAAAACAAAGAAGATAGTGATCTCTTATTAATGTTTTGCGGTGCAGATGTATGAAAATGTATATAAATGATTTAAAATTATTATCATTAATTTTTCAAGTTCTTACATATGCACTTTAAGTAGTCATTAAATCATCAATTGTAAAGTAGTAATCAACTGCCCCAATTCTATTTAGATACATTGCATGAATAAAATGCGATTATATAAAATTGGTTTCATAATCTCCAGGGTAATTGATATTTCCTTTAATATTTTGTTTGTTAGTATGGATTCTAACTAATTCTGATAGACCATGTCTTATGGATTGCTTAAGTAATTTATATTGCAAATTTTATTATTCTATGATTGGGTTTGTAAGATTATTTTAAAGATTCTACTTATTCTAATTCTAATGTTTATTGTTCATTTTCTTGTCAAAATATTTATTTAAAATTGTAAAAGATAAAGTTCTTTGAGTTTTGAAATATGCTGGCTCGGATATAATTTAAGCTATATTTTTAGTAATACTTCTAATTTTGTTCATAAATATTAATATTAATATTAATATTTACAACTTATCTATGTTTTGGCTTAAAAAATTAACTTAATAGATAATATTACGTTTTAGTAATTTTGATTGAAATAATCTGACATAATAAAAGTTAGATAGGTATAAATAATAATAATAATAAAAGTATTTTGACAGTTATAAATATCTATTTGTAAAATATATTAAATAATTATTTTAATCAAATGGGGATTTGCTCCAGCAATAAATCTGTTTAAGTTCCTGCTCATGAGCATGCTCCAGAGACAGAATATAAACCATTTGTTTTTGACACTACAATCATTCCTTAACAGCAACTTTAAACTATTTCAAATTAAACTAACACAGTTGCTGATCGAATTATTCCATAGCATACGAAGGCTGTTTAAAATAAAACAGATTATGATTACGCTCTTGAGGAAATGTATGATTTTGTGAAATTATAATTTATAGGCATAAACAATAATAAGTTCTTTTTCAAGATTCAAAATTTCCCCCAAATCGTGAGAGCCTTTCATCAGATCCTAATTTTAAAAAAGGAAAAGATATTGTATGGAAAAGACCAGATCAATTTTTATAAGCAGGATAAATAAAATTATTTGATGTAAAATTGATATCAATATATGTTAACAGTCAATCGATCCTATGGATATAAAACAGGGCGAATTAGGAGATTGCTATTTTTTGAGTTCATTATCAGCTTTAGCAGAAGTTCCATAATAAATATAAAAATTATTTAGACAATAACAATATCAATAAAGTGGTATAATAAAATTTGTAAAATATAAGGACTTTATGGAATTTACATGTGTAGTAATGGAGTATTTCAAGAAATAATTATAGATGATCATATTCCATGTTACGCATAAGGAGGTCCAATATTTTCAAAAGCAAATGGAAATGAACTATGGGTACTACTTTTAGAAAAAGCTTATGCTAAAATACATGGATCTTATCATAAAATAGAGTCAGGCTTGGCTAGTTGTGCTTTAAAAGATTTAACAGGGGCTCCAAGTTAATATTTTATCAGAAAAGCTGAAACATTAAAAGATGCTGATTCATGTTGGGAGTTCATGGAGAAAAATGATAAATAAAAATATATTCTAACAGCATCTTCAGAAACAAATAATTAAGGAGTAGAATTAGATAATGGAGGTGGTATAGTATCTTAACATTGTTATGCAATTTTGGATTTACAGAGGGTTGTAGGAAGTGATGGATAATCAGATAGAATAATAAAGATAAGAAATGTATAAAATTAAATGATAAATTTGAATAGCCTTGGGGTAGAAAGGAATGGACAAAAGATTGGAGTGATAATTCTTCAAAATGGACACCAGAATTAAGATAAAGATTAGATGTTCAGTAAAAAGATGATGGAATATTTTGGATGAGTGTTAAGGATTTTATAACAGAATTTAGTTAGGTTTGTGTATGTAAATTTCGACC
This sequence comes from Paramecium sexaurelia, assembly GCA_000733375.1. Taxonomy (NCBI): domain Eukaryota; phylum Ciliophora; class Oligohymenophorea; order Peniculida; family Parameciidae; genus Paramecium; species Paramecium sexaurelia. Next base: position 322,725 of record JPFM01000083.1, on the reverse strand, counting down.
AGATTATTTATATACTGCAATTCCTCTTCAAGTTTAAAAGTCAGACAAGGTTACTACAAAAATTATATTGATGAGAGTATATGAATAAGCGCATGCATTTATTTCGTTAACTTAGTCAGATAAACGATTTTTCCAAAAAGGTCATTAATATTCATTAGCGAGATTGATTATAGGATAATTAGATAATGATACAAAGGAAGTATTACATTATTAAGGTTCAGCTTTTGATAATGAAAGAGATATATTAATTGAATAAAACTTTTAACCTGGAGATTATGCATTATATATAGAAATGGATTGGTCTTAAGATTATGATAGATATTTGGCAGTATCATGTTATGGCAGTAAATCAGTTTAATTTTCTGAATTATAATTTCCAGCTGATTAAGAAAAAGCCGCAATTGATAAAATTTTTGACGGATTTTTAAGAGCTCATGAAAGAGATACAGATGAAGAGAAAGTTAAAAATTATGAACCTGGAATTCGCAGAATCTCTGGAGTAGTTGGAGGATATATTTATTTTTGGTATCAAAATTAAACTACAAAAAAAACCTTGTAGGAAGTTGTTCTTTTAGAAAACGTATAAAACTTAGAAATTTGTCCTCCTTTTAGAACTACAAATCAAGTTTAAGTGGAATGCAAACCTCTTTCTACTTTTATGGTTAAATATCGGGTAACTAAATAAGGTGGGGGTTCTTATGGATATGTTCTAAAAACTTAACTTTAAATTATTGAAGCAAAAACTGAGTAAGATATTATTCAAAAAGCAATATCGAAACCAGATTCGAAAGTTTAAAGAAGCATAGATAAGAATGTACTAAATTATATTAATTGTAAAGAATATAAAAGTGTTTATTTCTCTTGTAAAATTCCCAGCTGGACTTGCTTACTTTTATTAGAATTAAGAATCCAAAACATATGAAGAAAAGATTAAATTTGAAGTAGTAAATTTGAAAGGAGTTGATATTGACATCTCTGAAGAAGTAGTATTATAAATACCACCTGGATAAACAAAATTAATTTAATTGCATTCAATTGATCCAAGCAAAGGATATTCGATTAAATAAGATATAAAATTTATGTTGAAATGAAAAAATTATGTAGCAATTATATATATATATATTAAATTATTTAATAATTATGGGCTAAGCTTAACATGCTTAATTGAATTCGGTATAAAAGCAATCTTAACCTAATTAATCGAGTTAAAATCACTTATAAAAAAATTAAAATAGCTCTGAAAATTTAGAATCTAATTTGGATTAAGTAAATAAATAATAATTAATCTAAAATACTAATAATGATTAAAATTAGCAAGAATTTATTGAGAATATTGATGAAGAAATATAAAGTGGGGATGACATAGAAAAAATTTGGTTGACTAGAACTTTTGATATTTTTACAAACACTCAATAGATTTACGGTAAGTAAGTTGATTTCATACCCAAAGACTAATAATTAACAGTTGATATAATAATAGAAGAGATGTATTATTAATTTTTGACGTCTTCTTAATTTACAGAGCAAGAAAAACTTTAATACCTTATTAAATCATTAATTTCACTTTCAGATTTTAAGGTTTAAAATGAATAAGTTATCTTAGCAGAAGGAAAGATCTAAAAAGATAAATATTTTAAACTATTAAATCATATATAAGGTTAACTACTTACTTGTACGTTATATCCAGATGCTTTTGAATGGTAGAATGTTGATGAAGATCCTAATATTTTAGATGATGTAAAAAATTATAGAGCAGACATTATATTTAACTCTTTATTTTGTTCTAATAACTTAGACATGGCTTAAAATGCAATAAAAAATATATTTGATTATTTAGAGACATCTGCAAATGAAGATGATTCATTTAAATTTATTGAACTCATATTGAAAAGAGAATTAAGATTATACAAACGTTTGACTTTTGATACTCAATTATAATTACATTCTTTAGCTCTCTTACAAATATTAGTTAAATACTAAAAACTGATGGAAGTCCTAATATTAAATAGTTGGGCTTTTGGTAAATTTAATTAAATTGATACTGGAAATTATTTTTAAAGAAAATCCATTTTGGGAATCTTATTATCATTAAGTGCATTTCCAACAGATGGAAATCTATGGAAGAGTTATTTTTCAGAAGATAAGGTATAAATGAATAATTAAATGAATGATTTAAGAAACAAAATATTTAATATAATGGATTAAATATGTATTTTATTTGAAACTATTTTCAATTCAAATTAAAAACTTAGATCAAAATTATTTTAATTATTCTCTAAAATCATTAAATTAAATTTAAATTTAGAAAAATAATTAAATGTTTAATTATAACAATTATCATCAAGTCCAGGATTAGTATTTAATTTTTTATATATTCTCTCCTACCTATTCAATTAATATGTTAATTCATAAACTAATGATGAAAAATGTATAAAGAAAATAGATTTAAACTTATTAAGTTATTGTTAAAAACATCCATTATTTTCTGACTTGTATCAAAATGTTGATTTATTAGCATCAGAATTAACACCTTTTGTTGAACCAGAAGAATTCGCAACTGTCATTGACCCTTTAACAACCTTATTCTTATTAACTCAAAGAATTAATCACATTGTAGCTACAAGTTTAGATTAATTTTACATCTAAATTTTATTATAAGAAATCAAATAATTACCACCAGAAGCCTTTTTTACATAAGCATTCGATAGAATTCAAAAATAGAAAACCTCTTATGATTTGCAAATTTTACATCCGAAGAGTATCAAATATATAATGCACTTTTTGAGTTTTGCTAACGAATTAGCATCAAGTTTGATAGACTAAGATTTAAAACCAAAATACCCATATGGTTTATTGTCTTCAACTTTTTTGATTGATACGTAAATATTTGTAACTATTTATACTTTTAATGATTAAATACTGAATCATTCTTTAGAATTATAAAAATGTTTTGAATATGCAGTCACATCTATGAATAAAAACTTGATTGCAAATCCACACCTCAGAATAAGAAGTATAAATCTATTTTAAGTAATTGATAATACGAAAGGATAATTATTACCAAGAGATGTACGATCACCTTGGAATTAGTAATAAGAACTAAAATTATTATTTATCTCTAACACTCTTAGAATGTATTTAATTGACGGAATTATATAATCATTTATTGATACAGAAAAGATTGCTGAAGAGAATTAATTCTTTCAAAAATTACATATTAGATTTAAGTTTTGTTTTGTTATGAGGTATTTTCTTTAAGAATAAAAAGATTTATATGAACCATCTTTAATTAATGGATTTAAGAATCAATAAAATAAATACTTATACTTTTCTAATTACTTTTTAAATGATTTAATTTTTCTTACCGAAGAATGTTTTTAATCTATAAAAAACATAAAGAATTTATCTAATGAATAACCGTTCTTATAAAATAATCATTATTTTCATAGAATTATGAGAGAGTTCATAAAAAAATCTTAATATTTTTGCGAATATTTAAGCACACTTGAAGTTCTCTCTTCTATCTTACCTGAAATATTTTTAATTGATGAAATTAGAGAAATATTAGCAAATCATTTAAATTATATACTTCATTCGATTAATGGTAAACAATAAGAGGAATATTAAACAAATCTTATAAATGAAAAAACCTTTGATAGATTACTAATATCTGAAATATTAATAAAAATCTACATTAATCTAAGTTAAAATGCAAAATTCTTACCTGAAGTAGTAAAAGATGATAGGTAAAATTATAATATTATAAAGTAGATGTTTTTCTATTGAATTATTTTAAAATACCTAAAATTTAATAGGATAATATATCATTCAAGAAAAGATATCAGAGAAAATGAAGAATTTTATAAATCAAATTGAAGATTTGAATGACTAATAAAAGATTATAAGCGAAAATCCGGACGACATACCAGAAGAGTTTTTAGATCCTTTGTGTTTTTCATTAATGAAGGATCCAGTTAGACTTCCTCATTCAAATGTATTATTAGTATTTATGCTAAGGTTGTTGTAGATAGGCTAACGATTAAAAAACATCTTTTGAATAAATAAATCGATCCTTTTGATAGAACTCCCTTAACTTTAGAGATGGTCATAGAGTAAACAGAATTAAAACAGAAAATAGAAAAGTACTTAGAAGAGAAATTATAAAAATAAAAGACATTAAATTAAGAACAGAAATGATAAAATATTACAATATATAATTAAAATATAACTTCGTCAAATGAATTTCGTCACATTAATTATAATAATTTTAGAATAATAATAAAATACGTCTTAATTAAATTTAAATCGTATTAAATATATACTTTAAAATAGAAAGAGAAGTCCTACTTAAAAATGATTATATATTTTAAATTATGGCTAAACCATTAAAGGTAGTTTTGGGAACATTTTTCTTTTAATTTTGGATATTATTTATGGGATTGGCAGGTTACATGATTTATAGATTGATTGCTTATAGAGAGATTTGGAATGTAGTATTGTTTATTGTGACTATGTTTTTGCAAATAAAATATGTGAAATCAGAATATTTCAAAAAGTTCTAATTATGGTTCAATATAATGGAATGGTTTGATAAGAGAGAAATTATGGAAATGGAAAAAACTAAGAAAAGCAATTCGATGGTATTGAATAATAATTATAATAATATAGTTTTGTTTTCATCCTCATGGCATATACAGTATGGGAATGGTTCATAATTTGTATACAAAAAATACATTCTTTGAAAATTTGATAGTATTGAGTTCTAGATTTGCATTATCAATACCATTTTCAGGATTATTATTAACATTATTTGGATTAGAAGGAGTACATCCTGAAAATCTAAATAAGTTATTGAAAAAAGGATAAAATGTAGGAATAATGGTAGGAGGATTTGAGGAAGCAACTCTCACAAAATATGGGGAGAATAGAGTATATATAAAGGAAAGAAAAGGATTCATAAAGTATGCTTTAAGATATGGAACTACAATTTATCCTGTATTTACATTTGGTGAAAATAATATGTTTTATACCTACAATGGATTTTAATCATTAAGATTATGGCTTAATAAATTTAAATTGATAGGAACCATCTATTGGAGTAGATTTTTAACAGTGCCAGTAAGAATATTGAAAAATATTAATAGGAACCTCATATTGAAATGATTACAGTTTGTGGTAAAGGGATAGAATTACCTAAAATTGAAAATCCATCAAAAGAAGATATTGATAAATATCATGAAATCTACATTAAGGGATTAAAGGATTTGTATGATACTTACGCCCCTAAATATGCACCTAAAGTACCTTTATAGATATTTTGACAATTTATTGTTTATGTGACATGATTAATATTAATAATTTAATTTATGAGTTTAGGAAAATTAAAATTCAAAGGGTAATTTGGGGAAAAACAAGAGAAAAACGAATAAAAGATTAGAAGTAAAGTAGAAAGAGAAGAGCTTGAAAAAGATGAATAATAATTCTTGGAGAAAATTCAAGAAAAAGGGCCAGCCAAAAGAGTAGTTATTGACAAACCATTATAAGATGGTTTAGGGATGATATTTACATCTGGAACATCTGTACATGGTCAAGACACTTAATTCTTAAAGCAAATAGAAGCTGGTGATTTTTTAGTTGTTTTGAATGAATAAACATTAGAAATGGAATCTAGAGAAGTTTTAACAATGTTGAATTAAAAATCTTTATTGATAAGAGAGCCATTTGGTAAAGATATTCCAGTATTTAAACCATACTAATTTCGTAAAAAACCAACAGTAGAGGAAATGAAAAGTTTAGAAGATAGATTAGAGGAGAAATTTGCAGGTGTGTCTAAGAAAATAAAAAAACAGAGATAAACACTTGAATTGCGTTAAAAGAGTGGAATGTGGAGTTATAAAACAGATAAAAAGGCAGTCGATTCAGAATTAAGTAGAGAAGATTTGGTTTTAATGAGATCAAAATAAAGTAGAGATAGACACTGTTGGCACTGATAATTATTCTAAAATAAATATTTCATTTAATAAATCCTTGTTATCTTCTTTTTATCTTAAATAATCTGTTATCTTAATGATAATAAGTATATAAGATCTTTAAACTTATCTTAATAATCATTCCTAGCTAGCTCTATAAATGTCTAGTTTTATTTTTAAGATCTCTATAAATTAATTTTCAAAATGCATATTAAAAATGACTACATAAGAAATTAGTTCTTCATTAATATGTTTACATTGAAAAAGAAAATAAACAAATGAATTAAATGAGAAGTTTTATAGTGAAATTATTGATAGTTATAGACTCTGATTATTCTAATTCTATTATTTTCGATACACTTGATTATATATTGGTTATATTTAATTTGCTTGATGGTTAAATACTGAGAATTTGTAATTAGATATTGATATATAAAAGTGAAAAGTTATTTCATTAATGATTTTAATATGCTTTTAATTTTACTACAACTATAAAACATACTGTGTGGTACCTTATGGCCTACTTCTGATGCCATTAAATTATCAATAGCAAATAGATATGAGTTTGCAGATTACACATTCAAAATGATTCCGGAATCAGCTATTCCAATAGGAGGTGAATTATAAATTATATTCCCATCCTAATATCTCTCTGGGTTAGGGATTGATCTTGTATTAGATGATACATGTTCTCATGTTTGCACTATTAGTGGATTTTTGGTACGTTTTTATATGGAGAATGACATACAAATAAATGAGACAATTACAGTCAAAATAAATAATGTAAAGAACCCTGAGAAGAAAGGAGGAACAGGAAATTTCATTGTGAGATCTAAACTTGGATAGAATGTTTTTGATGAAAATTTGATATTTGGAACCATTGGTATAGCTGATTATGCACTTGATTTAAATGCCATGATCATAAAAATTGATGAGAATAGTACTAACATTGTAAATGAGATGGCATTATATAATTTTTATGTTAAGCCACCTATTGAATTGCCTTAAGGATTTTATTTATAAATAACAAGTCCTTTGATTAGTGATTTGAGTACATGTAAATTGATACCATTTAATTCAATAACTTTGAGTGGAGAAATCAAATGTGAAAATGGAATAATTGTTACTGGTTTTGAGAAGGTTCCAGCTCTATATACATTTGCTGTCTAGATTAATTTTAAGAATCCACCCTATTCATAAACTACAAAGAGTTTCCGAATTGTAGCTTATAGGAAGAACACTTAAATGGCCTATGCTTGGAGATCAGCTGTTGATGGATTGTACATATAACCTAGTCAATTTATCAATATAACACTAACACCAGGTTCTAAAAAGAGCACAATCATATCCGATTATAAATTGAACTTCAAAATAAAAAACACTGTTCCTAAGACTGGTAGCATAGTAGTTAAATTGCCATTGAATTTTTAATTGGCTAATGGATACGATTATATATCTGTCACTGCTGGCATTATTAGTGATGCATTAACCATTACATCTACTTTGTATCAATTTACAATTAAAGATTTTTAAGAAGTATTTTACTGTTTATATTTTTGTAGATACCCTAGTATAGTGACATTGAAATATTATTTAGAACAGTCAATCCATAAATTGCTGGAGAGAGTCAATCATTTATAGTTTATACTACATATGATGGTTCAAATATAATTGAATAATGCAATACCAATTTAACTATTACTATTTTAGAATCTACTTCATATAATCCAGTTATAGCAACACTTACTAATCCTTATGCTAATCAACCTACTAATTTATAATTTACTATTAATAGTGTAAAAAATTCAGCCAATAAAATTATAATTAATTTTGGATCATAATGGTAATTTTAAACCACTTCTCCTACAACTAATCAATGTTAATTGGGAGGATTTTAATCTTCCCTTTGTCAAATCGTTAATTCAACTTTAACTATGACTTTCCCAATATCAGTATCAGGAACTAAAACAGTTGACATAAATGGAATTCTTAAAGCACCTTAAAACGCATTGAATTAATTTCTTATATATGATACATTTGATGGATCAAATACAGAAATTGAATCAGGAAGTGTATAAATTATAATTAATCCTAAATTGGATAGCGGAGCATAATTTAATTGGTACGGTTAAGGAGTATATATATAATTTTTATATTTAAGTTATCTACAAGTACTGTCAATTTATATGCTACATTATAAATTAAATTTACCCCAAGTGTTAAAATTCCACCTTATATTATAATAGAAGATGAAGGTGCAACAGATGAAGGTGCAACAGATGAAGGTACAACAGATGAAGGTACAACAGATGAAGGTACTACTACAGATGAAGGCACTACTGATGAAGGTACTACAGATGAAGGTACAACAGATGAAGGTACTGATACCCCTACTACTCCAACTTATCCTACTTTAGATCCACCTAGTCCACATGGTGAAATATGGATAGAGTTTGGTCCTTTATTGACTTGGGATGATGATTTAGGAATATCTACTTTATATTGTTTAACTGATTTGGTGCCTTTAGAAAAATATTCAATTGATTGTGAAATTCATAAAGGTAGTTCAACAACTCTACCTGAGATAAGATTGAAGAATTTTAAGGAAATTAGTGAGAATACAGCAATAAATGTAAAAATAACAGGGATTTGTAATCCAGAGTTAAGCCCAATTGTAATAAATATATACAGTGGGACTCGTTAATACAGCAATAGAATAATCTATGATTATGCAACAATAACAATGCCTTTGACAAGTATAGTTCCATTGACTGAATTAACATTAACTTCAAGCTTTGCAACGTCTGCTTAAGCAGTGAATTAACTGTTTAATTTAGTTTTTCAACCAGGATTTACGGCAACAGTTCCTATAGGTTCGGTAATAAGGATATAATTACCTGGATATGAGAATGGATTTTTGTAAGATACAACAAAATGTACTGTAGACACAACAGATATGAATTGTAATAAGTTTAGAAAGATAGATTGGGTGGAGATTCCATTGACTTCAGCTGCATCTACAAGTAGTATAATAACATTGTCTAATTTAAAATGGCCATCTACATCAACAGCTTTCGGTTATGTACGTTGGGTAGTGTTTACAACAAATATGGAGGTGTCTAAAGCTGTAGTGTAAGGAAGTGGAGCAACATTTTTTCCAGCACCTAATGCTAATGATTTTAATTCTGCTACAATTACAGAGTATTAAACTGGTAGGGGATATCCTGGATAGATATTTAAGTTTCAATTTAGTGTCAATAATGATATACCTAAAGGAGCAACAATGAGGATTTAATTTCCAACTGAATTTGCGTTAAGAGCAAGTAATCCAAGTCCAACTTGTAATGGTTTTGACCCTGATGATATTGAATTATAAGCAATAAGTAGCAAAAGTATATTTGAAATAATTTGCTTGGGAATTAAGACACCAACGAGTCCTCCTGATAATGAAAGTGATGGATGGTCAGCGTATATATATATTGACGGAAGATTGCTTAATTAAAAATAAAACTTTTGTATAAATGTAATTATATAATTTAGTTTCTTATTTTTATAGTAATGTATTTTCATAAGGGACGATTAATATTTTATAATTATTTGCTGTTCCATTAAATATTAATGAGATTGCAACTTATACAATAGAATTCTAGCCAGAGAATAGTTTATTAATTGGGGCTGAAATACATGTAACATTTCCAAGTTCTAATTTTGATGATTTACCATATCCACCTAATTTAGCAGATTGTGATGTTGAAGGAGGTGTAGATTCATTTTAAAGTTGTCTATTAGATGGATCATCGTTTATAATTATATTAAATAAGATGTATGAGAGTGGGACAATTAAATTTATGATTAATAATGTCAAGAATCCTGCTGATCTAATTAGCGATGGATTTATTATTAAAACTTATTATGATGGAGTCTTAATTGATAGCACTGATGAAAGTACATTACTTAATCGTACGATTACTTATTATAGCAAACCTAAAGATTTAGTGATTAATTAAATGTCCTTTGAACCTTAAAATTAAGGAATAAAAGCTAATTATTAATTTAATATTTCCACTGAAACCAGTGACAAAGTAAATGGTTCCATTGTAATAACTTTTCCTAATACTTATGATAAGAGATTAGGAGATAATTTAAAAGCCTTTGTTAATTCGATTCAAACTTAATTGAGTGTTAATAATAGAATTCTTTCATTGCCAGAAGCATCATATTCAACTTTTTATAATTCTATACTAGTTGAGGTTTAAAATATTATGAATCCAAATACAGAAGATAATTCTAATACTGGCGAATTTAGAGTTGGGATCAGATAAACTGGTAGATATACTCATTACAATGGAAGTGTTGGTGTTTTAGAGATGTTAACTCCACCTGGTTGGCTTTATTTAGTAAATATTAATTTGGCAAATTAATATTCCAGATGGTAATCAAAATATACTTATGATATGATATTATACAACAAAATACCAATTAATGGCTATTTATAAATGGATTTCCCAGAAGAATATGAAATTTCTGATCAAAATGCCGTATGCAGTTTCTCTAAATGTACATTCTCTAGCAATGTTTTAAAAGCATACGCTGATTAAATTAATGGACCACTATCATTAAATGTGTATGTTGAAAATCCATTAGCAGAAGTATCCATCAAACAATTCATTATGTAATCAAAAGATGATAGATAAGTTGTAGAATAATCATATCCTAATCTTGACCCTTTTGAATTTTAATTTCAATACTCTGGACCATTAATCTATATTAACAACGATCAAGACATTATAGTACCTTAAGGATCTGAATCTCCAGATTTATCATTTTCAGTCTTGTATCCTTTAGCATTAAATCTTACATTTAAACATACACAAACAGGGGACTTCTCAGTCGTACCTAAAGATATTACTTTCTCTTACACTAAAATGTCTACTACTTTCAGGGTTTAAATTCCTTCCAAACTTCAAACAGGCACATATTACATCTATTGGAAGACATATGGAGAAAAAGATAATCCTATTTACACTCCTATCAAAAAATCTAAAGTTATTGTTATTTCTAAAACTCTCAATTTCTTAGTTACTGCCCTATATCCAATCCCTAATGGAGGCAACTCGCTTACGATGACTGTTTCTACAGAAAATGCTCCCTACGATACAACCACCGTTACCATAACTAATAATGATAATACTTTTTACTTTGTATCAGGCTAATAATAAGGTTCATCCATTAAATTAACCTTTCAACTTGGAGTTAATACGTAAAACTTTAGAGTCTATTAAAATTATACAGAATTAATTAGATAAACTTAATTAGACATTTTAACTGAAGATGATCGTCTTATCTTTTATTCTAATGATAATCCATTATACACCATTCCTTCTTAGTAAATTGTCAGATATATTGATGCAACTAATCTTAAACCGAAATTATCAAAAATAGCTATTGAAAACATTAAAGAATATTCAGCAACCATTTCAATAGAAATTAATTAAATATCTGAAGCCTATTATATGTATTGTTTAAATAGGACAACCAAACCTGAAATTTCAGAATTATTAAGTTTAGGACCCCCGCTTTATATGTCCTCCTTATCCAAATATGGATATTTAAATATCTTGGCAAAATCTAGTATAACTCTAGACTTATATGCATAAACTGATTATGCTTTCTATTTAGTCCTAAAAAATTAAGAAGAAATTACATCAGATTTATTTATGCTTAATTTTACTACCAAAAATAGAAGCAAAATTACTTAATTCAGTTTATTTGTTCCTTTCTCTGCTAATCAAGCTTAAATTGTCACCATTATGAATTACATATCTTTCATACTTAGTTTACCAACTTGGAAAATTTAATAAAAAGTCGTCTATCAAACACCCACTAGACTTTTGGCTTCTACAACTTTATAAATGTATATTGTACCTTTTAATGATACTGACACTTATCCATAACCAAGAGATCTAATTAGTAAAATTACTATAGATGCACAATTTAAAAGATTAATGAATATATACTTGCCTTTTGTCTCAATCTCTGGAATCAATGTTGCCGTTGTTGAAATACCGACTATTTAATCCTCATCATTAAGTAATTCATATCTTTACGATTGCGAAATATCAGCCAAGTTAAGTACTTATGGTTATATTTTTGCTGTGGCATCATAAAGTGAAGTCTCTACGCCATTCCAAATTTTCAAAGGATTAAACAATATTAATGTAGAAATACCATCTGCCAATGCTCACGTTACAAATCTAACGACATCCACAACATTTAATTTATCAAATTTAGAACCAAATCAAACTTATTCCATATATATTATTGCTGCCTCAGATCTTCCTGAATATCCTGATCTCTCAGATGCAGTATCATCCCTTTCATGCACAACTAAAAAATTAGCAGATAGAGCACCCTATGAAATTATTTACAATTAACTCCTAAAAGTGGGCTTGATTATATTTTTCATATTTTCTTGAAATATGATTATTATGATGCAATTTAAATTACAGTATTATTATTACATATTTATATGTCTATCTTATTATCATCCTTTATTTATCTCATTTAACACTTATTTCATCTTAAAAATTTATTAATTTTAATAGATTAGCTATAATAAATTTTAATTCGAATAATAAAAAATAAGAAAAAAATCTTGTAATAGTTTATTAATATTAGAACATATCATAAATAAGATTTATTTATCATGAATTATCGATATACTTTGGAGACTCCTTTACTAAATTTTAATATTCATTTTGATTTTTTTTATTTATTCATTTTTTTTTTAATTCTTACAAATATTTATGGCCCTTCAAAAAGTAATCTAGTTTTTTAGTTTTGTTAATTTTATTAATAATTAAATATTTTAGGAAATAGAGTTTGCATGTATAATTTTTAGTTATGGTTTAACAAAGGCCAAGTTAATTAAGATAAAATTATTTCTTTATTGTCAATGCTTAAAATATAACTTTTATTTTAGGTAATTTATATTAATTTTAAATAGGTGATAATTTTAATTAATATATATATTTGAATTTATTAACTGCTATGAGTTTAGACTAATCATTAGATAATAGTTCAAATCATTGGGAATAATTTGAATAGTTTCGCAAAAAAATTACATAAGAGTGTTAGAGCGAGGAGAAACATTTTAAAACAAAGAGGGATTCTTACACTTCATTAGAAAAAATTAGAAAATCTTCTGTCCATGAAGATAATGGACTTAAGGAAGTTTAATTTGCTGTTGATAGCAAACCTCCAATTCTTGTATAACCAAGTGAAGCTGATAGAATAATAAAATTAAGAATAGAGAATTAAGAATTGAAAGAAAAATTAGAGAAATATGAAAAAAATGAATAAACATATCAAACAAGTTCAGAAGAATTAGAATTGATTAAATAAGCACATGCAAAATAATTAAAGTCTCAAAAAGAATATTACGAAGTTGAAAACAATTAACTAAAAAACAAAATTAACTCTTTTAATGAAGAATTAGAAGAATTAAAAAAAGTATATAAAGAAAAAAACATGAAATTATATAATCTAGTTTTACAATTAGAATAAGTATATTTTCATATTTCTATAATAGGAAAAACAAGAACTAATTGATAAGAATATATTGTTATTAGAGAATAGACAATAAAGTTCATAATAAGATGTTCATTATCTTGTTGAAGAAAGAACAAGAGTGTTGAGTGAATAAATATATTAATTAGAAGAAAGAAACGCAAAATTATAGGTTGAAAAGAGTAAAATTGAAGAAAAATATATGAACTTATTAAGTGGAAAATAAAATTCCATCCAAAAACCATTAAGATCAGAAAGATCTGAAAGAAAAGAAACTAAAAATTGTGATACAGATAGAAAATCAGTTGAAAAGTTAAATCGATCATCTATACATAAATCTGATTGTAAACCTCCAATGCCTACTTCGATTAGTTAAAGTTTTGAATAACTTCCACCAGTATAAAAATCTATACTAAAACCATCTAAATTGAATATTTCATCAAAAGAAAATCTTTAACCAATGAATAATTCAAAAATACTTGATACACCTTAATCAAATAGAAAATCAGCAAGAGCACAATCTTCTGTTTCTAAAAAAGCAACTAAACCCTAAAGTCAAACTTAAAAAGTAGTCAAGAAAAAGTAAATATATTCTAAAATTAAATGACTTTTAATATTCATTTATTATAATCAACAATTTGAATTATAAATTCGTCTTTTAAACGATAATATTCTTCAATTACTAATAATTAATGTTATTATTATATTCAATAAAGAAAATTGTATTTATTCTTATTTGGATTAATAAAAATATCTTTTACAAAAATTATTGATTGTATCAAATATAATTGAATTAAATATTTAATAATCAAAATCTTTCTCCTCTAATTCTTCTGGCTAATTAGATATCTCTTGACATAATTGTGACTCTTCTGGCGTGAATTGCACATAAGTTGGTGTCTTCGAATAATCCAACAAGATATGCTTCAGCTGCTTCTTATAGTGCCAAAACAGCAGAACTTTAAAATCTAAGTTCTTTTTAGAATTCATGGGCAATTTCTCTGACTAATCTTTAGAAAGGAAGTTTTCTGATTAAGAGTTCTGTTGACTTTTAGTATTTTCTGATTTCTCTAAGGGCAACAGTTCCTGGTCTGAATTTATGTGGCTTTTTTAATCCTCCTGTTGCTCCAACAGCTGGAGCAGTTTTTCTTGCAGCCTTTGTTGCCAAATGTTTAGTAGGCTTTTTATTACCAGCTGTACTCTTTCTTGCAGTTTATTTTGTTCTAGCCATATTTTTATTCCTAAATTTATTTTTGAAAATATTAAAAGGATAATTATCATTCTAAAATAAGTAATTCTCTCTTATGATTGGTTGGTTTAGAATATCTTGCAATTATCTAGATTTCAGTTTAAATTTTAACATATAACATTTAAATTCAAGACACTTTTATTAAAACAATCCTTTTTATTAAGAATAGATGTTTTAATCTTATGAAATCCTATTGAGAATTAAGATATCAAAAATATCATTATAATTTTTGGTTCAATTAAATTTTTTATAAACATTAATTAAATAATGATAAAAATAATAAATTTCTTAAATACCATACTAAATTTACAAATGCAATTTATATTTTCATACAGTTCTGAATAATGTTAAACAATTAAATCTTTTTTAGTTTAAACTAAAGCTGTGCTCTAATTAGTCTTATAGTTTAATTGACAATTCAATGATGAAAAGATTAGTTCAATTTGAAACAACTTTATTATTTAAATGATATTATGTTTTTTCAACAAAAGATAAAATATTTTAACTTATATATATATATATATACAATAATCACAAGACTAAAGTTCTACCTAATGCAGAAGCAATTAATTCAATTCCTAAAGCTACAGTTTATGTTCCTTATATTCTACCAATCTAATTATGATAATAAATAATTAATACTTATTAGAAATCTCCGAAAAACTCTTCTCTAAATTCAGGCGTTTTTTCAAGAGATGGATTAATTTCAACTAAATCCATTCCTACTAATTATCTTGATGATGCCAATTTTCTCAGTAAATAGTGAGCTTCTCTATAAGATATTCCTCCATCTACTAAAGTGCCAGTTCCATGTGCGAATTCAGGATCGATAGCGTCAACGTCAAAGCTTACATGGATTGGCTTACCTTCAAATTATTTAAGGATTCTATTCATAACTTATCCTATTCCTAATTCTATGATTTCATCCATTCCATAATATACTATTTTCTAATCTTTTATAAACTCTCTTTCCATTGGATCTATATCTCTAATTCCTACATAAATGATATTTTTGGGATCCAATCTGTGTGTTAACCATTCAAAACCTTTTATTGGCTCTATAATAGAGCCATATAAATGAGCTAATGGCATTCCATGATAATTTCTATTTGGTCCAAGTTCATAATTACAATCAGCATGAGCATCCACCCATACAACTCTTAATTCATCTCCATAATGTTATAACAATCCATGAATTGACCCACTACCAACACCATGATCTCCGCCTATATTAAGCATAAACTTGTTTTGTTTTGCAATTTCAAAAGACCTTTTATTAATCTCTCCGTTTATAACTCCTACTTGTTGACTGTTACGAAACTATTAACTTTTAATATTGTGAAGTCTGTAATTTTTGCCTTAGATATCTCCCATATCATTAATTTCCCAACCCAAATTGTATAAGGCTGAAATAAGGCCACCTTCTCTTAGTGCTCTTGGTGCTAATTCTGTTCCTGTTTTTGTTTATCCTTCATGAACTGCAGAACCAAATAATCCAACGGCATTACGAACGAATTTCCACTGATTCATTAAAACCAGAAATATTTTTTTATATGTTAACTTATATTATTGCTTATATTTTCATAGCAATCCCTACTTTTTTAAATCATAATATGTTTTTTTATTAAGCAAGTTTCCATCTGTGTCTTCATATTCTTCTTCATATTCTGGTCTAAATTTACTCCTTTCTTAGTCATATTATATTTTTTTGTATAAATTTATGGCATCTTAGATTTTAGTAATTTCTTTAAAATGTAATGTATTCGGTATTCTCAAACATCTAAAATATGTAAATACAAATAAATTACCTCATACCATAAGAATGTCTCCATCCTTAAAAGTGATCTTCAAATGCCTTTCTTCCCCAATATGATGTATTACCGCATATTTCACATTTATATTCAACCCCTAAACCATGTAATTTATACAACCAATAAGGAATAGGTCTGCCATCCCATCCTAAAGGTAAATTTTTAGGATTATATATTGGACTCTCATCTTCACTGCTTGCTTCTTCAGGTTGATCTAATATTTTATAATATGAATTTAAACCTAATTATTAATCCTATACAGGTATTGCTTCTTCATCTTCATTTTCTTCGTATCTTCTACTCTATTTCTTTCTCACTAAATTCATTGTATCATTTAATTATTATTGTAGAGTCTCTTTATATTATAAGATCGCCACTTCTAAATAGGCCTTTTTCTTTTTCTTTTGCCCTTCATTATCTTCTTTAGGTTATTCTTATTAATTGTTAGCTTAAATAACTTATTCAATTTGCTTTTCCTTTAACTTTGCTAAAGCTTTATGTTTTTTACCATCAAAATGATTCACAAATGTATTTTCATTTTAAAATTTCTTCTAACAAGCTTCACAATAATGAGGATGTCCTCTGATTTCTTCTGTTTCTTCCTTTTGATGTTCCCAGCCCTTAACTTATCCATTTTCCCATTGAGTTTGAAAATCAATTTCTATTTTTTATTCAATCTTGTTAACATCTTATAAAGGATTTACCTAAAATAAATTCAAAATATACTCTTTAATAAAAACTACGTAAATATTCTAACATATGAATAAGGTATCTCTTGTATTTGCTTCCTTCTTTTTCTTTGATATAAAGTGGGATATCGTGAAAATTTTAAAAATTTTACAAATACCACAAATAATCCCCAATTTTGATTTTGTTGCTTTCTTTTAACTTTTTAAGATTCAAGAATTCCTTGTAGCTTGCATGCATATCAAGAAATCTACCATGATGCTCTTCTCCTGAGAAATATGGCTCTTTAAATGGAGGCGCAAATGCTTGTTCATAGTAAAATTCGACCTGCAAAATTAGAATATAAAACTTTACTTTATTTTGCATGGTTTAAACATTTGTTACTCGTTTATGATAATCTTTTATTTCCTTAAATCTTTCGTAGAAATTTTCCCAGACATCACCTGAACCTCCAATTCCTTACAAATAATTCATTTCTTCTTTCTTCCAACCATCTGCACCATCAATTAAGATCAATGCGTCTGCTGCTGTCTTTTATGCCATTTAAATTAAGTTATTGATTCTATGATCCAACAAAACAGATTAATTAGGAATCACTTGTTTACTCTGCATACAAAATACAATTGTCTTTTCAATAACTTCAATCTAAGAAAAGGCTGCTCTGACCTATTCTAAATAAGTGCTTGACATTCAAATTAATAGATATTAATTAATTAACTTATACAATCATATATTAAAATATTAATAAAAAACAATCAAATTCATTTGTTGATATTACATATTTGTTTATGTCTCTGTATGATAAATCTAATCAGTATTATAATTAAAATGAAAGTTTATTAATCTACTAATGAGAATGCGAAAAAAACCAAAAGATTTGTGGAAAAATGTGCAAAAAGTTAAAATAAATAATTTTAATTTATGAAATACCTCAACTACGACTTTATTGCACCTGCACATTTACATTACTTGAAGAGTTATCGTTACAAGGGCACAGATCAGTCACTCTTATACAATTACATACTCTCACCTTTGGCTGAATTATGTCTAAGATTTGTACCAATGAATATTGCGTATTTGAATTTGATCCAACCTTAACTTTTAGACCTAATGTATTAACATTGATGGGATTGGCGTGTATAATATTACCACATATACTTTACTTTTTTGTGATGGGCAACAACTTTGCAGGATTCATACCTAATTGGTTGCTTTGGCTGACAGCGTTGCTGCATATGTTGTATATGGTAATATATGTATTTTAAGAAGAATTTCGACAATTTGGATGGAAAGCAAGCTCGGAGAACAAGTATAAATAAAATAATAGTTTTTAAGAAAATTCCTCACCTCTTGGAATGATTTTGGATCACAATTTTGATTCTCTGATAATCTTGCTATAGGGTATTGATCTTGCTTTTATGTTCTTCAAATAGGCACAAGCATGACTACTGCAATGTAATTCGGCAATACAATTTTCTCTGTCATCCTATATATAATCCCTTCTGTACCATTCTATATAATTGCTCATGAAGAATATTATACACACGAAATGAATTTGCCTATAATTAATGCTGCAGCAGAAGGCACGGTTAGTGTGGCTGTAATCTTTGCAGTAACTGCATATTATGGTATTTTACCTAACTTAATTAGGATGCGATATGTGGGTCTAAAAATTGTCTTGGTTCTTTAATTTCCAAATCAACCAATTTGTTATGCTCATGTTTATATTTTCTGTTATCATTACAATGCCTGCAGTGTAAATATAAAATCTTTAAATTTATAGTTTCCTTAAGATTAAAAAGTTTACCTCAATCACTTCTTTATTTAAGTAACTTAGATATTTTTTCTTTTTTAATACTGTTATTCTTTACAGCATTATATTTTCTCAAAATAATGTTATTTAAGATCATGTTAGAGCTTATATGTATACAGTTGGATTCACAATGTCAAAAGCAGTTGGAGTAGTAGCACTTAATCATGTGAGTAATTAAAGATTACCAGAATATTTAAATTCTATTTATATCTATGTTGTCATTTTACTTAATACTATTTCAGGATAAATATTTGGATAAACACTTATTGATGAAGGATTATTAATTTAATTTGCTGCCTCAGCAAGTTTTTTAATTCATATACATTTCCTCTACAACATCGCAAGATAGATATCAAATGCACTCAACATTAAAGTTTTTTAAATCAATTCAACAAACAAATGACATTATATTAAAATATATTATTTAATGGAAATTATTTTTATTTCGATATATTTTACCATTGTGACTCTCTTTATTATTTGGAAACAATTTTAAGAAGTCAAATCATAACAATAGTGGACCCAAAATCTTGATCAGATTCTTCACTCCTTACAAGAATTAACAGAATCCTATGAAAACAAACAAAATTCCTTTATTTTAGATCATATCAAAGATAATATGAAAGTCTTATCACAGATGTAAGAATAATTTTTAAACAGTAAACATACTCTCTATTCATTTTTAGCTCTCCTATAAACTTAAAATTCAATGATAAAAAAAATTAATAACAGTAGAATAAGCAGTCGATCATTAAATTATAGTTACAGAGAATTGTCATTCGATAATGAATTAAAATTCTAATGATTCAAAAACAGTCTATTTATTATAATCATTAATAATAACTATCAAGCTAGCCCTCCTAGCTCAGTTGGTCAGAGCGTTGGCCTTTTAAGCCAAATGTCAAGGGTTCGACCCCCTTGGAGGGCGGTTCTTTTTTATTTTTTATTTTTTTAATTAAATTATTTAATACTTTAATACAGTAAAGCTTATTTTAAAATTATAGAAATAATTTATTCGATCTCAAAAAAGCTTTATCCTTTTATCATTTAAAGAATGACCTGCTCTTAAAACCATAAAAATTATATATAAGAATTAAGACCCTTATAATTATAAATCTATCTTTTCCTTTTTAAATAGAATAAATTTAAATGACAAAACATTTCATCTCAAATATTGTATGATTTATCTAGATAAAAAATATAGCTTATAGATAATAATTTAATTGAAATAAAGTCAATTGAATTTTTCTTTTTCTTTTTTTATTAAAAATGAAAATCGATTTTTAAATCTTGTTTAATATATTAGTAATTCTAAATAATTTTAAAGAAATTTAGAAATTTAATTCTTGATTTATTATTTAAATAAATTCAAATTCGAAAGAAATCAGTTTATTCTAAAGATTCTCTTATTTCTTAGATGGATTTAAGTTAAAGCTATTCAGTGCATTGGTAATTTAGAGTTTGTTGCAAACGCTATAAAAAGTCTTAGATGATAAATGATTCTAGTATTATAATTAAATTTTACTTTATTCAGTTTGTTATTTATTTTCAATAATTTCTATTTCTTCCTCCATCTAACTATTTGTAAAATTCTTTTGCGAGATTATTATTTATTTGTCTTATTAAATTCCCATATGTTGTAAAGTTATTTATTCATTTAATTATACTTTCTGACCATTAAAGTAAAGATAATCTTCAATTATAAATTTAATTGAATCAAATTTATGATCTACAATAGAAAAGATGAAATTCTTAAATTTAACCAAATCTTAATAGGGACAAGTTGGGGTTTGTATGGCCAACAATTAGCTCCCATCATCAGGTAAAATAATTATCTGCAAATCAATAACTTCATTGCAAATGCAGAGTTCTTAATCTAGCTTACTAAAAGTAGATAAATTTGTAAATTCCGGAAGAAATTTAATTACAAACACTACAACATCATAATCTAAATTTATTTTACTTCATATTTTATACCTGCCTTATATTACTATTTAAGAAATTTCCAAACATCTGCTGAAACTATATTATAATCTTGTTCATATTAAACTTATTCTTTTAGTGTAAATATTCGCTGAAGTACGGTTATGTGAGCTTTTTTGGGTAAATTATATCCAATAATACAAGGATGAATTTAAGGAGAATCATTAATGATATCTTTATTTACTATACTTCCAATACTTAAAGGATTAACTTCATTAGGATTTTTTAAAATAGTTTAAAATTTTCTAAACCTTCATACTAATTTTAATGAGTACCATTATGAAGATATTGCATAAGCATAGCCTTCTGTAATCTAAGATTTTTTGGAATAGAATTCCTTGAAAAATAGTTTAACATCCATTTTCTTCAATTATATAAAAACTATGTTAAATTAATTTTTATTTATTTGATTTGTATACAATATATAATCTAATTGTTCGATCTAATATAATATACTTTTTATTATGGATCTCTGAAATTTGAATAATTAATTTATCTAGGTCTCATAGTTAGGTAAATTTTAATGGCTTATTGAAATTTTAAGTAAAATTGATTTTATCAAAATTTTTGAAATCTGATTAATTTAATTAACTGAAATATAATTTAAAATGGAAGAACTCCTAGATATAAATGTGGAAAGAAATTTTCATGATATCATTTACATTATCAAAATAAATGCGAATACTGAATTCATAACAATAGATATTGAATCAAAATAATCAGGGGATTCTTGGATTGCAAATTTTTAAGCATCATATATAGAGGAAATAACATCCAAAACAGGAAATTATAAGAAATATTCAACTTTTATTAAGATGTTGTAATCTGCAATAAAAAATCAAACTGAGTCTGTTTATATAGATATTCTTACTTTTTAAGATTTGGAGTAAATTAAAAATAAAAGACCTAAGTAAACTTAATAGTAAAATTTAACTCCAAACAATAAGAGATATTTGATTTTGAGTTACATAGTTGAATTCGATAAAGTTCATTATCCTTTACCACTTAATTTTAATGAATAGCCAAATATATAATAATTGAAAAATACTATAATAAAGTTAAGAAAGGAAAATGAACAATAAGCAAAGCAATTAGCATCAATACTGGAATCTAAAAAAAATGAGTCTAATACTTCAGAATTGATAAATGAATAAAATAAAGAAATCGAGTTCTTAAAGAATATTTTAGAATAAAAAGATAGAGAATATTTGGAGCTTAAAAATCTAGCTCATTAACAATCTACAACTACCATAAATAAGTAAGAATATATAGAGTTGAGATCAAAATATTTATAAAGTGAAACTACAAATGCAGAAATGACAAAAAAAGTAATCGAACTAGAAGATTGTCTCTAATAAATTATAGATGAAAATCATTTATTAAAAAATTAAGATAGAAAAAATAAATCAAGAATAACATCCCTAGAATAAGAATTATCATAAACTTTAACAAGATCGAAAACTAAATTATAATCAAATATTTCAAGATCTCCTTCAATTTCAAAATCTTCTAAATAATAAAATGCCTCTAACAGTATTAATAAAGTATTATCAAAAAAGAAAAGCACAGAAAAAACAACTCCAATAAGAGTATTAATTATATTTAAATATTTTAGCTTAGAAAAGAGAGCTTTGATAGTGATACTGAATCATCATTCAGACGTAAATCTAATTCAAAATAATCTGAATAAAGTCCCTCTGCTAGATCAAACTCTTCTCGTAAGACATCATAAAAATTAAAATAATCAAACTCAAATTTATTCAAAAAGTAAAAGGTTTCTTAAACAAACTTATCAAAAAAAATTGAAGATCCTGAGGAACAGAGACTATTAAAAAGATTAAGAGATCTAAGAGAAAAAAATAAAGAAAATACTATAATAACTACATCTACAAGTAAAATGGAAGCAAGTTGTGAAGATTTGCATAGCATTGATGAAAGACTTACTAAATTAAATAATTTGTTGCAAAAAGCAAAAAATTAATGATAAATATTTATTTTTAAATATTCTAAATTTGATAATATTATTCAATAATACAATGTATGTTTTAACAAAATTAAAAAAAGGAAGAGAACAATCTAAAAGAATTATAAAATAGCAAAAGAAATCATAAACATTTAAAATTTGTATAAAATATTTTCATGCTGATTTGACTTTGTTTTTTGTATCCCAAAATCTCTTTTTTAAATCAAAAAATGCTAATATGTAAAAAATCACTAAAATAACACAACCTATTTAAACCACAATCTAAATATTAATTTATTAGAATTACCATTCTTGGCTCAAAAAAATTAACTTTTGGGATATTATATTTCTGAGGGACCTGAAGTTATTTATCGCAATGTCCATTTTTAAATTCACACATAGTGTTATTCAAATAGTAAATCCAAATACCGTTTTAAGCAATATTTTCTTTAATCCATGGATTGTTTGAAAGATTCACAAGTCCTTTTTTATAAGATTCTGGAAATGTATTAACTTAAGTGACGATTTCATTTGAGCAATCTTAATCACAGAATGCAATGACCCAATCATATATAACATAGTGTTTAGATATCAGAGTTCGTTTTTAAAAGTTGGCATCTGTAAAGTACTCAAGTTATTAAGCTAAAGCAATTGATATTAAAAGAAATAGCATAAATAATTTAAAATCTAATTCATTTTTTTTAGTTTATTGAATCATTTTGAGTTGTCTTTTAAATTGTCAGTTTTGATTTTAAGTCATCGTTGTTTACTTTTTTCTCAAAAACTTAATAGTGGATTTTAGATCTATAGTTTATCATATTTTAAGAATTAAATAAATCATAATATGTAATCTAATTATATTCAGTTATATAGTTTTATTTTTAAATTAGCTAATATCTTTATTTTCTTGTCTATCTCTAATATTTATAATTACAATTTGAATTCGTTTTATTTTCTTAGATTAAGAATTATTTTATAATACCTCTATATATTTATTAAGACGAAATGGGGTTCATATAAACATATTATATAAATAGATTATTAATAAATGCTTGGTGGTCGACGAGTCCGTTCTCATGAATCATCGTTAACAGATTTGGATGCTTATAATCCTAATTTTGAAGTTAGAGTACATATAAACCATCACTAATTTAAAACTCTTAAATGTTAGAGTTAACATTAAATCGATCAAAAAAAGTTTTGTCCTTATTTTCATGATGAATCTGACCGAAGACGTGATATATAATAGCATTCATACTAGTAAAATAGAATAACATTTTTTTTAATTTATAGATGCTAATTGTGTCCATAAGCAAATAAATGCCCAAGAGGAGATGAATGTTAATGGTCTCATAATAAAGTTGAGCAAGTCTATCATCCAAATAGATATAAGACAAAATATTGCACTCATTAAAAAGATTGTGAATATGGTGTTTATTGTTCATTTGCTCATTCTAAACAAGAATTAGCTATTCCAGTAAAATTGGATGGAGTGGTTTAAGATAAAAATTTTTGGATGTATTAATATAAAACAGTATGGTGTCCTCATACAGTCAAGTAAACTTAATTTACTAAATCAATATGATAGTCATGATAGGGCTTCTTGTGTTTACGCACATAATGCTTAGGATTTCAGAAGAGATCCTAAAATAGTATCGCCAAAAGAGTGTCCTCATTGGAACAAAACAAATCAAATTTTGAATTATGATAAAGGTGGCTGTCCTGACTAAGAAAACTGTAAATATTGTCATGGATGGAAAGAATATGAATATCATCCATTGATTTATAAGACAAAACCCTGTACTTTGTAGAATTGCTCCAAAAAATAAGGAGAATGTGCTTTCTTTCATTCTGAATAAGAGAAAAGGTAATACAACTTTATTATTTAGGGTTCGCAAATAAATCGGAGATAACTCTTGGATTATTGAAGAACCAAATATTCATACAGAAACTAAAAGACAACCATATAAAACAACCTCAAATTATCTAGGTCCTATAATACCCAATTACATTCCTCAAGATTACTTGAGTAGAGGAAAAATGGAAATTGGCTAACCTTTTTGCTAATAATCAATTACTAACACTAAAACTTCTGAATCTTAATCTAGACGAGGATCTGATTTTTCAGATAGCTCAAAAACCCAAAAGAAAAAAAATAATATTTAATAACAAATCTAATCTCAAAGAAAGCCTCACACTGCTCCTGTTACTCCAGATTAAAAATAAATAATTGGAGGTAACTATACTATGAAGTTATAAAATAATGTTCAGACTTATTCTTATCTCACTTATTCGAAAAAACTCTATGAAGAGATTTTGAAATTAAATGAAGTATTAATGTGATTTATAATTTATAGGGAGAGAATATTTATAAAATTCTCTAAGGGTTCAAGATATCAGAGTAGATGCTTATGAAGATGGGAGATGAATAAATTTATTAACTCAATCTTACTGAGCATCAAATTACTCAACTTATTTAAGCATTAAATGCTATTAAATAAGAATAACGATACGATGAAACTTGCGGAGATGAGATTCTTAGTTTGATTTCAAACTAAGGCAAATTTTGAAATTTTCAATATACATAAATATGACAAAAAATAAATTTTCCTTTTAAAATTAACTAAATGAGTTGGTAGCAGAAATTGAAAAAACAAATTGGAACACAAACATACACAGAGATTAAGCAACTCAGATTTAATAATTTGCAGCTGAACAAATTGCCAGATGAATTTGTATCTGAACTAAAGAAATGCTCAAATCTTGAGATCCTGAGTTTAAATTAATGCGGGATTAGATCTCTTGAAAATTTATCATAAATAACATCTGTTACTCAACTTGAGTATTTAGACAATTTTACTACTTCAAAGACATTATAATAAATAGCTAAGGCATTTCCAAATCTTGAAGTATTGATAGCTGGAGGAAATTTCTTGAGAGAACTTAGTGACTTAGATTCCTTAAAACCATTAACAAAACTAGAAGTTCTCAACATTATGAATGGCATAAATAAACCAGTATCCATTTATTTTATGATTATAAGGATTCTGATGTTCGAAAATATGCTTTTGAGATTTTACCTAATTTAAAAGTGTTAGATGAAAAGGATAAACATGGATAGATCTATGTCAAACCAAAATAAGAAAAAAAGTAATTAGAAGTAGAAACTCAATAGAATATGGAACAAGAAGAAATTAGTTAAGAAGATGAAGAATCGGCGCTTTGCTCTGATGATAGTAATGAAGAAGAGGAATCAGAAAGTGAAGATGAGAATGATAGTGATTTAAGCGATTTCATTGAAAAAAAAGTAAAAAACGAATGATTCTATACATACTTCATAATTGGTTTACTTCTTCATCATCTAATCCAAAATAATCTTATTTTTCAAGTTAAAAGATACTAAATTATAAATCAAATAGAAAATCAAAAGATTAAAGCCATCACAGATGATACATAATCTTTTTTAATTCTAGTTCTTTTCAAAATAATAATTAATTAGAATTTATTCATATAATTATTTTCATTTGGATATCATTTATCCAACAAATTAAGTAACAGCCTTCTTTGTTACATCGTCTTGTAAATCTTTCATCTTCTTTTTGTGATCACCACTGCATTTATAATATCCAAATAAATTTGTCCAACATAATGATAGACCTATAATGTCAATAACAAACTATTTTAAATATAATTAATACTTTCATCAATGTGAATGATATCATATTTGAAAATGTTGACACTGCCCATGCTAAGGTGAATCCTATCTATGCAGTCCAAAAGAATGTCATATCAACAGTATTTACAGATTTATTTGGTATAGAATAAAATTCCCATTTTGAAGTTCCATCTTCCATAATTATATTCTCCCATTTTAAACCAACTAACAATCTACAGTTAAAAAAGTATATAATACCTTCCAGTAATATTTTTGACTGTCCAAAAATCGAATGCTGAGAAAATTATCACCAATATGAATGACCAAATTGAATCACCAAAAATGAGATAAAATAGAAATGCGAGTGCTTTGAATAAAAATGTAAATATGCAAGCTTTGGGATGTGAAGCGTGATTTAAATCATAATTTGATGTTTAAAGAGGAATTGAATCTGAACTTTAACCTACAGACAGCTTTGTAGGTTCATCAGTAGAAGTTTATATTAAAGGTTTCGGAGGTGCTACTGGCATTTCTTACATTTGAATCTTAAAATGCAAATCCTAAGTGTGAATAATTTTCATACATCTTCCATTGGTATTGATCCGAATTTTTTTAATATAAAATAAATTTAATATATTAGTTAATAACTCTATCTAAACAATAATAAATTCCAAATCAGGAAGAAAAATCCGTGTTGTTCTAATTCTTAGAGTATATTGAAAAATTCTAATTATCTATCAATTGATCATTAAGAACAAGAACTAATATATTAACTTAAAAACTGTATTGTCGAAAATGAGATAATAATGATTTATTCATCTAAATTCTAATTCATTTCTACTAAACCTTGAAAAAGAAATTCCTTGGAGTACTTATATTTAAGTTCCAAATTGAGGTTTTTTTTAAAACAATCCTGTTATATCATCTGCCTAAGTGCTTCTTTTACTAGCTCTTCTTCCTTTCATAGTCTTATTTAACGGATGAAGAGATTTTTTATCTTTTCTCTCCTCTAAAGGTAGTTCATCTCTACAATAATTTAATTTATAAACTTACATTAATTTAAGTTTTCTTTTTATTCTTAAAATTTTAGCTATTGCTAATGAATTGAATGTATATGAAGAAAATTAATGAACTAAGTATCTTCTCTTCTCAAGGTTTCTTAATAATATTTTCATTGTTCTTGCGACAACAACTTTAGCATTATTCCAACTGAAATAATGAGAAAAATTCTTTAAGACTTCAAATTCTTCTAATTCCATAGACACAGCCTATCTCTCAAAAACAGGAATTTAAATTTCTTATGTTTGAGATTCCACTACTAATTTAGTAGTTTTATGAGTTTTCGCAGTTCTACTCCTGTTAGTTTTAGTTTTAGTAGTTCTCCTTTTTTAATCTCTTCTGTCATCTTTCTTATAATCAACAGATTAAATAGATGGAGTTACAGGAATATCATTTAAATGATCTTTTATTTTTGACTTTTTTATTTAAGATTTTTCTCTATCTTAACTAACTTCTAATTTTGTTTAGGATGAGAATGGTTTATAAGATTCTTCTCGTTTTTGTTTTCTAAGTACTGTTATTTTTTTTTTGGCTACTCTTCCAGGAATATCAATAGGACTAGGTAATCCATGCTAATCATTTTTAAGAGTATATTTGTTTTCCTCTAGAATTGAAGGAGTAGCATTTCCAAAACTAGAAGGATATTGATTCGAATCTTCATTTCTTATTTTAGCTTAGAAAGAATCTTGAACTCCAAAACCAGCAGTTTAGATTGTTTATTTAACCTACATATTTCGCTTTTTATTAGGACTTGGACTATCTATTGAATCTTCACTTTCTTGTATAGGTTATAAATTTTTTGTATTATTATTGTTATTATCATATTAAGAATAAGATCTATTTTAAGACTGCTATCTTGAGATTTTGGAATAAGTTTTAGAAAAAGAATCTTGCTCATTAGGTGATTAATCATTTTCTTCATATGATACATCTAAGTCATCATCTATGATGGTAATATTGTCAGCTTGATTTTCTCTAGTTTGAAAATCTCTTATGTAGGCAATAGTCTTTTTCATTTCCAGAAGAGTAGCATAATAATTACGATCAGTTCTTATTCTCTTATAACTTATGCACCTATCTTATTAAAATGGAAAATTGTCTTTTTTGATTACTTTCTCCTTATCAGCCACAAAATGAAGAATTGGACAATCTTTAATTAAATGGTTGAATTTTTTGCAAGAATAGCAACTTAATTTGGCAGGTTAATAATTTTCACATAAGAGTATCGAATCTCTAACTTCGCAAAATCGTTCCTAAAATATATTATATTTTCATTTACTAAATCAACTTAACTAGTTTATAATACATTTAATAATGATTGTCTTGGAATCTTGTAAGCTCTCGAAAAACCTATGCTTTTAGCAGATGCACATCTATTGAGTCCAGTAAAAAAAGAATATTCTCCGAAAGATTCTCCTTTTTCTAAATACTAAAGTACTCTAGTGTTCCTACCCTGAGGATCATCTTGGAATAACACAGAAACTGTTCCTTTTGTAATTATATATAGGGAACAATCATCTTATGTTCCTTGAAGTAGAATTTAATCTTCAGGAGAATACCTTACTTCTTCTATTACCAAAGAGAGTTTTCTAAGTGTTTTTTAAGAGAATTTTGTTAACACCTTATTTGTCTTCATAACATTGAATCTAATTTCGAAATTTAGTTCTTCTTAAAGAGAACTAGATAGTTTTGTAGTTATTTGCGAAACTTCTTCATCATTAATCTCCTGTTCTTCTTAAAAAATGTAATCGTAATAATTTCTAATCCTTGATTATAATTCAACTTTAATTTAATTTTTAGTTAAATAAGAATTCAAAAGATTGGTACTACGTTTATAAAGCACTTATCTGGAATTAAGATTACTAAGCATGAGTCCAATGCTATTAAACGAAAAAGCGAAAACTCCACATGCTAGAAACATACTCATATTTGCACATAATCTTTCATAATTATTCTGAGGTGTTAAATCACCATATCCAACAGTAATCATAGTTTATACAGCCCAATAGAAAGCATAATTGTACTTTGAGAAAATATCCTAATCAGCTACTTCATAAATTTCAAGCCAAGTTTTTCTAATTCCTATTTAATAAAAAGCTACCCCATGCCACAAACAAGCAAAAAGATGGCCAACATATATTACCATAAATAAAAGTTTGATCAATTCAATCAAATCTTGTACCCAATCTGAAAAATTGAAAAATCTAATAAATAAGATAAATAAATACTCTTCAAGTTTGTGTACTCTAGCTTATAATTTAAATTATCTACTACCATAATAAATTGTGTAAGGAATCAATTACCATCCTATTTTCTCATTTGAACTGTCTACATTAAACTGTTGAGCAACTAACATTGATGCAAATGAACACTTGATTTATATGATATCATTACTAAATCATAAATTGCTTATGTATTAACATAATTAATAAATATTTTGCCTCTTGATTTGATTATAATTCCTTTTTCTATGTAGGATGTATTAATCACAATGAATCCATCTACAACAATCGAAAATAAAAAATAGTATTCCACATCTTTCACTGTTAAGGTTCCAAAAACTACTTAATCAAAGGTGATTCCAAAGGAAATATTGAATGGAGTCCAAAAGAATACTATTATTATTGTTAAAATATGAAGCAGCTGCCATCCTATAACTAGATTACTGCTTTAATCTAAGATTGGCAAAAATCTTAATCTCTTACAAATTTTACCAATAAGGTTCTTATGAATCTTATGCTTAGAATCTATGTATTTGAGATCATCCAACATAGTGTTTTAATAATTATTGAAATGGTACAATTTCTTAACATAAGATTTTTAAAGCATATTCTCAACAAAACGATTGAAATAGCTCTTTGCCAATACAAGTTTTATGAAATTATTGATCCCTTCTTTTTATTGATTGGCTACGTTAGTTTAACCTATTTCTTTTATAAGTTCCTTATTTTAAGGATTCATTAGGTTTTTCTCTTCAAGAAGCTAAGTTTATGGGGAAAACTAAATCATCCCTGAGTTTGGTGATTGAGATGGATTAATGTGATCCGTTACTTTATGAAGACTCGTCATCGATGGAGGTTTTATAGTATAATCTCCTTCTTAAAGAGGATCAATTTTTGTAGCAAATTTGGCAGGACCTGTGAACTGCTTTTTAGTATGTTCTTCTAAAGAATCATTCATAAATTTACCAAATTAAGAATGACCACTCTCACCACAATCCACTAATAGATCAGATAAACTCATTAATTAATTTATGTCTTACACACTTTATGGATTTGCAATGTCCTCTTGTACCTAGCGTATAAGAAGTATTCTTAATTACAAAAAAATCCCATACACTTAAGTTTCGGTCAATTTCCAAAAAAAAGAACAATTGACTGATGAATATAAAAAAATACATCCTCGTTAAATTATTCCCGCCCTTATTACACCAGAAGGATAGTCTTTAATTGAAAGTTTAGCTATTGCAGAGTATTTGGAAGAGGCTCATCCTGAAAAACCAATATTGCCTTAAAATAAGATTTAAAGAGCTTAAGTTAGGTATATATTTTTAGTAGTTAATTTACAGAGCTATTGCTGAATATATTAATTCATCAATTCAACCATTTTAGCATCTAGGGATACAACAATATATTAATACGTATTCAGACAAGAAATTGGAATGGAAAGATCAATGGACTCATTGGAACATGTTGGGAATTTCTAATGTTGAAAAAAGTATTTCAAAAACAAGAGGCAGATTTAGTGTTGGTGATTAATTAACATTAGCAGACATATTGATTTATTGTCAAGTTGATTCTGCTTAGACTAGATTCGGTTTAGACTTCGGTCAATATCACAATGTTATGAATATTTACTATAATGTCAATAATATCAAAGAAATTGAATAGTCAAGAGGAATCTATTAAAAAGATTTCCCAAAATGATTATAAGGGATTTATCAAAAAAACAATTATTTTCTTTATATCTAATTCATATACAAACTTTGATAACAATATTATATAAAAGCATAAAATCTCTTTATTCATTATTGGAATCAAGTAATTATATTAATTTAACTATTTTAACTTAAAGCATTTATTATTAAATAAAATAAGACCTTAATGTGTGATCTTCTAAATTATTTGAAAAGAACAAATATTTTTATGATAGGAATTTAAGGAAAATATTTTTATTTTTATATTATAAAAATTTATAAAATAAATTAATATTAAATTTGATAACCTAAAATAATTTGTATATTTTATGAATTTGATCATATAGATAATTAGTTTTAAATGTTTTGGAAATTTTCAATCTACATTAGTAGAAAAAATGTGAAAATGTCTATAATAATTTTCATTTGCAAACTTATTTTGATGAAACTTATTTTTAGATAAAAATTATATTATCTAAGTATAAAAATTAAATATTATCAGAATATAAGATCTAAGTAAATGTTAATTCAATAAAATTAAATATGAGGTGTAGTTGTAGTTTATAAAAAAGTCTAGATTATATAAGTAATATTTTATTATTGAAATTTGGATTTGAAACTAATAAAGATAAATGTAATTCTGTGTTTACAAGAATCAATATGTTTTAATTAAAGAAATTAATCAGTAATGGGTTGGAGGGTTAGCTGATGAAAAATAGGATTGAATGTTTTTTTTTACAAATTTTAGTTTATTGATAATTAGAAGAAAGTCTTAATAAAAATTAAATAAGGGAATTTATTAGATGTTGGATTTATAGATGTATTTTAAATGAAGGATTGTGATTATTGTGTAAAAAATTTTAATTATATTAAATGAACACAGAGCAACTATGTTCTTATGAAGAATAACGAATGCTGAATTAATACTAATAATATGTAAGCACTAATCGTTATGGATCGATTGAGTGCTTAATGGAACATTATTTAAAATTGATAAAAGCAGCTTAATTAAAAATCAAATACTTACTTATAGGAACTTCCATTTTATTGACAGTGACTACTATAACTAGTTTATGTTGCATACTTGATCCAGAAATGTTAGGAATTGAGTTATGTAAATGGTTTTCGCATTTATTCACCTTGATTTTATATACAGTAATTTATTTGGATTTAAAAAATGCGAAAACAGAAATTCTTAATGTCCCAAAATAAAACTTGAAACTTTTGTGTCTGGCTTTTGAGAAGAGTGTGTGTGAATTCTTAGAAGAGTTTAAATTTCAAGAAAAATTTGATTTGATAAATGTTTTGATGTATAGTTCCTACATATGGAGTTGTTGGTTTAGCTAATTTTTATTTGTTCTAAAAACTACAAGCCAAATATATGTATTGTTGATTATATCTTATGCATTGCATATGGTTCTATATGGAATATCTTGTATTTATTCTTGCTTCCGATAGAGCCCTGGAAATTGTGAATGTTCAATATTAAAAACAAAAACAGGATATTAATATATAAATTTACCAAGTAATTATTTTATATAAGTTTAGGATTTATTGATACAAAAAGGAACGCTGTTAAAATGACGATGATATTACTTATATACTATAAAATAAAATTAGTTGTGATTGCCAATTTTATTGATTTAGCGGAGGATGAGACTAAGATAGTGATTTACACTAATATGATATATTGTGGGTCAATGATTATGAAATAACTTTATCATTTGATTCTACTTAAGATGATAAAAAAGGTAAATTAACGCCACTTGAGTTGTTTTTAAAATGCTTACATGTTGTATTATAAGCTCTTTTTCTATGAATCAGGAATGAATAAAATTTTAAAGATTCTTGTCTATTTATCATCATTCGCTTGCATAATAGTTTGCTTAATGTTTAATCTTAAAAACTATTTCTAATACATAGAGATATCAATTTACAAAATTGAAGTTTACATAGTCAATGATACTATTTGCTTTGTAATTTCATTACTCATCTACATTTACTATTCCTTCAAAAAGTATTCGAATAGGGTTCAATTAGATCATTTAGAATAATATGAATCCAGCTTTGATATGAGATTCTATGACTTAAATGATATTGTTCAAAATCCTTATTATGAAATTTTGAGTAGATATTTATAACTTGAACAACAATAAATAGAAGAAAGAAACCATCGAGAAATCGTTCGTAAATTACAATTATCTCCTGACAAATCAATCATCAATTTAGATGAGAACGGGGAATGCGTTATTTGTACAGAAAAACTGCTACCAGATAGCAAATTGGTAGGATTATCATGTCATCCTTCTCATATATTCCATAAGGAGTGTCTCATCAAATGGGTGTTATTACACACTACTTGTCCTACATGCAGAAACCAGATTTAATGACATTATAAAATTTAGTATATTTTGATCAATTCAATACTTAGTGAATAGAAACTAGGATATTAATTACTAAATCTCAAAGATAAAAACTGGAAAAGGTTTCTCACTCTTCACTGATTTATGTACTTGCTTTTCTATATTATCAAATCCTCCTTATGAAAATTTTACTGGATGAATCATAGTTTTAAAATTGGCTTCCCCTTCTTTCTCTAACTGATCAATCATATCCGAAAACGACTCTTTTATCTATTTTTAATATTAAAATTATACAGGCTTTTTATACCGAAACAACATACGATCTTTTAACCATTCTTGATTAGAAATATTTGTATCCTCTTTAAGAGTATATTTATTATTTGGAGGACAAAATACCTTTCTGTAATAAATTTTATATTACATGAGCCTTCATATCAAAATATCGCGATATTAGTACTATTTCTATATCACATAAAGTTTAAGTCCCCTCAATAATCCTATTTTTTGTAGGCTAATTCTATGTCTTTAACTGCTCATTCAATATAAATGAAGCAAAGTGATTCTGGGTTGGTTAAACATTTCTCATAACCTCATCTGGAGAAACAAATGGTGCAGATGCTCCAAATTAAAAACTTGGCATTGAAACTCCAGGAGCCAAATGTGATATTTGAATACTATCATTATTTTTTATTAATTAAGGAAATGATTCACCTTATATAATAAGTTTTTTTCTTACTTGAGTTTCTCACCTATAATGGGGGAGGTTAATTCATATAGTCTTAAACAACTGGTATGTAACAATTGTAAACAAAATATGTGCTACTTGGAGTTTGGTTTAATTATGGCACAACATTTTAATCTTTTTGTACTTCCTTATTTGTTTCTGATAACATTTATGAAAAAAAATAATTAAAAAAAATAATACTTTTAAAGATTAATGATAAGATATTTGGATTACAAATGATCTCATTTATGGTGTCAGAGCAATCAATTTCCATCAAACCTCAGATTTACTTTAAATTCTTGTTTTTACTATAAAAAATAAAAAACTATTCATCATATTATATTCTTTAATTCTCCATCAATATTTTATTTGTAAATTTAAATATTCAATATTTAATTGTTGATTAATTTCTTAATATGATTTACTTTATCAAAATGTCTATTATTTTCATTTTTCTCCTCAATAATTATAATAATAAATTTTGCTTGAATTCAATTATTTTGGAACATAGAGAGATTACTTTTAATATAAATTATGAATTTTGAAATTCTTACTAGGGTATGATTGAAATTTTGGTTGTAAATATGAAATGTAAAAATATCTAATGTACACTAAATATTCACTTATTTTAGTTTTTTATATTTATGTGTCTATTTAATCTAAATAAATCCATGTGCATTGTTCTTAGTCATATAAATTTATAATATAAAATGTAAAAAAAATTCATATGTTCATCTTTTACTTTTGATACGATTTTTTTTACTTTTTGTTCTTTTGATAACTATTTCTGAGTGTTCTAAGGAACCGAAATGCGATGTTCCTAAAAATGTGTCTTCATCTAATGCAGATAAGAGTTTGTTATGTAATAGTGTTAAACGATGATGAATATGCAATAAATCCATTGGCTCTTTTTAACAGCTAAATTATTAAAAAATTGATATATTTATTTATGATTTTTGAGTTTATTAAAGCAAACCCAAAATTGCAAACTCTGCTATATATTTTGGGTATATTGGGTTTATTAAAATGTACAAAAATGATATATTTCTTATGGAAATTATTAAGACCAAGCACCAATTTAAATAAATATGGACATGGATCTTGGGTCTTAATAACAGGAGCATCAGATGGAATAGGAAAATAATTAGCATTAAAATTTTCATAGAAAGGATTTAAAATAATCTTGATAGCTAGAACACGTTCAAAATTAGAAGCAGTGGCTCAATAATTATAAACAGAATCTCACATCATTGTTGCTGATTTCAGTCAATCAACGGACAAACAACTATTTGATAAAATTATAGAACAGGTTGGACAAAGGGATGTAAGTATAGTAATAAATAATGTTGGTGTTGATGCTTTTAATCGTTTTCATTTACTTTCAGATGAAGAAATTTACAAAACAATAATAGTGAATTGTTTGCCAGTCACAATGTTATGTAAAAGATTTATTCCACTTCTTTTAAGAAGGAAAGAACATAAATCTGCTATTGTAAATGTAACATCTCTTGCTGGATAAATACCAACTCCATATTTCAATGTTTATAGCGCAAGCAAAGCATATGGAGAATTTCTAACATAAACCTTGAGTGTGGAGTATCCTGAATTAGAGATCTTTGCATTAAGACCATCCGAAGTATCTACAAATATGACATTCAACAGAAAACCAGATTTGATGACAATTACTTCTTCAGATTGTGCTGATGGATTAATAAAAAGAATGGGTTAGAATACTAATGGTCATTGGAATCATGAAATCTAAGCTGAATTGTATAAATTAGTACCCTCTTGGCTATATAATTGGGTATTGTTGAAAGTAAAAAAAAATAATTATTTATTAATATTAGTTCATCGCTCCTTAGTGGTTGAAAGAGAGAACGTAAACATCCACGTAAACAAACACAGAAAAGAAAAATAATTGATTATTTTGAGTTTAAATAAGATATAAGTTAATCCTCTTTTAAAATATTAATCTATATTGCTTTTTACATTTAAAATACTCATATTAATCATAAATTGAAAATAAATATTTTTAATAAATGTTATATATCCATAAATTCTAAATAATAATTTATTAAAATATTATGTAAATAAGATATGATTCTATTTAAAAAAGGTTACATATTAAAATTTGCCATAAATCTAGTTGGTTATAAATATATATTTAAAAGTATTATATGGGGGAATTAGTTATTGATATTGAAATTGGTAGATTAAAAGGAGAATGAATAAGACTCATTTGAACAATAAAGAAGGTTCAGAAATTGAAAGTAAAAATACTTTGATTGTTTCTTCCTATTCATAAATTTTGGAATTAATTTAGAAGTTGTGATCAATTCTATTATTAATAAATAATTTGAAGCTAAAATTCAATATATTTAGTAGAACTGATTAAGATCTCCAATTGGCAACGATATAAATTGTTAAATAAAAAACTATTGTATTTTCTATTTTAATGATCAATAACTCTATGTTTTTGTAAATCATTATAATAAATTTTTTATTAAATTGGGAAATCAATAAAGAGAAGCAAAAAAACCCAGAAAAATGAACTTAGTAAATCAATTAAATATTTTGAAATTCTTTTTTGAAGCTTTATATAATAATAAAAGATATTAAAATGGGATAAAAATTTAAAATCAAATAATAATTGTTAATATTATTAAGTAATGTGTTAATTAATATAACTAATATTTTATATTATTATTATTATTATTAATATTAATTAATAAATTTCTTTTATAAAAATTATATGGAGATTGAAAAACAATTTGCATAATATGCTCATTACAAAGTGAAACAAACTTTAGGAAAAGGAGCGTAAGGAAAGTAAAAAAGCCAATTAATATGTTAGAGTAAAATTAGGTATGGATGGAGATAAAGAAGTGGCTTTGAAATTTGTTTAATATTCAAAAGAAATTGAAAAAGAAATGTAAATTCATAAAGACCTAAATCATAAACACTTAATTAGGTTGTTGAATTTTCATGCTAATTAAGAATATACTAAAAGAAGTGGAAAGCAAGAAATAAAATCCTGTTTGGTTTATGATTATATGAAAGATGGAGAATTGTACGATTATTTATCATAAACTGGGGCATTCAAAGAAGAAACTGCTAGAACGTTCTTTCATCAACTCATAGATGTGTTATCATACTTGCATGGCTAAGGTGTTGCTCATAGAGACTTAAAGCCTGAGAATATTCTTTTCAAAGATGGATAAATTAAAGTATCTGATCTTGGATTTGCTACATTTGTTGGTGGATATTAAGGTGATGGAGTATTAGCTTCTTTTAAGGGCACAATTAGTTATATGGCTCCTGAAATTTTGGTAAGACAAAAGTATGTAGGACAAAGCGTTGATATTTTTGCAGCTGGTATCATTTTATATTTAATGATGACTGCGTAATTGCCATTCAAGCAAGCTAATGCTAAAGATTAATTATATAATTTAATTTGTACTAATAGATTTGATTAATTTTGGGCTTACAAAGAGAAATCAGGAATTCCAAGATTTTCTAATGAATTAAAAACACTTATAAATTCTATGTTAGCCTTTGATCCGTTATAAAGACCAACCATTTCTGAAATAATAAGTTCAGCTTGGTATCAAGGATCCACCATTAGTAACGAGATGGTTATTAAATTACTCAATGCACGTAAATTAAAAATTCAAGCATAATAAGATAAAGAAAATTTGATAAAATTACTTGACAAATAAAAAAAATAGGCAGTTAATTAAAATGGTTAATGTATTAGATATAACTAATTTAGTGACTGTCGGAATTGGGAATTTCAAAAGAGGAGATGATGAAATACCTATTGATATAACAATAAAGAGAGAAGTTAAGCGATTTCGATAGACAGACGTGTATCTCCCATTTGAACCAAATTTTATATTTATGAAACTCATTGAAAATATGGGATAATTTGCTAATAAAATTAGTTATGTCGACAATAGAAAATACAAAGTATTATATTATTGATATATTAGCTCAATTATTGGTTTCTATAAAATAATGAAGAATTCGAGATGGCTATTCAATTAGTTCAAGGACCAATAGAATCTACTATAGGATTGGATTTTGAACTAATCAAAGGAAATGGATTGGAATTTTATCAAAAAAAATAATAAGTAGAGGATATGCTATTATAAATCGAATGAATATTAAATTTTATAAATATTATTATATGTTTTGTAAATTTCTTATCAAAGCAACTACCAACATTATCAAATACTAATTTAGACCCTTGATTGCAACTAGCATTATCAAAAACAATCATTTAAATATTCATAATCTGATTGCATTTTAATTTGAAAGATTACCGTCATTACCTGAAGAATAAGAAATTGAAATTATTGAACTTCTTACCAAAAGCTGTCTACAGGGCCTCCAGACAATCTGAATATTTATAAATTATATCTACAATTTACATAATTTGATACCTTCTTAAATTACTTATGTTTAGAAATCTTTCTTTAAATTTTAATATAGTTTAACAGAAAATTTTGTAAAAAAAATAATAGGTATTCTCAATATCTTCTCTAGCCTGATTTCTTTCTCATTTATCCTTCCTTTTAATCCTTATCTTAATTCTTCTTAGATTCCCCTTTATTCATTACACTTTTACCTTCATCTTTGGTATTTTTTGTGTTTTTTTTACTGATGATTAATTATTTACATATATATACTTGTCTTTTTCATCCTTTTTATCGTCCTTCTTCTCTTCCTTCTTATCCTCTTTTTTCATGTCTTTCTCTTTCATATCATGCTTCTACTAAGCTGTCTCTTCATCATCCTTCATTTTTCGTGGACCTCTTTTATATGGTGGCAATTCCTAATATTCTAAATCTTATTTAGAAGCCGATCGTTTGAATTTTTCCTCCACCAATTTTTCGAATTAATCCCATTTATCTGCAAATTTTCTAATTCATAAGAAAATGATATACTTTTGCCAACTTTCATGTTCTTTATGATATTGATCTAATTTCTTTTCATAATCATCCTCATATTTTTTTTTCTCTTTAGCTGAAAGTGAATTATATTTGTCTGCCAAATGTTTTGTTACTTTTGTTGTATTTAAATCAGGATTATCGTTACTGTATTCCTTTCTCTTTTCTGCTATATAAACTAAACATGCAGAAGCAGGTTTTCTTGGTTTCTAAGGAACATCTATTAAGGCTTTAAATTTTTTAATGTCTGATGCACTTCCTCCATAATATAAAATCAAGTCTTCCCTGTATTTCAATTCCATTTGTTAGTATTGCTCTTCAAATTACTATCTCTCCTCGTCATCTAAACTTCTCCACATCTCAGAAATTTTGTGACCTGCATCACCAATTGAAACTTTGCCCTCTTTTTTTAATTCAGGAAATTTTTATGCATAGAAAACTTGATAACCTGATATGTAATTTCTTGTGGGAGGCTTCTTCAATACACCACTTCTCAATTGCATAATTTTGGAGGGATTTTTTAAATTTAAATTATATTAATGTTGTATTTATATCTCTAATGGGCTTCAAATCTTATTATATTGTTTTAGATATATATTTTAATCAAATAAAATTAATGGCTTTTATATTCATTCAAATTTTCTTTTTTTATTTTTTTTATTTTTTTATTTCTTTCTCTCAAATAATATGATCAAAAAAGTATTGTTATTTTTTTAATAATATTTTTATAAATTTTTAATTAATGGAACATTGTGATCATTGCAGAGAAACCATAAATCAAATGTTTGCTTTAGAAAAGTAAGTTGAAAGCATCAAAAATTAGTTGGAGATTGCAGAAACCCAAGTGAAGCTTTTACGATAGGAGAATGAACTTTTAAAGAGTAACATTAAAAAGCCTAGTAAGCAAAAGCATTACAATTAGAGTGTATAAAGCGAGATACAGAAATGCTATTAGGAGATTGCGAAATTGCAAGATATTATTAGACACAAAGATGAAATAATTTAAAATCAAATTCGAAATGACGACAGTGTAAGCGATAAAACAGAAACCCGTACCAAGTTGATTGATACATGCAGAAAGAAAGTCAAATTTTGATCTTTTTATTTATAGAAATGTTAATTTGTTATTCTCATCTTTTGATATTATTTTCTAAAAGTAAGATAAGATTTTATTTTAGTTTTCTTAAATGATTCCAATATTTAAATATCTATTTTATACTTATTGAACCATTTAACATAATCTTTCTAACATTTTGCATTCAAATGAAGTGGAAAAAATAATTTAATTTTTATTAATAAAAACTCATTTATAACAAGAAAAATATGTAAGAATAAAGTTCTTTATTCTTTTGCCCTGAAAATGAAGCTAGTGAAATAATAAAAGCAAAAACATATGATATTTAAACATAGCGAATAACAAGCAGCTTTTATTCATAATTTTCTGACAGCTCTGACCTTAATTTAGATATGCATATAAATCATGAAACAAATTCTACTCATTCATCATCTAGTTTACAATCATCTCGAACTCTTCCGGATGAAAATATGCAACGCAATTACTCAAAATGCTTAGGTAACAAATTATCCTTACATTTAAGATTTAGACATTTTATCTGAAGTTGCTAAATAAACATTAAGTTTTGTCTTTAAAACATAAGAAGATTGGTTAGAACATTTTGCCTTAAAATGTGTTGATTTAAATTCATTTTTTAAAGACTGTACTTTCAATTCATTGATTGAAAAAGAAATTTAAAATGAAGCCTTTAATATAAAATAAAGGATTGTTTTAACTGTTGATTATTTTACAAATTTATTCACTTTTTCTTTGTATCTCTTATGGAAATGGATTCAAAATGAAAACCAAATGGACATGACAAACTATGTTGCATGTTAGAATTCAATCCCTACATTTTTTAATTTACTTTATTAGTATCGCTTT
This sequence comes from Paramecium sexaurelia, assembly GCA_000733375.1. Lineage (NCBI taxonomy): Eukaryota > Ciliophora > Oligohymenophorea > Peniculida > Parameciidae > Paramecium > Paramecium sexaurelia. Next base: position 281,073 of record JPFM01000083.1, on the reverse strand, counting down.
AACGAGTTTAAGATTGATAAAATCTTCATCAAATTTATTGAATTAAACATTTAAACAATAACAAAATTCAAATTTGAAGATACTCAGCTATTCTTAGGAATATCAATAAACTAAAATTCATTACCTCCACCTTCCTTAAAAGAAAATGAAGTATTTCCTTGGCATCCTTAAGACGTAGCTAAAATATTAAGTACTATTAATTAAACATTTTATGTTGAATTGTAGATTAAAAATTTAATTGCAAAAGGAGGTCTTAAATAAGTAAGATTTTGCATTAATCTAGTATTTCAAAAGAATTAATACGCTTTCATAATATATCATTTACTCAGTTGTAAAAAGCCCATGCAAATATAAAAGATAAGAATCCTTGTCTTATTGGATAGACTTGGCTGAAAGATTATAACTGTAGAATGATTTGGAGGGATTATTTATTGTTTTCAAATATGGTATATAACTATTACTGAAAGATTATATTTCTACTATGCCACTCTTGTTCAAACATTAGAATCGCATCTCAAAAATTAGTGCCTATTATGAGTAGCATATAAAGGACAATTTAAAAAACATTAAATCTAATGTAAAAGGTTATAATATTCCTTCTTTTTAAAAATATCAGACTCATATTAAAAGATTGGAATTATAAGCAAAGCAAAACAAATAAGCTTTTGAATAAATTGCTAGTTTATTAGAAGAATTAGTGGTGATCTCAAAAGAACAAAAACTTAAATAAACTATAATGAATCATTAAGTATTTATAGAAAATAATTACAAGTTAACAATTTAAGAACAATAGATAGCAAGATATTTAACAATTAATATAGAATAAGACTTAGAGTATAGCCTAAAGATCCCATTAGAGAAAGAAACCTTGGTATATATATAACTTATAAAACTATCAAAAATTACAAATTGATCCATTCAAATATGACTCTATTAATGTACTTTGTTAAAATCACTATGAAACTTAGATATTTTTTATTTTATATTTAGGATTAATATTTTTGAGAAATTATACACAATATAAATTCTGAAAACATCATTTTATAATTCGTATAATCAAAATTATCTTAAATCAAAACAATATTTAAGTTTTAAAAATGAAAATTTTGAATTTCTTATACAATAGATTCATTTTTAATCAAAAAAGTTATAATAAAGAATAAAAGTTATTTAAAGGATAAAAAGTACATTTTGGTTAAAATTTTGAATTAAATTAATATAAGATATGTGGGAGATAAAATCATTTGATTTAACCAGCAGATTTTGGCAAAGAATATATCATTTTTGTTGGACAAAATATTGGTATTTATAAATTTAAGGTAGTTGGAGAATCGAAGTCATCTATTTCAATTTCTTTGTCTGATAGAATAATATTTGGAGTTAAATTAATTTCCCTTTGAGATTTACGTTCTAATGCTCTCTTAATAAATTTATTATTCTCAATGTTTAAGGAATTCATCTCTTTCAAAATATTAATTAAAATATATATATTGTTTTAATAAAAATCTTGAATTTATAATATTTAAGAACAAAAATCATTCATTGATACGAATGCTGTTCATTTAATTAATAGAGTTGAAAAAAATGAATGTATTAGGTTTATTCTTGAAAATAACTTGTTTATTTAACTTATTAAAGTAAAAAATTATAATCAATTAATAAATTAATAAATAATAATTACCTTTGGATAATATTAATATCTAAATTTTGTTGCTTTTAAAAAAAAATACATTGGAAAATTATATTATATGTAATTAAATATTCTCAAATAAATAATATAATGCTTGCTTTTTTCATCTATTTTTAGATCCAGAATTTCTTAAAGGTCTTTAATTGATTGATGGCTAAAAATTAATGAAAATGTTACACATGAAAAGTATAACTTGGGATATCAGTCTTCTTAGAGTTTGGCTTTTTTAATAAATCATGTTTTTCTTTATTAGAAAGAGTGCATACTAATCTCATAGCTGATTCAATGAATTCTCCTTTAGTTAGTATATGTCTTCCTTCTTCCATTTCTGAAAATAAAGGTTAAAGTATTTGCGTAACTGTCTAATTAAGGTTACCTAAATTTATTCTAATAGCATCAATTTCACCGTCATCATCAGTATCAATCTAATCAAAAATATTTGCAAGAGAATTTATAATTGCTTATTATGTTAAAAATTCAGATTTTTAACTAGCTCTAACTTTGGATTGTGTCATCATTTTTTCTTTACTAACTGATAGCACTGCAGCTCTTTTTTGGGCTAATAATTATGCATCTTAATATAAGGTATCAAACAAGTTTGCTGGTCTTTACTCAGGTGGCCTTCCTGTTCTTGGCCTAAACATATTACTTTCATCTGCACTAGAATTTCTTTCTTTTGATTTATTTCTAAACTTATATCTTCTTTCTTCAAAACTAAGACCTTAAACAAGTTGTTAAGAGATTTAATCAATTTTAGGATGAAATGTATGCTATTAAGCAAAATAATTTCTATCCAATTCAGTAATTTTTTATTGTTTAATATCCATATCCTAATACAATGATTCGTAATGGGGAATAACTATTTATGATTATTTCTTTTTTTCCTCAACAATTGAAGAAGAACTTGAAATATAATTAAAAATAAATACACTTTATTAATTTAAGGATGAAAAGAGCAGCCTTGTTATTCCATTTCTAGCTTATAATATTATGCATTTTCTCTTTTCTCTTAAATTACTTTTGCTAATTCATTTAAATGTTCACCAACTGGTTTAGGAGAACGTTGAGCTATTTTAGAAGAGAGAGAATTAATTTGAGGTTTATGTGTACATTCAATTAGTTAAGATTTTTGTAGATCCTTTCTAGCACTTTCAGCTTTTTGAAGTTTTTCTTCTTTTTTTTGAATTCCTTTTTAATAAAGAATTAATCCATAATTGACTTCTGATTCTTGAGATTTCATAATCTAGCTATTCGACTTGTTTTCTGATAATTATAATTATCTCTTTAGCTTTTTATTGTGAGCATCTTGATATAGTCTGTCATATACAGTTTAGCTTGTGCTCTCTTGTTTCATTGGAGATTACTGAGATTCCGCTATAATTGGAGAAGAACCTTATTATTAAGATTACATTTCGCTAGACTTCTCAGTAGGCTTTAGATTCTACTTTTTTTGAGACAACTAAATAAAAAGTTAGACTCCAACTATTTACATATTGAACCATATTCATGCGTTCTTTTTAAGCTATTGAAATTTGTTTTTGGATATTATCTATTAATAGTGGTGCCACTCTTTAATTTAAGTTATATTTAATGCAAAAATCTCTGGCAAGTATTTCAGGATCATCTCCTTCGAATACATCGATTCTTCCACTTCTTTTATCATCTATTTAGATAGTCATTACTAACAACTATCCATTCTAAAAATAATTTAAATTTATACTCTCTATTCCATAGAGCTGTGACTCATAAGATTGTTATAATTAATTTTTTTAATTTATAATTACGTTAATGGATCAATAGGCTCTCAAAAAACTCGTTAATAAACTAATTGATGAAAAGCTCAAATTAGTATGCGAAGAATGTCGTAAAAAAACTACTCAAAAAAAACTTGGCTATCATAATTTTAATATTTCTATTCAACCGTCACCAATCAATTTTGATTTTAGCATTGAAAATGAAAACAAAGAAAATTGTCTCTCGTCAAATAGAAATGCTAATAGAGTCAAAGCATCAAAGAGTTAAGCATTAGATCTTGGACAATAAATATTCAATGCAGACATAAGGTATCAAAATTATTATACAATATAAGTGTCATTCGACCTATTTCCTAATTTTCTAGTCCAACTGTTAAAGCATCTCGAAAAAAATCTATGCCTTTTTTAAAAAAAGAAACTTAAACAACTTATGAGAAAGTCCTCAAATCTAAAAAATGATTTAGTTATATAATTAATGTATACTATTATCTAAGTATGTTAAAATCACAAATCATCTCTATTATTATTAAGATCATAGATTAAAAATTTGAATATTTTTAATACATAACAAAAACAAGAGTTAAAACTAAATTATCAAAATTAAATATTTAGGAAAATAATGCTATCATAATTAATCCGCATATTTCGTTATCAATTACATAAATGTTATTAATTTCAAAAACTTGATATTTTTATCTTGTATTATATTATTTTTTATAATCCCTTCAGTTTAATATCGTATAATATTGGCATATATATTTTAATGATTTGAATTATTACTTTAAATTTGATAAACAAAAATGAATAATTTTTATTTATATGGGCAATTAATGCTGTTCTCAAACTTAAAGCATTACTCAATCTTCGAAAGAAATCCTTAATCCAATTCATTAAGATAGTGTAATGAAATCTTTAGGGGATTCTATTTAAATTAGATAAATTGGAGAAATGATCTAATCAAATTGCAAATTGTATTAGTATTAAGATGGACATGGTTTATTGTCTCCTCAACCATTATCTCCAAGATAATAACATGTTATTGTTTATCTTGAACCAAAAATGCTAGATGATGAAGCTATTCACTTTTAACCGGAGATTCTTAAAGGAGTCTTAAGTGCTAGATCACATGAAGGTTATTCTGATTCAGCATGTAGTTCAACTAATCTCAGAGATAAACAATAAAGAAGAGTCTAATTTAGAGAACAATCACTTTAATGATATATTATTCTTTCAAATTATATCTCTTAAGTTTATGTTTCTAAATCCTTATTTCTGAAATTTAACTTAAAATCTTACTTACCACAAAAAAACTTTTATTTTATAAAGGGAAATAAAGTTATTTATCATATTTGCTTTTTATATTGTATTAGTGAAATTTAAGGATTCTACAAGGCCTTTCTTTTTTAAACAGTCGAAACTCTATTCTTTATGAATAATATTAAAATAAATCTCTAACAGAACAACATATTCTTTAACGATAATTAATAAAAAAAGCGAAGAATATCTTTTTTAAATTGAAAGTAACTAAATAAAAGAAAATTCTTTTATTTTTCAAATTGACTTTAAACTTTAATGTTGTTGATACAGTTTGAAAATCAAACTAAAGGGAAAATAGATATCATCAGAAGTGGTTTTAATATTTAATCTGATTTCTTTGCTTAAATGATTTTTATGTTGAAAATAACATCATAGCATTTAAATGCAAAATAATTCTGAGATTCAAAATCATAAACATAAAAATTTTTATTTTTAAAATTGCTACTTATATAATATTAATCACACTAATTTACGGACTTTTTTGCCTTACAACATATTGTCAAGACCTGTATATCCATCAATAATGCCGTGTTTTAATAAAATATTTGGTTATATAATACCATTCCTATATATTTCTTTGATCCTATCCTAAAATTAAGATTTATCCAATTTCCTATTTATTTCAATCATGTTAATTAATTCTTCTTCTTAATTTTTCATTTATTGTTCTACCCATTCCTTATCCTTTTATTGTAATTCACATAAAGGATTAAGAAGTTTCATGTTATCATTTGTAGCAATATTCTTCTATTGGATTTACCAATTTGATGCAAATTTTCTTAAATCAAAAAATGGCTAAGAGTATCCCATATTTCCAACAATGGCATAGGGATCTATAATTTTAAATTTATTAACTCACATAAGCCTTATCACCAATAGTTAACAATCCCATAGCACTTTTAATTACAATATCTTCTCCAAAACAATATAATGGAACCCTAAAATAGAATTAAGAGTACTTGTTTGATTGACTATATTTTTTTAATAAGATTGCTAATTTTTAAGTTTAAATAAGAGATCCACCCATTGAATTAATGACTAGTGCTATAAATTCAGGTTTATATATAGTCCATTTTTCTAAAGAATCTGAAACTTTCTCAACTCTGGAATAAAAATAGATATTAATACAATTATGGAGTGATAATTGTTGAGATCTTGATTTTAAAGACACGATTTCTAAAATTCATAAATAAATTTATAAAATTGAGTCAAATTTTTTATAGGTTCTTAATAACTTTCCTTTTCTTATATTTGGTTAAATAAATGTTTAGAAAGTTTCTTGTGTCTATCTTAGGCATACTCCTAACATGTAATAATTTAAATTTTTGATTTTCTAAAGGTTGGGTTTTAATGATATTTTAAGATTTCGGTATTTGAAGTGTGATGGTTTTAAACTCGTCTTGTTATGGATCAGGCAATAGATTGATTCTACAAATTTTAGGTGGTTCTAAGATACGAATTTATGTATCCTCTATCAATTTTTCAGTACTTCGAGCTGAAGCTCTACGAAGATTTGTAAGTATGAGTTGAGAAGAGGAAGTGCAATTTAGTGTATCTTATCTAGAAGCTGAGTATTTTCTAAATGGTTTGTCTAATTATAATATATCTATACTAGTGTTCTAAGGAGTCAATAATCGGATATTTCTTAGAGATGGTGATCTTTTTAAGAGCGAAAGCTTTTTTATAAATGGAACATTCATGTTTCTGTATTCTAATTGAGTCATATTGCCACATAGATTGCAATGACAACTTTTTCTTCTCATTCTTTCAGGCAATTTATGTAATTACTTCACTGAAGAGAAAGAAAAGAATTTTGGTAAGCTAAAACAACGCTATAATTATGGTTTCAGACTTCGATGAATAGGATGAGACAGATATCGATGTTCTTTTATTGCTCTAAATCGTAAACACAAACTTGAGTTTTATTAATTCATTTTTAATTCAGACTCAGTTACAAAGCCTTTTAGAAATCTTCATCGTCATCATCATTAAATTCTTTCAAAAGTTGTTCTTTTTGTCTTGATTGCTATTTATTCTATTTTTATGTTTATGTTTATGGTTTTCTAGTAGGCATCTTTATCTCTTATACAGATGCATTATCGGAAGATTCTTAAGATCCATTATTGCTTGTATTTCGTTTTAATCTATTCCTCTTTGGAGATTATTATTATTCTTGTCCGCAAACACTTATGTGAAAATTTATTTCTTAACATCAACATATATTTTTACCTCTTTTTTATATATGCTTTTTACAAATTTAACATTACTCTGTTCGGGATCCACACTTTGCTTAATGTCTTGGCATCTCTTTTGTATTTATCATTAAATCACAAAACCCGCACTTCTCTGGCTTATTGGGACAATTATTCTTATGCCTTTCCAAATGGCCTTATTCAAACTTTTATGAACAATATACACATTCAGTCTAATTCATATATATAACTCTACTTTCTGATGTTCTTCCATGTGATTCTCCTTTTCATTAACATCTATTCTTTGATCGCAAATGTCACATTTTATTATGTTTCTCTAACAATAGAGGGAATGAAGCAAATAATTACTAGTCAAAACTTCTTACAAACTCAATTATAAGTCAAATACTTACCAGCACTCACAGACTTTTGTTTCGCTCATATTTTAAATTAAACTAAATAAGAACTAATTAACTCATTAATTACTAATTTCTTTACCTCATTTTTTTAAAGTATTCAGAAAACTAACAGATAATCGACTGAAACTCATTCATAACACCTTATTAATCATCCTTCTCAAAACATTTCCATAAAGCATAATCTAAATCAATATTCAGACGTATAAACTATTTGTTAACAAAAAATAATAATCAAATGGTGTAGAAATTTTACTATTTTTTATCAATGTCATTTCTGAATGAGAAACAATCTTAAACATAAGAATATTGTGATATATTTAAAGATAGATTTTCAGAAGGAAGCTTTTTTTTTATTTTTGATCATTGATCATTGATTTCATAAAAATTACTAATTTTCATAATCGATTAAAGGAAAAAAGAATTTAACGTGTTCTATCAAACTGGTTGATGATAATGTTATTTATAAATTTGGAATTCATTATATTGCAATTATAAATTGGGTTTATCAATTTTAGATTATGAAATGAATGAAATTAAGGATTTGTTAAGGTTATTTAGTTTGATTTTAATAAATGAAAATGAAAGTTATTTTTATTTTTGTTAGGTTTGAAGTAGTAAAATAAAAGATTATTAATGATGTGAAATTTTGTAAAGTATTAAAATAATGAATAGTATGAAGGTATCTAAAATGAATAAAAGTATATGATAAATGAAAAACCAGTGAACTAAATAAAAATTTAGAGAGATGATATTATTTATTATATATTTATATGAATATAGACTAATTATTAAATGTTGTAGCTGATAGGATGGATGATTTCGATATTGGAAGTGTAGTTTAACATTATTTATTTGAATTGGCTTAAATGGTGGATGATAATTAAAATTAAGTGATTGATTTACAGACTTTTGTTACATTTTATGTATAACGAATGGAGGAGAATGGTTTGGATGGATTAATTTTAATAACAAGATTATTGCAGTTTTATCAAGATGTGCGATCACAAATTTAATGCTCTGTATAATTAAAGCATATAACAGACTATTTGATTTCTAGCGCTGAATAATTGGATATACATTTTAATAAGAAGTTTCTTCCTAAGCATCAAATTAGAACAAAAAAGCGTTAACTGATAGCTTCAGAGATTTCACCGCCAGAAATATTGGGGCTGAATTAAGATATGCTTAGGAGGATAATAAATGATCTAAAGACTATTGATACCAATAGTAAGACATAAATAATATAATCAATAACACATTAGAATGAACTGTTTCTATTGATGTAATTTTAAGAGAAAATAAGTTTGTTTGTTGGATTTGAATTCTAAAAGTTTATTAGTTTAAAGAAAAATGATGAAGGGAATTACATCCAATTAATTAGTTATGGGAATAATAGATTGGGTTGTGTGATGCGTGATTTAACAATAGTGTTTTGGGATTAAAGTGATGGATATCAATTTGACTATAAAGTGGAAAACAATACAGAGATATCAAAGTTAAGATATTTACACTTATAAGATTAATGGATAAGTGTGAATAAATTAAATTAAATAATGATTTGGAATTTAGAGACTGCAAATTACACTTGCATAACTTAACAAATAAACTAGATAATAGAGATATGTGAGATCGATCACCTACAAATATTGCTAGTTATATCTAATCCAAACATAATTAATTGTTTTGATATGTTTGAATAGAAATTCATGTTTAAATTCTCAACTCTTCACAACATAATAACAAGTGTAAAATACTCAAGAATATTTCAATTGATATTTACGATTGGATTAGATAGTTCAATATGTTGTTATTAATTACACACTAAATATAATGATTAAAATCTGAAATGCTAATTGAAAGGACATTTATCAACTATAAATTGCATTGAATTACTCGAAAATACTTCCTTGTTGGTAAGTATTGATTGTAAAAACACTATAATTCTTTGGGATATTCGATCTCAATCAATACATTAACATATCAAATTGCAAACTAAATTAATGTCCAAACAATTATTCTATTATAACAAGTGTTTGTGTCTCATTACAACTAGATTGTAAGTTTTGAGATTCGAATAACACGACGATACTCCTAAAAATACAAAACTAATTGAACTAATATATGATCAATGGAATCAAAGAAATATAATCGTGACGAGAACAGATGTGAGAATCCAAAATTGTATTAATGGCAAAATCGAATACATTCTATAAGATTTTAAAGATGAGATAACAGCAGTCTGTCTTATTGAACACAATAATTATATGATTTTGGGAACATCTGAAGGACATATATTAAAAGTCTTAATCAGAAATGGAGAGATTGTTTAATAATGGGATTAATTATTTAATGAAGAAATCATTAAAATCTCATATGATGAAACATCTAATCTACTCCATATTTTTAATATTGATTCTTCTCTTAAATGTCTTCCCTTATAACATCTGAACGTGCGTAAAGATAATGTAGTTGCTAAAGATAAAAGAGCTCTACGACAGTTAATGCATCATTCCTAAGTTAATGTTTGTACCTTTAATTTATCTCATGGATTACTAATAACAAGTAACGATGATTATGTTACAGTTTGGAATCTAGAATATTATTCAGTGGTTATTTAGATTTAATTAGAAGAATAAGCAATAGCTACTAGTATTGTGATATCTAATAATAAACAATATTTTATTATAGGTACCAACCAAGCCTAATTATATTTTATATCTATTACATCAAAAAATGATCATTATGTTTGTGCAATTGAAAATATCTTAAATTTTGACACAGGACTTTTGATGCTAACTGCGATAACTGAAAGATATTTTGCCACTTAAATGTTAATCGATGACTCTGATTTAATTGTTGGATTAAATAATGGATATATGTTGAAATATGATATTTCAGAATTAAAAATTTAGCAACAAGATCCCATCAATACTAAACCTAATTATAACCCTTATAGAGTCATCTATCATAATAATATTTAAGAACATTTTATTGATAATTATAGAATTCTTAATTCTTATCTAGTGAAAGATATCAATATGAGTCAACATTATACATAACTTCAGCGTTCTCCAAATTAGAAAATCAAACAAAAATTTAGAACTGGAATGACAAGATTGAGTGCTGTTAAAAATATGGCAGGATAATTTTATGATTAACATTAAGAAATTCCAAATCAATTGCCTACATTAAGTGTTTCTATTCATGCTGATAGCATTATATAATTATCGTATATGCAAATTGATCCTTTTGAAGTGCTATTTTCTACAAAAACACAACTTATAATTTCAGCAAGCAGTAATGATGTTATCAAAATAATAAACAAATAATTTGTAGTTCTATGTTTATTTGAAATCAATAATCCCACTTCTCATTTTTGGAATTTGAATGCATATACATATAAACTCAAAGCTCATATTTTATTTGCTCTCGAATTATTAAAGTCCATCCAACATAAGTTAACCAAAGAAAAATAAATGTCATATAATATTGATAATATTTTGAGAGAATGCTCCTTGATTTATATGAAAAATAAATATTATCCTACAAAAATTTAGAGTCATACGTTAAATAATAATTAAAATAATAATACGAACTCTCTACCTGATTTAGTTAATAAAAGTACACATTCTTTAAGATTTTATAACGAAAAAATTAAATATTAAAAATAATAATATGATATTTAATAATAAGAGAAGTTAATTGAAGATTCTGCAAATAAAAGAAATAGATACTTTTAAACATAACAACTCTAAAGTTAAAAGAAAGAAATTTTGGACTATTTGAGATCTGAAGATAAAACAAATGATCACGATGATTTTGCTAAAACTCTTATTAATATGCGTATGAGAACTGAACCCAAAAGCAACCTTCAAATTTCAAAAATCACTCGAACTACCAATTTTACAGAAATGACGAATCGTTCACAAGTTAAATATCCCAATCACAGTAAGGAAGTATTCAATCTAATTAAATAAGTAATCTCTAGTCCGAATCAAAAATTTACTGCTTAAGAGAAAAATGACATTAAATCAAAATTAAAAATTACAAAAATTGAAAAATTCAAGTCTAAATTATCTTGATATGTTAATCTATATATAATCAATCATATTTAAATATAAAAAGTTTAAATAATTATGAACCCATAATTAAGTTCATTTTAGTAAGTAGTTCAATAAGATACTTTTAATAAACAGATCTTAGTTATTTGATCTGAATCATTTTTTATCTTCTGAAAATTGGAAAATTGTTATCAATATTTTCATTGATTTCTTAATAATTACCCTAATTGTTCTTACAAATTTTGATATAATAATAATTTGTTAGATTTAATTATTATGCCAACTTTACTTCATAATCTATGGAAATTCTATTAATTTCTTTGATTTATTATGTATAATGGAAACTCAATCTATGTAACGAGTTTTATCTAAATTCGACATAACTGACAGCTGAAAGTTATGAATCAGCGTAATATTTCATCATATGAGATTATGAATCACAAAACATTTTTTCAAAATTCTGTTTTGATACTTAAAAATAATTTTCATTAAATAATTAATGAGCTTCTTCATCATAAGTTGCATGTTTAGCAGTCACAATTAAACTACTCCTTTTCGATTTTTTTAACAAAGCTACAAAATCACTGGGCCATTTAAAATGTAAATTATTTTTTTTATCAACTTTGACATTCATACTTAACTCTTCATTTACTTATAACACATTTTTCTTAAGTTCTTCCTATGAATGTTCTCTAAATCCGTATTTATTTAAAGAAGTAAATTCCAAACGTTATGATAAGACTAGTAAAAAATTTTTGAAAGCTTATTTAGTTTGTAAAGTTTCTAGAGCAGGACGAGACATATCAACATATTGTAATAGATTACTATATATTGATTGTTTTATTGGTTCAATGTCGAAATATTCTTAAGTTAACTTCCTAAGAGTATTTAAAATATAATACCTTAGTGCTTTCAAACATTTTTTAGGTGAATTATATTGACATATGGATATTTTAGATACTAATTGTTGGCAACAGCTTTTAGAATTGGAGTGGTAAAACAATTGGCTTGATTTACGCCAATTGTTTTCTTGAAGTTGAGTAAATAAAGAATCATTAACATTCTATATTTGAAGTATAGTTCCATTGGCAGTCAGTTATTTGCAACATAGACAGAAACCCTGTTACTCCATGTTAACAGTATTGATATTGATGCTGGCCATCACAAATTTTGTATATTACAATTGTAGAATTTGTTTGGCAAGGTTTTTTTAGGTTATGATAATAGATCATTATATTATGTATGTGAATTAAATTTACAACAAAAATTAATTAGTATTGTGTATTATAATTATTAATCGGTCTTATTGACAGAGTTAAAGTTTGATGTAATAAAAATTGAAGTAATTAAAAAAATAATCATTAAAAATGTTTAATCATGCCTTCAAGTAAGAATAAAACGTAGCATTTTCAAATATTCCTTCATAAAAAATTTTATAAACGATTTATCCACAAAACAAAACTTGAATAAAGAATTTTTTATGTTAACGATAATTCTTACAAAGTTGCAAATAACCAATCTTATTGATTATTATAATTACATTAGAAGCAAACAGGTTCATAAAAAATTATTTGTTTAATTTGTTTTTGATATAACTATAGAAGCCAACAATAAATTTAATTTAAAATGTGCCACGATGATAATTATAAAATTTAATTATTTTTCAGCTGCTTTTTAAAAATAATAATCGATATACTTAAATCTATTCTCTTCTATAGTGCTTTATAAATTATCCAATTTTGTGAAATAGCTCTTATATAACACTAAAATATATTATTATTATCATATATAATTATAGAGTATCATTCTCATAACCAAGGTAATTCACTCTCAATCTATTTTGCCAAATCTGGTGTCTTTCAATATTATTATTACAAATACTTGCATTAACTAAGAACAAAATAATTCCATATCATTGTCTAAAGGTTATTTTGCTTTAACCAAGCTTCTATACATCTTTTATAGATTTTCAATGTATTCAAGTCCTATTTCATCTGGTTATTTGTTTAATCTTTTGAACCTTCATAAAAATCATAAACAGTACCATTATAACTTATCAAATTTGTAAATAGCATCTAAAAGTGTTGTTATAATTCCATCTATGCTATTCTATAACTCTTCTAAACTTGATATTTTTTATTCAAAGTTTAATTCTCCAATCTCTGAAAGCAAATTTTAGATAAAACTTGATAATTTAATTTCCAATTTTTAATTTATAGTTTACTAAACTAAATTTAAATTTTCATTTCCTTTTTTAAATTTAAATTACACTTCTAATTCTTATTATTTCTAATTGCTATTCTATTAACTCTAAGTAGTTGATGTAAAAAACTTTTCATTTTATTAATTTTAATCTATTGTAACTTCAGATTGTGCAAATAAAGGAGAGTCCACTTAGAATTGATCAAAATTATTAAATGTATTTGTGAATTGAAGAGGAGAAACTAGTTTAGTTTATGCTTGAAATGGCTTTTATATATGTGTTTAATGCTGAATTTCATAAATATGTAATGCTGCAGAAGAAAATTCACTAACTGATATAGAATTACCCTTAAAATACTTTTTGAATTCTTAGTATCTATCTTAACTATTGAATAGAAGTTGTGAGATTTATTAAACTTATTTTTAATTTAATTATAATTACTCACTATCAATAGATTATTTACGAAGTGCTATAATTAATAAAAAATATAAATAATACGATGATAAAAAGAAAGATTAAGTTCTTTCTATATAACTGCTCTTGTAAATAAATAGAAAGTTAAAACTTCTTATCTGTGATACTTTAAAAATGATTAAAAAAGAGAAATGTCTTTTTTTTTAATTGAATGTAGATCAACAGATGCAATAAAATTTATGATTTACTATTAAGATAAAAAAAATTATTACCTGATTTTTGGAATGTTTGAATTTAGAAATTAAAAAATTATAGACATAATCTGCAAATTATATATCAAATACATTTTGACATTTTGTGAATTAATTTGTATCATCAATAAATTTTCTTTAATATATTTCTTCAATGAGAAGAATGAGCTCATTCAAATTTAATTTAAGTGGCCTTGAAAGTAGATCTTAATTGGTGATTTGATTCATGATTGTAGGATATGAATCATAAAGATCTCCAAATTTAGTACCTATTGAATATTCTGTTTTAATTTTAGAAGTAACATAAGTACTAGATTCTATTTTGATATTCAAAAATGGTACTTGTAGGAGTGTATGACTTAAAATTTAAAGTATGAGCATTTGCACTATATTATCTTGCTCTATGTTATTATGCCATTGTAGGTTTCTTTATTGATTATTTTTCTATATTGATATTACTTTCAGCCAGAAAATTAATATATTTTTTCTTGGCATCATCATTAAGTTCTGAGAAATTTATCACAATTTGTTTCATTGTAAATATTTAATTAATGTAGTTTTTGCGCTAAAGTCTTTCAACTTCTTATATATTATACAACCCTTAAATAATACAAACAGCTGTTGCAGTAATTTTCAATAATGATGAAATACTATTGATCAAACGTAAAGTTAATGTTAAGGATCCACACTCAGGTTAGATTGCGTTTCCTGGTGGGAAAGTAGAAAATAATGAAAATACATTATAAGCAGCAATTAGAGAAACATAAGAAGAAATAGGAGTTGTTCTGAATTAGGATCATCATTTAGGAAGAATGAATACAAATTATTAAGCATATTATATTAAGAATAAGAATTTAAAAATTGCTGCTCACATATTCTAAGTAGATGGATAAATAGATTGTACTGTCAATAAAAATGAAGTAGATAGAGTTATAAGATTGCCATTAACTTAGATATGTTTATCTAATATGGATGTTAAGAAATACAAGAATAAATCAACACATATATATGCTCGTTCAAACTAGAGATAATAATATTTATCTGATGTTGTAATGAGAGGATTCCAATACTAATAATTTCCGTATTACAAATTAGAAAAATAAGTATTTTATGGTTTAACCTGGCTTGTATTATGTGATGTATTGCAAAAATTAAAAATGCATTAAGACGTAGTTGATTATACATTTCAAAATTATCATTATGGATTTGAAAATGATACTAGAAAAGAATAATTTTTTAATGATTGGTTTAAAAAGAAAAGATTAAATTAATTTATGTATAATTGAGAACAATATATTTTTTTCAATTCGCAAAATACTTCAAATATTTAAATTTCTTTCTTATTACAATTTAAATAAGTTCCTATTTTATAATTCTTTATACAATATTAGACATCTTGTCTTTTTATCTTATAAATTTCATTTTTACTTACTCATTATTCAGAAGAAGCAAACATAGAATCAATTTAGATATATTTAATACAAATTTTTATCATTACACAAGAAATAATATTGAATATATTGAATTTTATAATAATTATGTTAAATGTAATTAGTCTTCAATTGTGGTTTACCATACGCTGCTTCAGAAAATGATGTTTAAACTCTTTTTGAAGAATATGGAGAATTTCTGTAAATCGTATTCTCTATTAAAGTACAGTAAAATTGTCAAGACATTAGGATTCAAATTGACTTTAGGATATGGTTATATCACATTTAAAGATTCCGATGCTATTAAAAATGCTTTAGCACTTATTGGCTCATAATTTGGAGTAGGGTCAAAAAGGCTAAAAGTACAGAGTCTCGAGAACCATGAGTTCCTCCTTCTTATTGTCTTACTATTTTTGATAAATATCTATCCTGTGACTTAAATGCTGTTTAGATAGGAGATTCATTTGGACCATGCAATAAAGTTGCAAATGTTAGGATGGTTACAATACTATAATTAAAAGTTTAAGGGATTAGCTTTTATAGATTTTGAGGATCATCAATCAGTCATTAAAGCTTTATAGATGAATGGAAAAAGGTTCATTGATGACAAGTTTAAGTAGAATTTGATGATAAGAAACCTAAGGGTGGGTTTAGATATTAACCTAAATAAATTGAATATAAAAGCAAATATAATAAACAAATACTAAGATATTTAATAAAAGAAAATTAAAAAGGTAATGGTTGTGTAAAAAGTAAAATTAAAAATTTTGCAGAAACTTAAAGTAAATATCTGCTGCAAGTAATAAATAATAATTATGATTTCGTTTTGTTTATAGTTTAAATCTATTAGATTAATTTTTAATAAGTTAATATTTAGTTATTCCTAGCTTATGTAAATGAAATTTACAAATTAAATTAATTTTAACTCAAAATAATTAGGAATTTAAGTTATGTTTAAGGTTATTCTTTATTTTGAATATATTTTTTTGAACTTATAAACATTTAAAAATTGATACTAATCTTAAATACATTTATATTAATATAAAAATAATTATTTTGATTTAGAGTTTTAGATTTACTGTGGATGTTTTTTGTTTGAAATAATTATCAAGAATATATTATTTATGAATACTTATAAAAAGATATATAGATTTTGGAATTTCAAAATCATCTATATTAGGTTGAAATTTGGAAAGATTTGAAGCTTTTTTTTAACATAAATTGAGTATATTATCAAACGATCTTAAAAATAGTATTAAATAGTCTTTAAAATGCGACAGTTACATTTTATTTTAAAAGAAGTAAATTACAGTTTCAAGATATTTCTGTATGTAATTTTACTTTTGAATCGAAAATGAGTTGCTAAATATAATTATATTTAAACAATTTAATTTATTTTTCTTAAAATTGTTCTAGAAATTGTTTTTGAGTACACTTTTTCTATTGGGAGTATAAATTTTTAATTGATTAAATATTGATTTAATCATTTAGATCAATTTATCGACAGTTTATTCGTCAGGTCATCCTAATTTGATCTGACATCAATATTGTAGTGTATAAGTGTTTGATTGCAGATAATAAGTTCATTAAATAATTTAGAGAGCAAAAATAATATTAATTATGGGGTGCACATCTTCTGCAGACACAGTCCCTTTGGCATTCAATGATTTCCAATAACTTAAACTAGGAACCTAATCTATTGAGTTGACTCAATTGTTTCTGGTTGCAAACAATTTAATAAATGAACTCTAACAACTATATAAGTAAATTGAAGGAAATAGACTAATTTTATTGCGGATAACTAAAGTAAGTTAACAATCTTATAATAAAAGGTATCCTTAACAGCCTTTCAGACATTATTAGATGCATTTGGCTTTTGGACTAGATATGTTTCCATTTGTAACCTAGGATAAGGTAACTAGAATGGAGTTTTTTACAAATTTGAAAAAGAAGGTATGTTGCATAAACTATTTTCATAGGAAAGTATCTGAATTATAATTTGGGTTTGAGTGGTGATTTAAAATTGCAGTGGTTTGGAGAAGTTTTAAATGATTATCTTCAAGCACTTGATAGAATAACATAAGCAATTCCAAGCATAGTTGAATAGTTAAAAGTTGTCTTGGATAAAGTAAATGGCATATCAGTTAATGTAAAAGAATAGAATCAAGCTTCTAGACATAATATAAGTTTATTAAAATTCAATATAAGTTTCATAAAAATAATCAACGTTAAAATAATAAAGTATAATGAAGAATTTGAATTACTCAACAATAATTATAAGTAGGTAGCAGAAAAAGCAGATGAGTAAGGAATAAAACTTTACAAAAAATATGGTGTAAGAAAATTGTTGAATAGTGATAAGTATTGTTTAAAAACAAAAATCAACATTATTATTGAATAATGTTTTTAAAGTGAAATGAGACCAGAAATAGAATAAGATATTCAGAAAAAATAAAAAGATAAAAGAAAGTTAAAAAAGCCCGTTTGGACCTTTGGAGATGATATTGGGATAGGAAATAAAAAATTTCCTTATAAAGTGAGATGGACAGGATGTGAATGCGTAGATCATTCATTTTTTATCATTTCTAATTATTTAGAAAATCATAGCAAACATCTTCTATTGTTAAGGAAGTTATCGATTATTTTAAGATATTTGACTCAAGCATACAAAACTGACGAAGATACATTAGCAAGAGCTTGGTCAATATTTTGTTGTTATCTTAATGAAAAGGAAAGAACAGTTATATAAAATAACATGTCAATTTTGGAGGGAATAAAAAAACTTAAGTTGAAAGATTAAAAGGCTGAATAATGCAGAATATATTTTATTTAGTATATCGAATAATTTGATAATGAATTACTTTAAAAATTAGAATAGGAATGGGAAAGTTATTTAGTAGGATAAGAAAAGGTATTATCCTTATGGTCAAACAACTAAATTTTTAGTACTATTGAATTTCAACAACTTGATATACATGATAAATATTATGCATTAACAAGTATGGCTAAAAATGTTTACGCTCTTTAACATTATTTTCCACTTGCTACCAAAGTTTATAACACAGGTATTATAAATTTATATATTTTTATAGTTTATCAGAAAAAGATAGTAAAGGGAAAAGAGTTTCTCAGTTAGTTGCAAACGATATATATATCCTCAGGAATTTACTCTTATCCATTTGATTAACTTTATACCTTAACCAAAGCTGAAGATGATGTGATAAAAATGAAAAACAAGTAAATAAAGTTTAAATATGCTTACGACAAATTCTAATAAAAAAGTTGAAGCAAGGGAAAAGAATAATGATATTTATATTTATAAGATTATTGTTATATTATAGATACAATAATAATAATAATGTGATTAAGTAAGATCAGTCATCTTATTCTTTATTTATTTATTAAATACTTTTAAAGTATTAAACAAAGTTGATTAAAGAAAACTTCTATTCTTCTTTTTTCATTTATTTTATTTATTATCTAAGTGTTTACTTTTTGCCACCAATTGTATTTCCCAATAAATTTGTAATTTAACTTTATAGGTGTGGTAGTTCAACTTTTGGATCATATGGGGGCTCATCTCCATCAGTAAATGAATCTTCTAATTTTTATTTTAATGATTTAAAATCATTAATCATACATTTGTCAACTCCTTTAATATCCGGATCGTTTGGAGATAGTGTAACTTTCATTTGATTTCCAATATTCAAATAAACATAGAGTAAGAATCCATCTAATTTTGTGTGTAAATCTTTTGCCCTTCTATCATCTAGATCTTATGGTTTATCTCCTCTTATAATGGACAATTTTTCAGCTAATCTACTGCAAGCTTCAATAAATTCATGTTAATTCATTTGATAATGTTTTGAAGAGAAAAGCTCATCCTTCTATGTTACCATAGATTAAAGATATACTAAATACGATTCTCTTTCACTCAAATCATCACAAATTAATTTACATTCATTTATGAAGTCTTTAAAATCTTGAAATGATACATATTCAAATTTAAATTATTATGGTTTTTTACTTAGTTTACAACAATATTTATATAAAGATTTGAGCATGGCAAGTCTATCATTTAATAATATATCACATTTTTGATTCCAAAGTCTGGTCTTTCTCCATTATTAAGATTAATCAAATTTGGTAAAATATTCTTGACTTTATTATTTGATTGCATTAATTGAATCAACCATGGAAGTATAAATTCCAGATCTTATATATTTATCATTACATAATCTGATCATGATTTCCAACAATTAACATCTAACAATACCTTTTTCATATGCTTATGGAAAAGCTACATCTTTGGCTGCACTTGTAGAAACAAAACTAATATCAATATCATTTGTCTTCATTCCATCCATCAAAGAAGTTTGGACTAAAAAGTCAATATAATCTTAAATCATTATACAAGGGATTGGAGTATTTAATGAACCTGATGCATGATATTTATAAACGTGAAATAAATTTCTATATAAATCTTTTAAACATTCTTTAACATCTGCAACTTCATTTTCTTTTACTAATCTTGTAACCTTTGAGTTCTGAAAATCAAATTCAAAACATTAATCGATTAATTAAGGAGTATCTGGTTAGAAATTTCGAAATATTGAATTTTCAACTGACCAACAATGTTTCTTGATATTTAAATAGGGTGAGAAATCAAATTTAGCTAAAGGCTCTCTAGGTTTACATTAAACCAATGGCATATATTTATCAAATAATGATTATTTGTTATACGTTTTTAAGATATTTAAAGAATCAATTAAATTACCATCTACTAAAATTTCGTCATTATAAAGGAAAGGTATTGATGGTAAAGGAAAATCTAATTAAATTATAGGTTGATCAAGCGCTGCTTATTAAACACCTAAAATAGGATTTGTGAAAAAGTAATGAATTTCTTTATTGGGTGGACACATTTTAATTAAAAAGAATTCATTATTCAAATGAGTCATCAAAAGGGGTCTGTATTCTTCAAAATCAAAATGAATAAAGATTGGTTCATTATATAGACTTCCAGATTTATATGCAGTCCATTCAAATTTAATTTCTTACCATCCTTCACAAATCCAACAAGTATCTAGTTTTCCCATTTGATTTACTATTTAAACATTGAGTTTGGTTGATCTAATTTTTCTTTATCTACTATAAGGCATAACTAATTCTTCATATTATTTAGAAACAGTGAATAAATCCGTTTTTGGTTGATCCAATAATTTAAAATATTGAGGTTACTTATATAATAGAGTTAGTTTATCATTTTGATTTTTTTTTTTTGAAATATTATTAATTAAGAATCCATTTTAATTTACTACCAATTCAGACTAATTTCCTTCAAAATGAAATCCATAAATAGTTTCATTTTTTATTAATGCATCTGCAATTATTTAAGCTTATAAATAAGTGAACTTATTGTAAGAAAGATCTACATGAAGTAATTCGTTGTATGGTCTAGCTATTGCTTTAGCTATTGATGCTGCACAATCAAGAGAAGCAATATTATTATGTGATAAATCTAATATTTTGATACTTGTATTCTTATACATAGCTTTCCAAATTGTATTACCAGCGCTTGAGTTTAAATTATTATATCCTAAATATAACTCCAATAATCTTTGAGTTTATTTTAATAAATTAGAAAGACTCATGCATGCAGATTCTGTAATTTAGTTACTATTTAAATTTAGATGTTAAAGAGTGTTATTATTCATCAAATATTTCATTATTATTTTACATCCTTAATCTCTTATATTATTCTTTTCTAAATTAATTTTACTAATTTAATTTTTATTAACATAACTCATTAGAGCATCCATATGCTAATAATGTAATTTACAATCAATTAATTCTATATCTTTCAAAGTAGTTGGAAAGCTTAGAAGCATATCTCTTAATTACATTGGATCAAAAATATTGTGATTCATTTATAAAGTTGTTATACTTTTGCTTTATTATGTTTGCATAGCACAAGAAAATGCTCTACAATCTTCTCTTGATCTTATACATCTATTTGTATTTACAGATACTAATTATTATGTATTTTGAATCAAACCGAAAGTTTTTGGAACTCTTTGGGGTTAAGAGATATTTAAATTCAAGTAGAGATTTTAAGGTTATTGCTTGTATACTTTAGCAAACTCGTTTAGTTTTGTAGTATGTCTAATGGAACTAAGAAAGTCTTGTGTACTTAAATTTGGAAGAAGTTTGCTACAAATATATATATAATAATTTACTTTCCTTGTTTCATTCTTTGAAAATACAGATATCTTTCATTTCCTTTTTACAGTTAAGTATTTTTTGTACTCGATTCTAATGTTTTTGCTTTATGCGTTGGTTCTTACATAAAATCTTCTGAAGTATTCATTTAGTGAATTATCTCTTAATCCTTCTGCATAAAAAATTACCAATCACAAACTTCATGCTTAAAAAGTTCATCAGCTATGTTTTTTTCAAAACTAGATGAATTATTTAAATTTTCTCGATTTCTTTCTTCCTCAGGTTTACGGTTTATAAAGAGTTTTCTTTAAGCATTTTTATTAGTATTGGGGTGTTTTGTCAATCCTTAATAACCTAAAGAAGCTTCACTCTTATGAGGCAGCATTAATCTACGAAATGTTTCTATTGGTTGATATTAAACTTTATTGGTATCATCGTGTGAAATCATTATTAATTATTTTTTAATACTATGAGTAATCAAATCGTTTATCATAATTTCATTTCTCAATCAAATTTAATATGAATCCAAAGTATACTTCTTGGTAAATCCCTTTTAACATTCTTTGAAGATGGTATCTTAAAATTTACACAATAGTCTTATCTATGTAAACATAATCCAACATTTTAAATTTGATTAAACAAGTTTAAATATTTTTGAATTATTCATCTTTATTTACACTTCAATTTAACTTATAAAATTATTTGGAGAACTGAATATACAATTTATGTATTTTAGTATGTATAATAGCATTAAAATCGAAATATTAATTTATCAGAATCCATTACATTATAAAAAATTTATTAACATTTAAAAAATAATATTAAAAACTTTTATAATTAATAAAATGGGTTGTTGTGTTAGTGCAGCAAATAATATTCAAGAACCTCAAAATAAGAACAATAAACCTACTAAATAAACTGATTCTGAAATTAAACATGAATATAGTTAAGAAAAATAAGAGATTTAGCCTAATAATGAGGATTAAAATGAATATTAAAATTAAGAAAAAAAATTTGTTTAAAGGAAACATGATCCTCCTTGCAAATATCCAAAGCCTTAAAAAAAGGATGATGATGAAATGGATTAATTTTATACTTCTAATCCTAAAGTACTTAAACCACCTAGAAATGAAAAATTACACAAATTAATCAAATTCGGAAGGGAATATATCGAATAAATGCATCATAATTCTGAGACTGACAAATAAATTATAAATGAAATTGAATAGTTAATTTTTAACAAATAAATTACAATTTAAGAATTGAATGTAACATTACAGTTTTATTTTCTTAGGAAATAGCTATTAAATATAATAAAACTTTGATTTAAACATTATTTTTAAAAGGATGTTAAGGAATTACTTTACTTGAACTTATATTAATTTACATAGAAGATTTTGAAATTATAACTCATTTATTATAAGAGCATTAATTACCTATAAATGATGATCTCTATTATATTGTGCTTAGAATCATTAGTAAAATTAAACCATTAAGGAAAATTGATAGCTAAGTTCAATTATCTATTAACTTTATCAAATAAATCTATAATTTTTAATAAATTAAGTCATTACTATTACACAAAGATGCAATCATATTCTTTAATGGATTTTCAAATTTTTGTTCAGAATTCAATCTAAAAAATAGAATTCATATAAAATTATTAGGTACTATTGTAAAACTACTCAAAAATTTTTAAATAGATTCAACTCTAGATTTATTATATAAAAATGCAAAAATTGATAGCTATTTCACTTATTTATAAGTACCAAAATCAATACCAAAAGGATAAGTTGATCAAATCAATTGTAGTAAGATAGAATTGACATATTTAAAAATGAACTTATTTCATTGGATAGCTTTAAAAAATGAATGGTTATTATTTAAGTAGTATTCAAATAATTATTATTAATAGTTGGATGTATCTGAGTAATCTCCATTTATGATTTTTATGGAGAAATCTCCAATTAATTTTATTTTAGAATATTTGAATGAATATCCTTCATAATTAAAATAAGCTTCTAATTATTCAACTAGTTAAGGTAAAAATATTTTGCATTGCTTTTTTATGAATAAAAATATTTCTGAATAACATGAAGAGGAAATTCTTAAAATTTTAGCTAATTTTTAATCTTTAGAATCTTTAAAATAATTACTTTTACAAGCTTATCATGATTAAATTCCTTTAATTTGTTATTTAGATTCACATCAAAATGTTTTAAATTCGGTTTGTGAATTTTTGAGTTAATACATTACAAAAGAATTTAATTTCATTAAATAATTTATTCAAGCTACAGAAATATCACATATGATAAAAAAAACAAAATATAAAGATTTAAAGAAGAATCATAATCTTTATATTCATGAGAAATATTATTTTTTTTTAAAAATCAACAATAAATTAAGGAAGTAAGAATTATAAACGAAAAAACTGACAGAGAATGATATTATTTATTTACACTATATTTAACTTGTGAAGCAAGTAATCAAAAAAGATTTTAAAGTTAATTTTGATTGGATTAAGACTTTTAACATTTACACTAGCTATTTTCCATATGATATAGGAACTACATAATAGACATTTATGAATGTTTTGTTAAGAAAAGGACATTAAGAATAGGTGAAATAAACTATTACTTAAATAGTTGAATTAATCAAATCAAATGAAAATGTAGATGCTTATATAAACACTCAAATAGAATTTTCTTTGAAAGCCTAATTACTTGCTTAATTGATTAGTTTTAAAAAAGAATAAAGACAATATCCATATTAAATAGTATATGATCTTGTTGATACAATAGTTATGGAATAAATAAATGAAAATCCTAAATTATTAATAGTTTCAATTTATGGAAATAGTGATTTTAAGCTAATTGGCTATTAAACTATATATTCTACACTTGTTTAATTAAATGATTAAAAGTTATAAGAAAGTTGTTTAACTGCATAATTATTATTTGATATAGATTAAAAAACCAAATAATAATTTTTAAATACAGCATTTGAATTATAATTATTGAATTCGAAAGATCATTTACTTAAAAAAATATTTGATTCCTTTTCAATTCGAGCTAAACTTAATATGGTTAGATAAAATAAAACTCATATTTTTTAAATAACATTATATGATCATCTGAACTAAAAAGAAGATTAAGAAATTTTTTCAATACATTTCTCAACTTTTCTTCAGTTAGAAACTAAGGGTAAATTGTCGAAAAGATCTATAATTTAGTAATTTTTAGAGAAAGATGATAATAATAAATAAAATTAATATGTTAGTGTAAATTTAACTTATCCAAATTTACTAGTATTAAATTAACATATAGATACTTAGAAGAAGTTTATAGAGATTGCTGAAATATATCCATTTCCATTTTTAAGTAAATTTTGGTTAATGAAAGAAAAAATTAATTTTAATCCTCAAATATAAATTGGTAAAAACAACAAAAAAACAGCCACCTTTTGTAATCTAATATTAGATCATTATGAATTAGCATTTGATTGGTAGATGACTGGAATCTTAGTAAATATTATCAATTCTGTTGTTCCCTAAAAAAACATTCTCTATACATTAAGCCATAAAAAATAAGTTATTTATTATTAAATAAATTAAAAAATTTCATTTTTAGAAGCTTTAGCTCAATCGGATAAATTAAGTTAAGAATTCTAAAGTTATATGTCGACTTTTTAGAATGGAAAATAAAATTTTAAATTAAATCTATCCAAAATGATAAAATTGGGAGCTATATATAACAACATTATATATTTAAGCAATTTTTATTCATAAAATTTGATTGGATTTATAGTTAAGCTAGCTGATGAAAATTTCTCATTTGAAATAAATGGAAAAAGGAAGACTTATACACAAGATAATAAGAAGGTTTCAAAATTTAATAAATTACTATCAATATTGTTAGAATTAGATATTCCTAAACATGAAAAAGAAGATAAAATAACATATAACTTTTCAAATATTATCTCATTAATTACTCTTGAAAATTGGAAGAAAATAAATTACAACACAAAAACTTCTATTTATGAAACTTTTAATAAAGAATCTGTAATTGAATTACTATATTAAGATAAAAACTAAGAAATTTTAAAATTAATAATCGAGGATATTTTCAATAGATGGTCAATTGAATAAATTGAATTGATAATAAATCATTGTACAAAATCATTACCAAAAAATTTAAATATATTGAATTTTATATTAAGTAAAGTAATTAAGATGTATAATAAAGAAGAATCATCTATTAATTTGATAGAAAAATTATATGTATCAGTATTTTAACATTCTGAGAATTTAGCTATGTAATATCTTGAATAAATAAAGTTGTCTAAAAATAAAATTTATTATCTTTATGGTTTAGTTTTGAGGAAGAGTTAAGATTATAAAACATTAAATTTATTATTACATTATTGTGAAAATAATTCATTAGAACTTGATAATTAGATATTTAAAGTACCTTTGAAGTGTCCAGAAAAATTAGAAAATTATTATAAAGCTTTATCTAAACCATATTATTTAGTTTTTTCTTTAGAATAATATTAAGATTTTTATAAGTAAATTACTTTAACTGAAGATTAAAAAATTAAACATACATAAGCATTTATTGAAAATGGTTTATATGAGAAATTATAATTTATACTTAGTTAAGTAGTATTGAATTTTGAAGTTTATAGTGTAAATTATTTCGAGATAGTGAAAAATTATTTAGAAGAATAATTATCTATTAAATTTGAAAATTACAATAATATGGATGAAGCAGATGAAGCAGATGAAGCAGAAGATCATTAAGTAGATGTTGATGAAAATGGTAATGAAATTGGAAAAAACACAAACAGAAATAGAATTTAATTTTTTGATCTTTAACATAATTAAATTAAATTTAAGCAGTTAAAAAATAAAAGAAGTGATTAAGAAATAAATTAAGAAGCAGAAAAAATTGTAAAAGAATTCTGTAGAGCTAATAATTTAAATCTTTTAAAAAGAAATTACATTAAGAAAGTTCATAAAATTAAATAATAATTAAATTTTGAATAAAGCAAGACTTTTAGTGAATAAAAACAAGATCGAACTGTTTTATTTATGAATTCTGGAGGATAAAAAGTAGATTATTTTAAATGTATTGAAATCATTTAAAAACAATTTAATGCAAAGAAAATAAAGTCTAAAGAAATTTTAGCTAATTTTGAATTATATTCTAATTTGTTAAATCCTAAAAATAAAAAGATTGAAAAATGTTAAGAATTAGTTAAAATATTATTGCAAGTATTTGAAAAGAACAAATTTCCTAATAAATTTTTATCTACTAGAACATAAGGGTTTATAGATTTGTATAATGCTAATGTTAGTTCCAAATAAGTTGATGTTGAATTTGAATTTCCTAATCGTTTTTCTTAATATTAGAAATAGTTTTTTTTAGAAATTTTGTTAAGTCTAAAAAATGATTAATAAAATTAAACAGCAAATTTGATTATAAGTTAGTAACATGAAAATGTTAAATGTGTAAAATTTTTGTAAAAAAATTTAAGTGAATTAGAAATTATAAGATTCAATAGTACTACTTTATTTTATGTTACAAAGTAAGTGGAGATATTGAAGAAGAATTCATATTATTTTGATGATCTGAATCTAAATAAAAATTCTGACAAAATTAAAGCTTCATTTTATAAGTTGCAATATCCATCAGAATAATTAACAAAGGTTCAAGTATTTCTTAGAAAAGGTAGACACGATCACATTACTAAATAATAATAATTTTAATAGATTAATTTAGTGGCTGCAATAATGGGAAATAACTATACATCTATTATATATGCATTAAATCTTCATACTGATCCAATCAATTGTGGATTATCAAATAATTTGTTTTAAATTTTAATAATTCAATAATGTGAGACTAATATTATTAAATATTTCAATTAATTTATTAAAGGTAAAGTAAAAGCATATGAGAAACTTTTATCTATTAATGGTGTACCAATTCTTTATTATGTATTTTACAAAAATATGGAGAAAGTTTTTAAAGAATGCTTTATTAATTATTTAACAAATTTGTTAGGTAAACAAAAAACAAATGATTTGATTAGAAATCAATTATAGTTATCATCAAATGTTACTGAATATAAGATTTATTAAATTGCTTTATTAAATAAATGTTATTATATTTTGAATTATTTGGATGGAATTATAATTTAAGATGATCTATAATTGATAAATTCTCCATTTATTTTAAAAACTTAAATACATCCTCAAAATGTAGAAGAAAATTCGAAAGAAGATTAATTTTATAAAAAATATTTTGAATTGCTATCTTTGGCATAATAACCATTATTTTGGCCTTAATATGAAAAGTTAAAGATGAAAGTACAAGAATAAAAAAATTAATCAAAAAAAAAGAAGGTTACAAAGAAAAAAAAGAAGTTTTATAAAAAAAAAACAATAAAAAATATTCAATCTAACAACTAAGTATAAAAAACGACATAAAAAAGTCTTTATGTTAAAGATAAATAATTAAATGAATTAATTTTATTTGAGTAAGCATGTCTAAATTAAGTATTTAAATTATAAGCATAAATTAATTTAAAAAATCAATTGCTTTCTTTATCATTAAGCGATAACAAATTGGAATGTTTAGAAAAATATAAATATCCAGAATAGTTGTTAAGGTATTATATTAATCACATTAAAAGTAATAATTTAATCTAAAACATTGATTAAGTTTAACTTGAAAATTTCTTTAAAAAGTGTCTCTAAAATTAGATACTTCATAATAATTTGATTTCAGAGATTATTCAGCTTAATCCTCTACTTCTTTTATCAGTTGTAAAGGCAATAAATGTAACCTTAGAAATAGGAGTGATTTTATATAGTAAATTAAAAGATACTCCTCAATTTGAAAAGTTCTTAAATTATCATTAAAATATGTTTAGAGATTATATAAGAATCCCTTAAAAAGGAGTACCTATTGAAGATGAAGTTATTGAGGAGGAAGAATATCATCCTATACCAGTAGAATATATGAAACCGTCTGTTGCATATCTATTAATATTATTAAACAGTATAAAGAAAGATATTTATGATGAGAATTTATTTAAATAAGAATACATTTCTACTCCCTTATTATTAAGAACTTATGATTTAATGAAATAATAGATGAATTAGTAAAGTTTATAATAAATAAAATATACAAGCAATACTTAATAATTTCTAAGAGATTTTTCTGGAATCACCTTGAATATAGATTAAGATCATTTTTAGGAATATTTGATATCTGAAGAAAACTCTCTTGAAACTTCAATAATCAAGAGTATGATATCAATTAAGTAAATTGATATCATTATCGAGAATTTTAAAAAATAATGTTAATAATATATTAAAGAAAAGAAAGATAAATAATAATATAAATAAGAATTTTAAGTTTATTTTGGTGATGAAGAGATATAAATTTAGGAGAAAGGTTTTAAAATATTTTTGACAATAGAAAATAATTAAATTTCTTTAAAGTAAATAAGAATAGATAGAATTTTAGAAACTTTGAAATAATAAAAACATCAAAAATAATTAGAAGAATAACCATAAATAATTGAAAACATTTTATAAATTGAATTTACAAAAATGAAATAGTTTAATTCAAGTAAATTTGATTTAAGTTGTTTAAATACAATAGATTTTGAGAATTTATGTTATTAAAATATAGTGAATAAAATTATAGAGTTAATAAAGCCTTAAGGAAAGTGCGGATAATATGAAATAGATGATTTATTTGCACCCCATTAACATGAATAAATTAGACAACCTGAATTAACTTAATAGGTTTCAATATAATAACCAGTTTTATAACGATAATAATCATCTTAAATTGGATAATCATTTAGTGCTATAAATTTATCAAAATAGATTTCTACTAGTTAAAGATAAAAATTAAAAGATGATTTTTAATTTATGTTAGAGCTTTTACCAGATAATACTTATTAAGTGCGATAAAAAAATAAAAAATAAAATCAAAAGGACATAATCTTTTCTGAATTTTATTAATTCTAATAACCTAACATAAAATTAAATTTAATTAAACTTAGTTAATAAGAATTTATAGAATAGTATAATAGTAGAAAATCAATATCAATAGTAGTTTAGAATCTTTATAAATATAATGAATATTTAGGTAATTTGATTGAGGGTTAATTATAATAAGATGAATGGATTATTGATTTTCCATTCTATATTTTACAAGATACAATTAAGTTTTCAGAATGTTTATTTTCAACCCATTGCATTCAATTAATATTCAATAAACTTTATAATTTTATTGAGAAAGTAAAAAGTTTTTCTGAAGATAGGAAGAAAGAAAAAAAGAAATTGATTTGGAGAATAAATACAACTTCTTTTTTAGAAGTCTTTGTTAGCAAATTAATAGATTTATAAATTTAAAAATGTCCTTTAATTGAAATATATTCATTAATTGATGCATTATTGGAATGGAATAGTTTAATTATGATTTTTAGTACTTTAATATATCACAATTTGGAATAGGCTTAATAAGTAGTAAAAGTGATAAGAGGAGTTTATGTTGAATTTAATGAAATTTCTGATTTGAATTAATAAAACTGTTAGTTTGTTGATACAAATAATGTTTTAGATAAAACATTTTTATTTGGAAATACTTCTTATTTGTTACAAAATTAGATTCTAATTATTAGATTGAATGTAAAACTATAATAGAATATATCATAAGTAACTAAAATAGAAAATAATCTAATAATTCCAGATTCTAGAATTTAATTGTATTATCATAATATACTTAATATTTATGATTTTTTTAATTAGATTTTCAGTCCTGATTAATTGGTTTAATTTATATTTAACAAACTTGAAGTTGATAGATCTTTGCTAAATTTTTCAAATAAAATAAGTCAATTTATAAGCAAAGTAGTAATATTATCAGTAGATCATTCCTAATTGATATAGATATTCTCAGGAGAAATCTTAAGAGCAATGTCAATAAAGAATAACGAAACTAAATACAAGGAATTAGAAAGTATTTGGTTTATCTTAAATAAACTTTATCATTATTTTACAACAGATTTATATGACTATTTAATTAATTAATTTATCACTGAAAGATTCAACAGTATGTTTAATATAAGATTTTATTGTCTTTTAAGTTCTATTAGATATAAAATGAATATTAATGATATTCTGAATTCAAATTAGAGATAAATATAAAAATCTAAAGGAGGATTAGTTTTAGAGAAAATTTGTAACCTAAATAAAGAAGTAAATACGAAATTATACTTTAAATTTGGTTTTTAATTGACGATCTCATTTTACATTAGTAATTGTAAATTAGGAGATATATGTGCTGTATGTTATTATGATGATTCACATTTAAATTTATTTTATGGATAAATGGTGTGTAATACAAAGCCAGGATGTTTGATCTTTCATAATATTACTAAATATACAGCTAAAAGTTAGGATGAGATTATTAGATTATAGCAAACTTATTTAAGATAAAATAATTATGATTAATCCTAATCTATAAGTTTAGAAGATATTTAATCTATAGTTTTGTTTTAATCTAATTGGCCAACTGATCATTTTTTTAATAATAGTATTCTTAATTTATTTATTACTAATTTTGAATAAGAATTATTTATATGCAATGAGAAAAACTTTATTAAGGCTATGGTAGAGATATAAAATGAAGTAGATGAAAAAAATAAATAAGATAAATTAGATAATTTGTTTGGTGTAGGTCTTATATCATCATATAGTGATATTAATGTAACGTAGATGACACCAACATTTGTAGATTAAATCAATTTTGATTTTATTTCTCACAATCAATTAAAAAGATAATAATCAATTGTATAACCAAATACTGTTTTTGTAAGGATAAATGAAGATAAATTTGAATTAGATCTTGTACCAACATAACCTTTAAATACTGCTTCTTATTTTGAATCAAATGTTAAAAATTATATATTATTATCAAAGATTAACACGTTCTTAGATAAACATGAAGAATTTAATTAAGTTTATTTCATCTTTGATGATGAGCTTGATTAATTTGCCAATAAGGCATCTGATAGAATAATAACAGAAAATAATTGTGTAATCACATTTATAAAAGGGTATGAATAATTTATTTCAAATGAAAATCAAAGTTCTATAAATAGTTCCTTATAAATTTTTTTTGGAATTCAATCTATTTCATCTCTTAAAATAAAAATTATAACAAATCTAATTTCAAAGGTTGAAATTATATTTGCTCCATTTAAAGAAGATCACGATCGATTAATAAATCTTTAAAATTAAACTCTTAAAATTTACTCTTTATTAGCAGAAACCAAAATAATTTATCCTGAAATTAATGAGGTTTCAAATTTCTTTTATAATCTTATTATAAATTATAAAGATCCATAATAAATAAATGATAATCCAATTGATATTAGATTTAATGACATCTCAAATCTAGATTTTATAAAATCTTTTGTAGATTCGGTATTGATTGCTCAACATTTGCAGAAACTATTAAAAATAATAGATAAAGAAAATTAAATTAAATTAATTCATCTTTAAGCTACTAATGAAATAGTTACTACTAATAAAAATTCATTTTATCAATTTCAAGATGACTAGATCATAATAAATTACTTTAAGTGCTAAGATTTTAGTTTTTCTAATTTCATATTAGATTATTTGAATAAAAAAGATTTTAATTAAAACAAGAGGTAAGAATATTAAATTTCCTATTCTGGATCAGAAATACTTAATAAACCATTATTATTAAATCCAAGGGAAATATTTTCAGGTTTCGATTAATAGGATTAAATAGAGTTGCTATCAATTGTAGATATGAATACAATAATAAGAAATTAAGAAAAAGCAGATCCTTAAGAATTTAACGATTTGATTTTAATACCTAAGATAAATGGTTTTTATGCTGATCTATTCTATTTCAAAAGCTCTAAGCATCCAATATTTGATCAATATAATCGTCAATAAAAAAAATAATTTTAAGTTGGTGAAGAAATTAAATTTATATTGCATCCAATAAATCCTTAAATTGATTTAGAATAATAATTGTAAAAAGTTTGGGCTAAACTAAAATATAGTAAAATTGAGCATAAAACATATAATCTAAACTAATTAATTAACTAAAAGTAGCAATAAGAAAATTTTATAACAAAAGTGTAATTTTTAACATAAAATTTTATGCTTTTAACAATTAAAAGTGAACAAAAAGTAAAAATTGATTTATATTCCAAATTAATAACATTATCTTATTAAGATTATTAATTTTCAAACTTTTCAAATTGTGAATTTAATATTCAAACACTACAAGATTTGGAAAAAACAGTTCATGTTTAAGTAACGCATAATTAAAAAACTTATTAAGTAGCAAATGAAAAAAATGAACATTTAACTTTTGGTAAAGGCAACCAACAAATGATGAAAATACTTTAAAAAGAAGCAAAGAAAAATCACAAAGAGAATTTTGTATTTTTGTAATAGGAATCAACAACTCATTCTAATGAATTATAAGCAGGAAATGCAATAAATATGATTAGTAATTAAGATAAAGCTGTAGCTACAAGAGCAGGAGTCTAGAGATAAGACTAATTAACATTTAGAGATTCTAATTGTAATATAGTTGAGAATTTTACAATTGAGAAAGTTACTTTTGTTCATTCTCTATTTTATTAAATTTAATATGAACCTGATAAAAAAAGAAAAGATGATGGTCTATGTTTAATTTGGACTCCTACTTTTAAAGGAATTTATCATTTATATATTGATGGCTTTAAAATTGAAGGCCGTTTTATCGTTTTAGCAAATGTACCGGATTTAGGGAATTCAAAAGTAGAAATACAAGACAATTTAGAAGTTATACCATTTTGTGAGAAAATTTAGATATCATTTTATTTAAAAGATAAGTTTGAAAATTGTTATGGAGACACTGAAAATCAAATATTTTCTGAATCTAATTGTAATGTTAAATAGGTAGAAGGTTACTAATCTAAATTAAATTTAACTTTTAATAATCTTAATAAAATTGGTTCTTTAAATGCTAATATTATATTTGATCCAACAGAGGTTTCAGTATTAGAAGACCGAGTTGCAATTGAGTTTTATATAAATAATTAATTAAAGAAAGGTAAAAAATATAATACATATATTTTGTAGATTAAATATTGAAACTCTCTGGTTTAGGATTAGAAAAGAGAAGATAAAAATTTTAGAATGATCTGAACTAACTTTGGAAACCTACAAATTATAACTTAAACATTAGTAGAGTTAATTTTTTAGAAGAGCTTTTAGAGTTGGCTGAAAAAAAACTAAATTATAGTTTTAGTATCAAGTTTTTAAATGAACCTGGTATTGATGCAGGTGGATTAAAAAGAGAATTTTATGATATGATTGGTAATACGCTTAAAGATGAGAATTATAAGTTTTTCTCTCCAGTATCATCAAACCAAAGTAAATATTTTTTGAATCCTAAATTTAATAAGTAAAAGAATAAAGAACGATATGCTTTATTATTTGGAAAAGTACTTATATCATTTAAATTAAGTTAATTGCTAATTCTATTTGTAATTCTTATCTTATAGGAATTGATATTATTGCACCATTTTGGAAGGTAGTCTTCGATGAAAGAATTGTGTTCTAAGACTTAAGTCTTATTTGGGATAAAGATACTTATAATAACTATGAGAAATTGAAATCATTAAGTGAAGAAGAATTAGAATCTGTTTGTCTTGTATTTACATATTCCTCAGGAAATAATGAAGCTGAATTGATTAATAAAGGATCTTAAATTAATGTTACAAAGAAAAACTTAGAACTATATCTTAATAAAACTGCAGAATATGTCATTTATAAATAATTCGATAAGATATACAAATCCTTTATTGAAGGATTTTAATCAATCTTAGATATATCAGTATATTAATTTATTAAATATTTTTAGATATGCTAAAAATGGTTAATGCCATAAGAAATGTCTCTTTTGACTTAAGGTTTATTAGAAATCAAATCCGAAATTCTTCTTCAAAAATTCCATTTTAGTGGTGGAAAACCATAACATAAATCATATTTTGAAACATATATTAGTCAATCCTCACCTGAAACTTTAAAAAACATGTTAAAATTTATCACTGGTAACTATTATCACAATATATTAGGTTCTTCTTCAATACCATATGATCAAAGTTCTTATGTTATTACTGTTAGATTTGAGCAAGGTCTCTCTGATAGAAAATTGCCTCTCAGTCATACTTGTTTCAAATCAATAGAAGTACCTCATTATAAAAGTTTTGCTGAACTCAAATAAAAATTAGACATTGCATTTACTATTGGATTTGAAGGATACGGATTTGGATGAAAATTAATAATTGAAAAAAAAAGCATATCGTTTATATAAATAATATATTGTTATCCTCACATAAAATATTTGCAGTATTCTTTTTGTTTTTTTTCAAATTGTTAATTAATCATATCTCTAAAATTATTATAATTTTATTCATTTAAAAAATTATTTATTTTACAAAATTAAAATTTTTATTAAATTTACTGTTATGTAAATATCATTTTTTTTTGGTTGTTTTATTCTCTTACCTATTTATAGACTCCCATATTATTGATGAAAGGATCTATAAATCATTTTCTTCAATCTTTCTTATCAAAAAACCGTTTATTCTATCTTATTTTCTTCTTCATTATACTACTTCACCTTTTAAATTTTATTTGTATCCAATTAAAGAAGCTCAATCAAATCTAAAAAACTTTTTACTATAACATTTTCTGTCTACTAAGCATTTTCTGTCTGTCAAATAATTTATTCTGAGGCTTATTATAATTTATTTGGCTAAGCAAATAGAAAAGATGGGTATGAATTTAAATATATCTGTTAAAAATATATCAACCTGAATAAAGAATTAAATATATTACTAATTTTAGTTTTATTTTTAGTTAAAATTTGAAAGTTAATTTAAAAACCAATCCGAAAAACTCAAAAACACACTTAAGGAAGTAAATTAGTTAAAACTATTATCAAATAGGGAAGTATAACTATTATAAAGAGTGAGCATTTTAATCATTTTATAAATACTCAATTAAAATAAAAAGCAAAAAGATGATTTAGTACTTATGTAAAATAAAAAATTAACAATTTAATAATATATTTTCCACCGTATCAATATTAATCGATAAAGTTTAAATTTCGTTAGATGATTTGGAAATGCTTTAAGTATCTAAAAGATATTTTTTCCAAGATTTTGAAAGATTCTTAATCAGCATAAACTTAGTTTAATAAAAATAATAATCAATTGTTATGGACGATAACTTAGGCATTATGAATAATAGATTTCATAAAAAAGCAATATAGAATCGAAAAAGGCATACATCAGCTGATACAAACACTATTTACCAGATGTAGAATGGAAAGAAAAGAAATGAAAACTATGAAAGATGGCTTACCAATTAAAAGTAATTATTATAAAAATTGGATTCCGAAACAAATCTAGATAATTTAACACCATAGACTCCAAAAGCTTAAATTCCAATAAAATTCGAACCAAAACTATTAAAGGATATCTTAATGAAGTTCTACTAAGATCATTATGGAATTTGATTTTCTTATATATAATTAAATTTAAAGAGTTTAACTTCCTATTAAATTTTATATCCAATTATTAATAAGTTACTTGGTCGTAAATAAAGAGCTTAGTTTTTTTTTTTTTATATTTTCATATATATAAAAGCATTTTTACATAAAAAAGAGTATTAAAATAGATTGATTTTTCAAAAACTCTTTGATTGATTAACTTATCCCAAGATAAAATTTAAAATCATTCTAGTAGAATAATTTGAATAAAACTATTTTGAAAAGCACAAGTTAAACTCCTATGATAAGTGAGTATATTTTATATGTTCTCAAACATATATAGGATTAAAATCTTGATAATGGTGAGAAGAATTATCTTGGAAACAAATCTATGCTAGAAAGACTATTTCAATAAACACACTATTTGACTTTTGAGTAAAACCAAAAATATTGATAAGAAATATATTGAAATTTTGTGATATTGCACTATAAACTTGAAGTTTCGAAAGTTTAAATTGGTTTGCCTTGATGAAAAAAAGGGGAATAATGGATATAAATTTTTTGTCTGTGATTAAGTTTACCCATATTTAATAAAGATAATTATTTAACAGTAAATGTTTCCTAGTATAAAAAGAAACAAAGAGAATAGGTCTTCTCATAGATTAAAGACAGAAGCAACTTGTAGGTATCCCAGAAGCAATTCCTTTTTAGGACAAATATCACGTGAGCCTATAAAATAGCGATTATGCGAAAGGGCACCATTAAGAGAATTAAAATCATTTGATAAAGAAATAAAACTGCTGGAACAATATGAAAGAAAGTTAGATGCTGCATATATGGAGAGATTAAGGGTGCAACTGTATAGGCTCCAGTTGTGAGTAATTTTATATATACTAATATTTAAATATATAAATTAATGAAAAGTTCATAAAACTTTCGAATCAAATCCATAAAAACAAACTAATAAAGTGAGGATAAATACAGATCTTTATAAATGAGTTTAACTTGTAAATCATTGACAAATAGAGTAATTAAGTAGTTGGGCTAATTTTAAAAAAGTGTGATCTAAATTTAACCAAGACAAGCCTTACAAAAATAAAGTAGTATTAATTGCAGACAGTCACTTGTTTCAGTGACTGAAAGTTAAATGAGTGTAGATGAAGAGTTTGAAATTTGGGATAACAACCAAGATCTTCGATTAAAGAAGCTTGTGATAGAAGAAAGGAAACCTTCGGTTGGATAGTTTCTTTCATTATATAAAGCTAGATATGGGTAAAATTAGTTAATACATAAGAGGATTTCCTGGATTTAGAGAGCCAATACAAAATGAAGAGGTAATTAAGGCAGCAATAACACATGCATCATCAAGTAAGAAATTATTCAAAAAATATTTTCCTAAAAAGTAAATTGTTTTTGAAGATGAGAATGATTATTCAAAACCATACAAAATTGAAGATGATTAGCATTTTAAAAGTTTCAATACATTTTTTCGAAATAAGAAGCTTCAGTCTACTCCAAAGATTCCATTATACAATTAAACAAATAAAACAGGATGAAATTTGATTGTAATTGCTAAATGCTGATTTTAATTGAAAAATGATTCTTAATCTTTATATACTTTAAACTTTATCGAAATAAATTCATAAAGAAAAAAATTGATGTAAATTTTTCCTAATAATTTTTATAATATATCATTTAAGCAAATGGTCAACTGCATTTCTTTCATCTACTAATTCTTTAATGGTCTTATCTAATAAACCTTGATAGAATGGTGAAATAGGTAATCCTTAGACAATTGAATATTTTCCATTCTTGACAGTGACAGGGAAAGAGAAGATCAATCCCTTGGGAACTCCATAACTACCATCAGATTGGATGGCCATAGAAGTATAATCACCTTAAGATTTTAGAAAATTAAAATACCTTCAGGAGTTCCATTTACCCAAGTAGTGATGTGATTCATGGCTGCATTACCAGCAGAAGCAGCACTTGAGAGTTTTCTTGCTTTGATAATTTCAGCTCCTCTTTATTAAACAGTTGGGATAAATGTTTAGGTAACCCATTATTAATCAACGGTGGCTTTGTGATCTATAATAATATTGATTGCTATATACTCTTAGCAGTCATTTAATCAATATATGGAACCATTGTTGGAGAATGGTTTCCAAAGATTGCAATTTTTCTGACATCTGATGTATGTACTCCTAATTTATCAGCTAATTAATGTTGTGCTCTGTTGTGATCTAATCTGGTCATAGCTGTGAAATTTTCTTTTGGAATATCTTTGATTTGATTAGCTAAGATCAAACAGTTGGTATTGCATGGATTACCGACGACAACAACTTTAATGTCTCTGCTTGCATGATCCTGGGATAAATGATAAAATTTACATTAATGTATTTTCCAGTTTCAGTGAAGATTTTGCCATTGTCTTTCAACAAATCTCCTCTTTCCATTCCTGGTCCTCTTGGTTTAGCACCTACCAAAAGAGCATAATTGACATCTTTGAATCCTACAGCTTGGTTGTCGGTAGCTACGATTCCTTAAACCAATGGGAAAGCACAATCTTAAATTTCCATTACGACACCATTTAATGCAGTCATTGCAAAAGGTAAATCGATCAAATGAAGAATAACTGGTTGATTTGGTCCAAGCATTTCACCACTGGCAACTCTGAAAATGAGAGAGTATCCTATTTAACCAGCAGCACCTGTAATGGCTACTCTAACAGGTGGCTTTAATGATTGACCAAAATGAGCTATTGAGGCTCTTGTCAATTGATTTGTAATTGCCTTTTGGAGATACTTTTGCATTTTTGGATATTTATTTTATTTCTGGATTTGCTGCTGCATCACTACATTTATTTTTTATTCATAATACGTAATATTTTTATAATAATGGATTTCAATACAAAGGCCGATGAATAACTAATCTATGAGGGTAAGTGGCTCCACTTTAAACTTCTTCGTTTTTAAGTTAATGGATAAGAGAAAGTTTGGGAATATGTAGAAAGACCTCCAGGCAACAGAGGAGGTATTGAAATAATTCCTGTAATAACATATCAAAATAAACCAACATAAGTTATAGTTATAGCAAATTTCAGACCTCCTATTAAGAAATTTTGTCTGGAATTTCCTGCTGGATTAGTAGATCCTGAAGGCACTATTGAAGAGAATGGTCTAAGAGAAATCAAAGAAGAAACTGGATATACAGCATAGATTGGTTAATATTAATTTAATGGTGTGCGAATCAGAAACGACCCATGGAAATCTACTGAGTATGGAATGAGTTTGATTGTTGATGTGGATGGTGATTCAGAAGTAAATGTCAATCCTAAATAACATTTGGAATCAGATGAAAATATTATAGTTTACAAAATGAATATGGGAAAGACTTTAGCTGGCGAAATATCTTAATTAGCAAAAGAAAATGATTATGAAATAGCTGGTCTTCTATGGTTTTTTGCTTTGGGATAATAATTTAATAATTGAATAGATATAATTATTTTAGTATTCAAAATCATGCTCTTCTTTTCCCTATTTGTCACAAATTGCATAGCTACTGTAAATTTAACAATAGGAATTGACATCACTAATAAGGAATCGTTATCTTATTTGGGAAGACTAGAATAGCATTATTTACAATTCCATGAAAAAGGATGTAAGTCTTCTGATTATCAACTAAGTAAACTTAAAAATCCTATATCACATTTTGCCATGTTACACTTGTAAATAAAGACATAATTTCACTAAAAATGAACCTAATTGCTTTGGAGGAGGCAAATATTGTTGTAATCCAATATCTTTTTAAGCTTAGAATTCTCCTCCTATGCTGATGGCTAATAATTACTTACAGAGATTATAAGATAAAAGTGCCTAAAATAAGAAGATATTTCAATTTATCTTAGCTATATTAATATATTTTAGTAAGATTGTTTAGATAATCCATAATACACATATTGTTAAAAAAATATTTTGGAAAAGAATCCTATTTTTAATAAGACAAAACCTAAAATTGATTAATGTATAAATGCGAGCTTTCAAGGAGAAGGCGACAAAGCATTAGTAGAAAATTCCATATTAGCTGAAGAAATGAAATAATAATATAATTAGAGCATACTTACTGTATATTTAAATGATAAAGATATAACTGATAAGGAATTTCCTGAGATGATTATCAATTTGTGTTAGGAATTCAAAGATGATCGCCCTAAATATTGCGATATACAGTAACTTATAACAAAGTACACAACTACTTAAATAAAAGAGGAAATAAACTTTTTTCTATTTATATTGTTTCTCATAATCTTAATTTTCATATCAATAAGAATGATAAAAAAAACAAAATAAGTAAGTTCAAAAAGTGCCTCAGTACCTATCGAAGAAACAATTGGTATTATTTAAGAAGATAATGTATAATGATATTGTAAATTCTATCTGAAGTGTTAATACAAATAATCATTTATGTAAGTTATGATTGCATTTTATGTAATCATTCGCTCCTTGCCTTTCTAACATTTCTATTTAAATAGTTGAATGATAAATTCCAAATTTCCTACATAATTTTGTTGCTTTCTTTAAAACATATTCAGGATTCTCTAAACAAACAATATGTGCAGACATAGCAGGTTTGCCAACAGACAAAGACCAAATATGAAGATCATGAACTTCTCTTACTCTATGAATAGCATTTAATTTATCTTTAAACTCTTCTATAATTAAGTCTAAATGATAATGCTAATAATTACTTGTTGGTGTACCTTCCATTAACACTCTTAGACATTCTTTAGCAACCCCGAAAGTTGTAAAGAGCACTAAAATACTGAATAAGTAAGTGCAAAGAGGATCAGCATATTACCAATAAGTAAAAACAATATTATGATTTTCATCTTTTTCTTACCCAAAAAAAAAGATTAATATAGCAGCTATTAATACTCCTATTGATTATAAAATATCTCCAATAACATGAATCATAGCTGCTTTCAAATTATAATTATCATGTTCATTGATTTCAGACAAATTATGATTTTTTAATTTTTTTTTTCTTTATCTTATCAGCTCGTCATGATTATGATCATCATGATTATGATTATGTTCATGATCATGTTCGTGATCATGATCGTGTTCGTGATCATGATCATGGTCATGTTCGTGTTCATGATCATGTTCATGGGGATTGGTGTGACTATGATCATGAGAACAACCACTACTACTATGTTTACAATCTGAATCGCTTTTCTTTTATAATTTTTTAGAGGAATAGTTTTAACTTTCAATATCATTAAAACCTATCTAATTTGAATGATTATGATCACAATTTTCAGAATGATTATGTTCTCTATTTTCAATTAAATTTTATTTTTAAACAATTTATTGCTATGAATAATTTTGTTTACCATTACTTGTTGATTTACTTTCACTACTGACTTCCTCAATAGTTTGATTGCTCTTGCTGTTATTAGAATCTGTTTCTATACTTTATTCTACAACTAACAAACTTACACCATTTTCACTAACCATAGATCTTTTTTATTTGACATTATATTTCTTCTTTTTTTATTTTTATTCAGTTTGATGATCATGATTATGACTGTGATTATGATCATGATCATGACCATGATCGTGACCATGATGATGTCCATTGCATTAATGCATAAT
Source organism: Paramecium sexaurelia (assembly GCA_000733375.1). NCBI lineage: Eukaryota > Ciliophora > Oligohymenophorea > Peniculida > Parameciidae > Paramecium > Paramecium sexaurelia. Next base: position 238,845 of record JPFM01000083.1, on the reverse strand, counting down.
GTTTCCATGATCATGTCCACCAGTAGGAGAAGAATGCAATACTTTAGCCATTACTAAATTACAAAATAATCCAAATCCTGCTGTAATTAACATTATTAATGGATCAGTTACTAAAGCCTTGTTTATCATTCTCTCTGTTGCCTCATACAATAATAAGATAGTAAGTCCCCAAATCAAGACTATACTTGCTAATGCTCCTATTACTTCTGCTCTGTGATATCCAAATGACATTTTCTAAGATGCTGGCTTTTATCCTAACCAGATTGAAAAAATTGATATGAAAAACCCACTCATATCTGAAAACATATGTGCTGCGTCAGATAATATTGCTAGCGATTATGCCCATAAACCTCCGACCACCTAAGATTATTATACTAATAGCTTACTTCTGCTATTAAAAATACTATACAAACAACAGAAACAGCTATCAAACGACATAGAACATTTTGTGTAACATTTGAAAGATCTGGGATTTCATATAAATGAGTATCATTTTTAGATTATTCAGTCAATATAGAGATTTGAGACACTCCTACGTTACTCTTTATTTTTATATATTCATTTCCCTCATTAATTAAAGGTTCTTAAATACGCTCTTCTTCCTTATTCATAAGTTTATTATTTAGATTATTATTAAATTAAATCTCATTTTCAATGTACAAACATTTTATATCAATTTCAAACCAAAATGAATGTATTCAAAGCAATTAAATCCTCAATTATATTTCAATTCATACATCTTATTTAAAACTTGTTATTTAATTATTTATATAGCAAATTATTATGACTTTTTTCGACTCATCTAATTAATCCTACTTTATAATTCATATATTTACTAATAATTTATAGTTACATCATCTTTAACATGAATTTATATTAAAATTCTAATGAAAAGAAACATACAATTATTTTTAAATTTCCATTAATAATGATATATTTATTAAATAATTATATCATAAGAATTGATTTAATATAAATATTAAGGTATTGCATTTTGTTTTTGAAATTTAATGGTTTATAAATTATTTTGATTGCCTAGCTTATATATTAATATTATATAATATCATATTTATTCCATATAAATCGAAATTGTTATTCAAAAGGTTCATAAATTCTAATTTCTGAAAAATTATATTATTGATTTTCTTCCAACTATTATCAACTTGCAAATATAACTATAATTCTTATCGCGGCTATGTGAGAACTCTAAAGAAGCAATAGAGATAAATTGAAAAATATGCCACTTATTTCTTAAATATATTTTAAAAATAGTTACTAATTATAATTTTAGAACAAAAAAAAATTTCTATCATTCAATTTTTGTTAAAATTACTTGAGTTAGAAATAAATGATTCATTTAATAAAAATGGATTTATTATGAAGTTGTTTAACATAAGGTAAATAAAAAATTATTCCAATTCAAATATTTTCAATTTAATTTATTAATTTACTAATTTGTAAAATAGTGTGTCTACCAATAAATTTTTTTATTATTTAGATAGTACATCATTAAGATTATATTTTTTTGCTGAAAATCTGTTGGGATAGAATGTTTTATTGAGTAAAACTTTATGAACTATATAAACTTAATAATTAATTATAATAAGAGGTATAATCACAAAATGAAATATAGATGCTACCTCTATAAGTTGTGAAATTCATTATCTTTTTTTTCTGAAGCCTAGACTTCTACTTTTAGGATTATTTGGCAAAGCAGAAACAAATAAGAGGCTTTGATTGATTTCGGGAGATATCACTGATTTTACCCTTACTTCAGTTCTTTGTTGATGCAAGTCAATTTCAGCTGATGAAAAGATTATAAGAGGTTATCTAGTTTTTCTTAGATTAAATTTTCTTTCTTGTAATGTAGAATAATCAATTTGGTATTTATATCTCTCTTTGACTTCCGAAAGTGTTTTGAGTGGAATATTCATAGTTTGTAACTTCTGATCTAGTGTTAAAGGTTGATTATAATCAAGCATTGATTCCATGATAGGTTCTTCAAACATTTATAAAAATTATTATAATAATATTGATATTAAAATATTTTTAATCGATTAATTGGAGTAAGATTTTCAAATATTGTTGTGTAAGTTAATTTTTAAATTATTAAAGTAAGTTTTCATCATTTTTCTCAAAATTAGATTCCTTAATTAGAAATTATTATGTTATTCTTATGGAAATTAGAATGAAAATCAATTATAATCTTAAATGATATAAAAGAAACAAATTTCAATCAAAATTTAATTAGGTGCTCAGATCTTGTTTGAGCAAATTAAAATATTTATTAATCAATTCTCGACTTGATTAATCAGGGAATTTTGTAATTAATTAATTTCCAACTTTAATTAAAAATTCATTGAAATCTTCTATATCAAGATGAGGTTTTAAATAAAACTTTTTCAGTGAATTCCAATCTTATTCAAGAATAAAACAGGACAATATATTAGTAATTAATTTACAAGAATTTCCAGATTCACTTATATTATATACTAAGTCTTCATCCAATACCTTTAGATAATTGAAATAATTACATCTTAAAGTGCTTTTGAAACAATATCTTCTGGAGCTTCATCTAAAACTAATAAATCAAAAACTAATTAAGCTCTCTCTATATTCTGCTTTACTAACTTTACTTAAAAAAAATTGAAGAAATATTTACATGCTAACATATTTTAGAAGAAAGTCTCAAAGAAAACTTTTAATAAGTCTGGAGCTTCAGATTTGATTCTCTTTAGTTCAACTCTTAATTTATCCATTTAATCAACTGGTTCAAATGTAAAAGAACTACTAATTAACATAGTTATATCTTTAGCTCTTATTTTCTAGTCTTATTCATTAGATAGATTCTCTTTTTTGGCAGAATTTTATCTTGCTTCTTTTAATTAAAGTTCTAATGGGTCCTCCTCTTCTTGCTCGTGTGCATTTTAGGCACTTTCTGCCAACTCTTCTTTTTTTGCATATACACCTTGCCAACCCTTTTTAATTTTGTCTAATAAATTTTCAATAAGTAATCTAATTCTTTAAGAAAAATGATAATTTTCTAAAAGTTTTTCAAATACTTTCTACATCAAATCTAAGACAGTTTATTTTTTTATATCTTTAAACAATCCTTCAATTTAATCTAGAGATTTTTTTTGTCCATTTAGAGTTTATCCAATTTTTGCAATGACTACTTCATCTACTATTCTATCAGTTTAATTAAAACTTTAACCAACTATTTTAATTATTTAAAAAGTATACTCTAATCTATCAGCTCAATCAAGCCTTCTAAAGATTCATCTGCTGTATCTCCGTTTGGAACATAACCTACAAGATATTCTCCTATTAATTCTTATAATACACTCGATAAAGCTTATATGGGAAGTAATGATGTTAAATACAATCCACCAATAAATCTTACATCTATTAGATTATTCAAAATATTATACTTCCCATAATCTTTTTCTTCCTTATTAAATGATATTATATCTTTTCTTCTGGTTTTAATTTAGATGTATCAAAAAAATTTGTTTTTCTACTATTAAACATTATTTAAACTCTGTTTAATAAAGAAGCCTTGAATTTAGATTATTATTTAGTTTTGCCATTTTTGTCTTGAATTTTCAATTATAAAGAAGGAAGAGTGGCCAATTTCGAACATAAACTAATGTATAATCCTCTGTATTTTGGTTCAACTTAAGCTTTTTCTATTATCTTTTCGGTCAAGAAGTCAATGAAATCTTAACTACAAAATCATAAATAAATATTTACTTTTATTCAATAATGTCTATTATATATTTTGAAACTTAGACTTCATTATCAGGCGCTAATTAATTCAGCCTATATTTGAGTTCTTTTTCTGTCGCTTTTTTTTATTCAGGAGTAGTGTCTAGAATTTAAGTCCAAGCATAAGCTTCTTATTTTAATTTGTCTTTCCAAAGTTATTCTTAGATAGAGATTAGAGCTCTTTATGGCATTCTTGGAATGGGCTCAATTTATTAAGTTGGTGTTCGATCTATTTAGATTTCTCCTCTTTCTCTCTTTTAAGTTGGGATTTTACTCTCTTTCCTTTATTCAAATCTTTTCAACTCTTTATAATCAAAATGCTTTCTATCCTTGATTTTTATCCAATTAATGTCACTTTCAAAATATTAAAAATCAGTCATGCTTGCAAACATAGTTTCAAGTTAATCTTTTGTATACGGTTTAGGTAAACATCTTTCCTCTTCTTATTTTTTAAGCTCTTCCAGTTTGATTAATTCTTCTTGCCTTCTTAGCTCTTCTTATCTTAATTACTCTTCTTCTAATTTTCTTTATTCTTCTTGTTTTTTTATTTCTAATTCTTCCTTGTTTTATAATTCCAACTTTAAATTTAATCAATAAAAATACCTTTTCGGCTATTTTAGGATCAATGTCAAATTCATATTGAGTTTTTCTGAGTTTTTTTTTTTCTTTAGGTCCTTATTGCTATTGGATAAATTAAACTTGCTATTAATAATTTTGATTGGTCTAAATATTCATATAATCAGGGGCCAAGTCATCAAAAGGATTATGATGCTTTTAAGGGAAATACTCTTAGATTTCATTTTTAGGTTAATAAGGCTTTTAGTTATGTACTAAATGAGGATGAGGATTGGATTAAATTTATTTATTAGTATCATCAATTTCATATGGTCTAGAATTTATATTCAACTTTTTTTTGGTTGTGCTACTCATTAATTTTTATTAATTTATTATGTCCAAATTTGAAAAAGAGAGATATTTTCATAAGAGTCCAGAATAAGTATATATAATTAATTTATCAGATAAGAAGGGAGAAACTTGATGTAAAGATGCAAAATGTTAAAGAAGATTAATAAAATGGTGTTATTAAGTATTTCATGAAAAACAAGAGTTCTGACTAATTGTAGTCTCCTGTTCATAATGTTTAATACAATAGCAGTAAAGATAGATCCAAATTAATATTATATCGGACTCTCTAGAAAGTTCAAGTTGAACCTGAAGTTAAGATAGATGAAGTTAAGGAATTGAGATGGCGAATATTATCCAAAAATTGTCAAAATTTATTAGAATTAAGCAGAGTCGCTCTTGATAAACCAAGTGAATTTAAGTTTAATGCACCTTCACCTCTACCTTCTAAATCAACATCTAATCCTAAAATTAAATTTCTATCCAAAAGATAATCAATTGAACTTCGTCTAGGAGATCTAACTACTCCACCTCCTTCATAACCAAAACCAGTACCTAAGTTACTTTAAGATCCTTTTTATATTAAATTTAAGAAATTTTATTAAAAAATTGGTTTATAAGTGAAGGAGCCTTCCAAATTTAATTTCAATCCAGATGAAAAATAAAATTTATAAAATTTAGAAAAATAAACACATAAGAAACATCGAAGTTTGCATGTTTCTCCATAACAATCCAGCTTGAATTTTTAATAGAAGAAACCAAAAAATGCCTATTTTCTTCAAGAACTTTTAAAGGTGTCTTCAAATGCTTATAGATTCTAAGTTAGTTTAAAGAAAGATCAATCTGAAAATATTGAAGAAACAAGCTAAAAGTTGAATAATATTTAGTCAGAATTTGATAAATTTCATTAGTTATTAAACTAATCTGATTCATTTTGAATATATTAGAATTGATATATAAATATTATTATTAATGCTGATAAAATAAATAAAAGAAATTCTGTAATTAAAACGTAACTTTTCTGAAGACAAAGGTGATAATGATCTCAAACTAAATAACTTTAATGGTTTTTTAGATTAACATTAAAGATGGGTTAATGGACAAAAAAGACTTGAAAATTGTTTATAAAGAATTTCAAGATTAGATGATGGAAAGCAAAAGTCTGATGAATTTTTTTACACTGATTCTACAAAATAAATGTAATATGAATTTAGTTTATTACTTGCAAAATAGTTACTTAAATAAATTATTAACATTTTACTTAACAATAAGTTTCAAGATTATATAAAAAAAATTGAAAAAGGAGAGGATTACTTTTCACCTATTTTAGACTAATTATAATATGTTCCAAGGTCTGACTCAAAATATCAAGAATAAGAAATTGAAACTAGAAAATATTTATTTGAGATTTTAATCAGATAGTTTAAATAATTAAATATAGAGTATTTAAAAAAAATAGTCAAACAGTAGAGAACCCTTGAATATTATGTTAATTAAATATAAGAAACAATTTTAGAACTCTTTTATGAAGATTATATTCTTAAATAATAAACAGAAGATTATAATATGAAAATATAAGAATAAAAAAAAAAAATATTATCCAATAATACAAAAGATTAAAATTCTTTAATTACTTAAAAACTTAAATAGCAATTACCTGAACCTAATGATTATGAATATGGATTTGAAAACAAAGAAATTAATGTCTTTTGTGAACTTAGCAATCCTGAATAATATGGAAAAGTTCTTGAAGAAGCGCTTTTATTTGATTCATTTTATTGTGATAAACTTATGACTAATCAATCTTATCATTATAAAAAATAAAGAAAATTCAAAGTTCAATCTTAAAAGTATAGTAAATAAGATTTAGAGCAATTCATGAGTAATTATAAAGTAAATCAATTAAGAATGACAAAAAAAAATATAGGAGAATTAAATAAAACAGAATATTCTAATAGATACTATTAAACAAGGGAACAAAGATTGAAAAGTGAAAATAATAAATCTAGAATAATTGAAGTAACAGATAAAATCAATAAAAGAAGAATAAATACAATCTAATAATTTTTCAAAAATGATCCAGAAATTAAAAGGTAAGAAAATAAGGAAGTCATCGATTATTTAGTCAATTACAATTATAAATAAATACCTAAGACATTATAAAACTTCATCATACATCATAAATCAAGTGAAATAATAGATCAATCATCAGAACTAATGCACAAATTGTTTTTTAGATATTCAAATAAATACGAAGAAGATTCAAGTTAAACTTTTTAATTTATCAATTCATAAAGTTTTATATCTTTAATTAAAGATTTAAAAATTTAACTATCCATAGATGAAGCTGTTAGAATCTATCATAAATGTCTTGATGAATAATCGTTTTTTATTGATAAAGGTTTAACATATTCATATTTTCTCGACGCAATTAGAAGTTTGGCTTCAATTTTAAATGATATAGACACTAATAATCCTGTAATTGATAGAGAATCCAATTAAATTAGATTCAAATTTAGTAAAAATGAAATCGAGTAAAACACAGATCCTTAATAGAAAATTAATAAGTAAATATATAAATATCCATAGATTCATCTAACTATATGTATTTCCTAATAAAAATTTTATATATGAATCAATCGACCTTTAATTATAAAATTGCTAATATTACTCTGATTTTCTAGAAGCCTTTAACCCTCTAATTGCTGAATATTTTTAAAATTCTAAAAATGAATAATCATCATTTATAAACTTTGATAATGTTGTAAAAGCATTTATGAAAGTAAAACTATGCCCATCAAAAATTACAAAGGCAACTCTTAGATACTATTTTTTTTATAATTAAATAGACCAAGAAGGACTCAATTTATCTTAATTTCATAATTTCTTAAACTTATTAGCTTTGCAATAAAATAAAAAGGTTATTAGTACTAAAGAATCTTCAAATGTGATTTAATATTATACATATATTTTTGAGTAAAAAAATGGAATCTCAAATGAAACTATAGCTACATTTAAAAAAATCATGTTGTTTTATATTCATAGAGATTATTTAAGATTACTCAAATTAACGAAATTAGCTGAATTTTCTATTGACAGAAGAGAATCTTATTAAGATTTTTGAATTATTTTTATTAGATATAAAACTACTATAAAATAATTATATTAATTTTAATTTCCCATTACAGAAACAATAAATTTTTTATAGTATTATTTTTAGACAATACCTGTAATTTAAATTCTTCTATTTTTTCAAAATTTCAAAGCAAATTTGACATAGACTTCTAAATATATATATTATATATAGAAGGGTCTATAAAAATCAAAGTATTTTAGAAAATTGATATAATAAAATAAATATAATTATTTCTTAAAATTAGAATATTGTATTTAGATATTTATAGCTGTTAAAAAATAAAAATTCATAACATAAAATTTAAGAAATTTACAAAGTTAATATGAAATATATTTAAATTATTTTTTATAATCCGTTTAAATCACTAATAAATAAAATTTATTTATATTTATATAATTTAACTACCACAATTAAATTTAAAATATGTTGATAACAATTTATATTCTCTAAATATTACAAAATAAATGAAAGTTGCAATTTAAACTGCATTGAAGAACATCTCAAAACCATAAGTTGGTATGGAAGTTACGTCTTATATGTAAAATGTTTTACAGTTTAGAGGATTACTTCAACCTTAAATTGAATCAATTTTTAAAGAATTTAGAAAAGAAATTTATACATTAAATGATAATGAAAAATATGATTTAGCTGATTCTTTGATGAGAGAAGAATTTGGAGAAGATAAAAGATTTGGTTTGATGGTAGCAGAGAAAATAAAATTCGACCTTGAAAAGATAAAAAAGACCGAATAATGGTTCTTAGAAGGTTTCATATAGGATTGGGGAACTTCAGATATTTATTGTAGTAGAGTTTTAAAACATTTCGTGTAGGATAAATAGAATGCAAAATTAATGGTGGATTGGTCAAAATGTGATAATTTATGGATGAGAAGATCTAGTTGTGTTGGATTTGTTTTCTTAGTAAATAAAAATAAATGTGATTTGTAAATGTTATTTGATATTTGCTAAGAAAATATCATTCATTAAGAAAGATTTAATCAACTAGGAACTGGTTGGTTATTAAGAGAGCTTTCATAGGTTGATTTAAAATAAGTTTTATAATTTATTGAGAAAAATTTATAATATTTTAGTAGTGAAGGTTTAAGATACGCTTATGAAAAAATGGAATAAACTTAAAAAGATTATTTAAGAGAATTACTTAAGCAACATAAAAAATAATAAAAGGGACTAAAATAGATTTAATGATATATTATATGCTTTATCAAAAATTATATCATTAATAATTGTCAATCCCAATTACTCGGTGGAATAGTGTTTAGTTTTAACTTTAATTTTTATGAATTGCCATATTTTAATTGAATATCATCTCTTGTTGAATTTGTCAATGCTGTATTCAATATTTCTACATCTAAAGTATCAAGATTATTAAGTGACTATTCTAATAATAACAACATATCTTTAATTCCTTTATCAGTTATCTAATTTTAACTAACTTTCAATTATACAACCTAAATTTAAGGAAAAAATACTTTTGGAGATTTTGCATTTTTTACTGCTCTAGCCAATTCTAATGCTCCTCTATCTGATAATGAATTGAAATTCACATTTATATGTAAATCTTCTAAATCCTTTTGATATTGAATTCCTTCAGCTATAAATGTTGCTCCAGCATCTCCTATATAGTTTTCTAAATAATTTATCTTTAGTTTCTTTAGTTTATTATGTTTGAATAGAACATTCTTTAATAATTCTGCTCCTTTTAAACCACATTTATTTACACCTATAACTAATTCTAATTTATCTAATGGAGGCAACTTTTCAATAGCTATCAATATAGCTTCAAAACCAACCCAACCAAAATTCTTTGTAGCTGCATTAATTGATAATTCTTTCAATTATTTTAATTAATTTAAAGTATTTCCAACATATATTCCACCCTCATCTTTTATATAATTGAACTCTAATCCCAAATTTAATTTAGTTAAATTATTCATCTATCCTACTACTCTCATTAAACTTTCAGTTCCATTTTATGTAATATTATTGAAATACAAATCAATACTAAATTCTCTTACTTATGTTTATTATAATAATCCATTACTAAGTATATCTATTCCTTCATGTTATATTTTATTTGCATATAAATTCAAATTTAGTGTCTCTAATTTAGGTAGCTTTTTAAGGATTTATTACAAAGAATCCATTTCTTTTTCTTTTAATTTACTACCTACTAATAAAAGTTCAAGATTCTTTAAGTCATTTATTTCACCAATAGGATTAAGAGATTTAATTCCATCTTCTGATAAATCGCAATTTATTAATGAAATCTTAAGTGTTGTTAATTTTGGAATTTTAGATATTTATGTAATAAGTTATAATCTGCTTTAATTATTAAGAATTGAGTCTATACCAAGATTTAGATTTTGTAATTCCTTGAGTTTGGAAAAGGTCTCTACTAATTTTAAAATTTAAGATTCTTAATTAATAATTGGGTTATTTCCAAAAGATAGTTTCACTACAATATATTTTAGATAATTTACATTCTTTTAAGTTTGTTAAAAGACCCAAACTCTCGAAAAAATTAGTTAGATCAGAAATTTAATTAATTGACAAATCAGCTAGCAATTTAGTTGCCTGAATATTTTGATTCAATTAGGATGAGAGATAATTTACACCAGAATCTCTAATAAACATTCCATTGTTCTCCATTATAATTTCTAATTAAATCAGATTTAATACAATCTCCACTTATTATGCAATTCACATTCTAAAATTCACTCATGTATAATTAAATTCCAAAAGCAACAAGAATTCCAATAAGAATCCACACAATCTTTCCAAGAAAGGTTGAATCCTTTGTTTATTATTATTCTTATTTTTGCATCTTTTATTCTTATTTTGTATTTTTTGTAAAAAATTTAATCCATTTCAATCATTATATTTTAATGACATTATATTTATGATATATTGTTATTAATATTTCTCTGTATTATTCTAAGTGCAAAATAACATATAGAGATATTTTTGTAAATTAGACAGAAAATATTTACATACATGAATAAATACTAAAATAAATTAATGAGATAATTTATAATCATATATGGATTCAAAGTATAATTGCTTGAACATAAAAATTGAAATATAACCTATTAATAATTTATAATCAGCAAATGAACATCAAGCAGGTTAATTACATAATGGACATTTATGAACTGCATCAATCCATCTTATTATGCATTCAGTATGGAATCTATGTGTAATATGACATTAAAGCTAGGTGACACTTTCTTTAGTTTCTAAATTTTACAAGCAAATGGCACATTCAATTCTTTCTTTATCTTATTTTTATTTTTCTTAATTAGCTTTATTTTAACCAAAATTTTATTCTATAAATTATTTAAGATTAATAAAATAATCTTAATCAAATTTCTTACCTTCTAATTGAAATTAAAACCTTTTATCTTCTAACCATTATATTAAGGATATTAATTGACCACTCTTAGGTTTCATTTTTATATCTAATTAAGAATTTTGGAAAACTATATTATCATAAATTTCTTGAAGTGCTTCTAAATCATGTATTTAATACAAATTTTTAGAACTTTTTTGTTTGTAAATAGGGTATTCTTGATAATTTTGAACCCATTGAAATCTTTAATCTTATAATTAATAAGAATTAAAATCAAATATTTAGATCTATTCTTCTTCCTTGTTGACGCAATAACTATGAAATAAGAAAAAATAAATTAATTAGATAATCGTAAATAAATAGATAAAATGTTCATAAGAACAAAATTATTAAATTCCAAATAGTTCATCTTTACTAATTGTTTAGTAAGGTTTTTCTAGAAAGAAAGCGATATAAGTGCTTATTAAGGAAAAAAAATAAAGTCCTTTTAAAATGCAATTTTAAGTAGTATATGAAAGATACAGGGATTAGAACAATGTCATATAGCATTTAAAATATTTCTTCGAATAGAAAGTAATTTTTATTTTTTTTGTGAGGTACAAAACATAGACAATTTGACAGCAAATGATAAATGAATATAAAAGACTAGTAAGTTAAGTAAATTTGAAATCCTTTTTTTCTAAACATAGAAATACTATGTATAAAATTCCTTTTAAAATATAATATACTAGTATTAATAAACCAAATAAAAATGTTGCCTTCTATATTTCTATAGGAGCTAAAAGATAGAATATTTTGATTACAAGGATATCGATAATATTGATATCGTTTAGGTTTTTTTGTAACTACTCTTATATTACAACAACCCAACCAACATTTTCGAAAAACATATATTACAATAATAGCAGTAATTATATAATTAACAATGGCCATTAATGATCCTATTACTATTTTTGAATTAATCAAATAAGCACTCAGTATTAAAGTTATTATTGAGAACTAAATATTTAACAGTCTGAAAAGATTATATTTTTCATTGCTTGTGATTGCAATAATTGTATTCATACCAGAAGCAAACGCATATTGATTCATTATAATGGATTCATCTTAATGTTTCTCTAATTCAGCTGATATTCTCTTTAAGTCTTTTAAAATGAGGATAAAGTATGAAATAAAGAGTATATAAGTAAAAGACAATACTATTAGCATCCAGATATACTCTGTCTTTGTTTCTAAGCTTGTAAATATCCCAACTATTCCTATTACTGCAAATATTATCATAAATAGAAGTCCCATCATAACACCACAAATACTACTCTTTACTACATCTTTAGGATCTTCCTCTCTAATATGCATTGATGAAGTTCTAATCGAAAATGATCGATGCTCTCTAATATGCATTGAAGCAGCAATAAGGATCATATTATATATAATATATCATTTTATCATTTTTTCTAATTGCTCTTTCGATAGGAGTTAATTTCTTTCCTTCAGTTCCCTCTGAATATTAATATAGGACTATACATTTATCTATATATTTTACTTCAAAGAATTATTTTAACTTATTCATTCCTTCAGTTAACTTATCGAAGATCATATCTTACTTTTAATATGGACTCCATATAAAGACATCATAAGAAGCACTTAAAATTATTTATTAGTTTTTAATATCCTAAATTAAATTAAAATTATGAATACCTCAGAAACTTACTCTAATAAATCCATATTTTCTTTTATTTTATTTTAACCTTCAAAATTATCAATAATTTCTTTTATGATTTGTTAAGGATGATTTTCTTGTATAGCATTTAACATTATTTATATTTAAGCCTCCCAATTCTTTGGATCATCATATTGAAAATGATTATATACTAAATATGCTTACAATAACTAGAGTTCTTTTAGATTGATTTCACAATCTTTAGAAATCATCTTACAAATAATTATGATTGGAATCAAAGTTTTTAAATTTTTTGTAAATTTAAAAAAATAGTTCTATTATTCTAAACTTTTCACTTTCTTTGTCAAAAATTATAAAACTTAGAGTGTTTAAATAAAATCTTTTTTAATCAAAAGGTCGAAAAGTATTGTAGCCCATGTTCCTATATTAATATATTGAAGATATTCTTATTCTAACTTTTTCAATTCCTACTATTCATATTAACTCAATTTGGCTGAAGGTCTTTTAAATTCATTAAATTATGCTGAAAACTTATTAATGATTTTATTTTAAAACTAAATTATTAAAAATCAAATTTATTACATTTTCACTTATTTATCCATCAAATATTCCTTCTTTATTATCTTGTAGTTCACGCAATGCTGAATCCAAAATAATCCATTTTACTAAATTATCATTTTATGTATTTGAATTAAATAATAATGACGCCCTACATTTAATGTAAATTGGGAAATTTAATGTAAAAAGAGGTTTAAATTTAATTGATTGTGTTTTGTTAGATATAGTTCGAAAATGTTCATTTACAAATTCAAACCTAGTTTAATATGATTCAGCTATCCTTTCTATTATTCTAGCTTATTTATAATCTTCAATTTCATTTTAGAATAGTTTATTTTCTTTTATAATTTTTTCAGTCTAAGTCTTACTAAGAAAACCACCATAAGTATCCTACAAATAATCTTTTTCTTAACTTGTTTTGTACATTCTTCTTGGATTTTTCAATTCTTCTTATACAATTTCATTTTACACATAAACAAGTAAGTAAGCATTGATTCCTGGTTTGACTCCAAAAGCATCTTAAAAGACTTTTTCTTTAGTTTCTTCTGTAACATGAATATCATTAAATTTAAACCATTTATTCAATTTAAAATCTTTAATATAAGTATAATAATGTCCAGAATCTATAATAAATTATTTTATATTAATACTTGCCATTCCTTCATGAATTAAAATAGATTGTAAGAAGTACTTGGTTCCTTTAAAATTATTATACGATGCTTAAATCTTTTGTTCAAGGTCATTATATTATTATTACAATACTTCTCTTCTTTTTTAAACATGTTAAGAATATTTTAATAGTTATTCAATAGTATTTTTTTAATCAGAATGACCAAAATTGATTGGATTGTGGGGATTTTCTCTAGATTACATTTCTAAGAATTTCACTGTTGTTTTGAGGATGTCTGATAAATCATATTTATCATCAAATTTTGAAAATTGTTATAAATCTTATTTAACTGTTTTTTATTTAGCTTTCAATTCTTTATTTTAAGTTCTAATTTCTAAATATTTTTTACTATTTTCATTTAAGAAACGATCCAAATAAATTTCTTCATCAAAATAAAATTCATCATTTTGTTTAATAAGATCATCTTTGATATTAAAATAAATTAATTACTTTTTTCTTTACTATAAGCAACTCTTTATATTTAAAAAGATATTGTTTATGGAGCACTTTAAATCCAATTGTATTTAGTTGCACAAACAGTTTCACTTAAATCATTTTTGAAATCTTCAATAGAATTAATAACAAAGTTATCAACAGCATCATAAAGATTTCCATGTTTTAAACCAATTGGAATGAAATTATAAAGTTCTGTGCTATCTCTACTTTAAGGTACACCTGCTTGATCAAATTGCAAGAAATGATGCACTTTACAAAAGAATAATTTTGAAACTACATCCTCATCATGTATAATGGAAGATTTCAATCTTAAAATAGATGATGAACCTTCTTGTGGAATCTCTTCAATTTTGCTAGATTAATGTTCATTATAAGCAAGACCTTCTCCAATTCTACTTAAGAAATAATGGTTGAATTCTCCAACATCTTTTTAATCTCCAATTGGAAGCACATTTCCAAAATCATCACAAATGCTTTTGACAACATCAGATGGATCCACGTATTTTTTATCACTTCCTATCATACTTAAAAATAGATTTTAAAGATTTTCAACTAATTAAATTGATTTTCCTTATTTTCCTTATTCAATCTATGCAGGTGGTTAAAATTTGATAATGACTTTAACAAAATCACTATTAAAGAAATATGTTTAAAGTAATCCATTGAAATAACAAGTATTACCTACATTTTTAAGGCCACAAGGAACACCATTATTTCTCTTTCTTTATTCAGGTGATACAATCTCAAAAGTAGAGGAAGTTATTTAAGGATTTGTTTTATAAGAGTCAATTAATGCTTAATTTAGTAAAATTTCTTCATCTTGTTTCTAATTTGTTTATTGATATATAATTACTGTTGGTGTATTTGAAAGTTAATTATTTTTGTCTGCCAATGTGATTAGCATATTGATGACTTCATTTTCTGAATTACTCTCCTCCCATGCCATATTAATCAATTCTTAAGTAAATCCCATACCAATATATTGTTCTAATAAGTCTTATTTAATTGGAGTCTTCATTAAATTAAATTATGGATATTAAAGTTAAGCTTTTTAGTGGTCTTGCAGCAACATTCGCAGTTTCAGCCATATATCTATTTTTCAAAGATGACAACAAAGCACTTAACTAAAAGATGTTTGATTAGATTGAAAAATTTAAGAACTATATTGAGAATCATTTTTTTGAATGCACCAAATAAAATGTAAAGTTGTTCAAAATCATAGTTATCTTAAAAATTAGAAGATAGAAAAGATTTTGTCACTTTATTAAATGAAGTGGCTTACAATTTTTTTGATATTGAGAGAGTGAATTAAGAAATTATTAGACATCCTTATTTCAAACAATTTGCTAGAGCCAACTAATAGGTTCATTTATTTAATTAAGACTACACCTCATTCTATTTAAAAAAGTAACTTAATCAATAATGTCTGTAGAAATTCTCTTGATGCAGTACTAAATAATCTAAATTAAATTGTTAGCAAACATAGATTACTTAATTAAGAACAACCTTAAATGTCTGAAAATACTTAGAAGTTTATAACTTTCTACTATCTTGTTTTTATTAATTTAGTTAAACTAATAGAAGAAACACTTGTAGATTTGTAAGATAAACATGTTCTTATCTAAATGAATTATTACTTAGCTGGATTACTAGATCATATAGAGTTAATATTAGGATAGTATCCTTTATTATAAAATCTTTTTGGAACTATTCTCTTAGGTTAATTATAATTAAATGATCCTTAGATTGGGTTTGGACATAAATGTGAAGATAATTTCTTCAACTTTAAAATTGAAGATACTAATTCTAATTAAAATTGTAAATGCTTAATATTTGATGCTCTGATTCGTTATATCTCTTTGATCACTCCAACTTTATAAAAGAAATTTATTTCGATTTTAGTTGATTATCAAATATTATCTACTAAAGATCATTTGGTTAAATTGGGATAAATTTTATTGAAAAATCAATTTTTTTTGAATAGTCAGATTAGTAAAGTAGAGATGTATTATTCAATTGATGTTAGCGTTTTTAATCATTTCTTAATACAAGCAACTGCATATAAGGAAGTGTTATAAGAAATTATCAAACCAGATTTATTAGATTTATTTTTTCTATATTCAGAGAGAGTACTAGCATAAAATAATACCAAATTTATATCTAAAATACTCTCTAATCTAATAGCTTCTCATGTTATGATATATCCTTTCTTTGGAAATTAAGATATCTTATCTGAGATGATAAAAAACGAAAAATAATAAACTTTAATTACTGTTCACTTTTTAGGTATATTGTTGATTTTAGAAACTAAAGATACAATAGATATTAAAGAAAATACTAACTCTTAAATGTTAGATTGGTTGGCATAAAATATGGATTTTATGTTAGCAGTTGAAGTATTGGGTTATTTATAAAAATAATTTATATCAAAAATATTCAAAAATAAAGTTAGTGATATTCCTTTATTAATGAAATCATTTTTATAATGCGTTCGTGTATCTCATAATAAGAAAATTCAATAAAAAAATAATTAAAAGAAATAATTTGATGTTAATGCAATACTTTAACAAATGATTGGATACTTAATTGCTATATAGGTTTCAGAAAGACCTTCTAAAGATTCCTTGAAAGAAATAGTCGATTTAATTCCATTTTAAGATCAAAATGAATAATAGAATATATTTTCTAATATATTGCGCATTGTTTTTGATCTTCCAACTATAAACTTTCACTTTTTAAAATATGTACTAGAAAAGTGTGAAAAAATATCAAAAGAATCAGTTATGAGTTACAATGCATATTATTCTCATATTTTGACTACCCAAACATTATCATTCGATTCATACATGTTTTCAATTCAATTATCATTATTATTTGGTAGGCCAGAAGTATAATTGGGGGAAATCAGTGCTAGAATAAAGAATGATTTATTAGATTTTGATAGATATTAAGATTTTGTTATAAGAGATGTAAAAAATGTAGATTATATAAAATTAGATTATTTTACTAATAGATTTATTAGAGAATCCTTATTATTGTATGAATTTACTAATGTAAACTGGATCAGAGTTTCCATAGAAAAAAGAAATCATGATTTAATTGTATAAATATGCAGCTATTTCAATTTTAAAATTAAACGATTCGATGACATTATCTTAATTATTAGATACACTACAATTGTTTATTTACATTCAAGATTTACCACAATATATTAAAGATCTATTAGAGGATGCATAGGATGGAAAGGTAAAATTGAAAACTGAGTACTCTCATCATTCCCCTTACTTAAGTTTATAAAAAGATATGGAATCTGTCAACTACTTCTTGAGTAAAAATTCAGATCCATTTGATGAAGTATTATAATAATTAAAATTTTAGTTATTGTATGCTCCTGATACTTTCCCTTTTTTATTTGAAATCAGACAAAAGTTATATGATTGTGAAGCATTTATCAAAATAATTGAATTTGCTTTATAATCATAAGATAGAATGAAATTTTTTGTTTGGATAGGCAAATTCTTGTACTATGGAAAATAAATATTATTAAAAAAGGGATCATCCAAGATTGAATAACTCTTTTCTTAAGAAGAGTGCAAGTCTTTTATTCAAGTTTTATCAGAAAGAGACGAACATAAAAAATTAGTACAATACCTTTAATAATGATATATAGTTATTTTAATTAAAAATGAAAGAATTTATATGCATAGTTACTTAATATATTCAAAAGATTTTCTCTAATTTTCTCAAATTATTTCCCTATCATCTTTGATATAAAACATTTTTTATTTGTAAATCACAGACATCATAAAGTGAAAATCTCTTGATAATGTATTGTGAAACTAAAATACACTTACTTATAAATTATAATTTAATTGCAATTTTAATATATAAACTTAAACTTCAACTTCAACTAATAAGTAGTTTATAGAAATGCTTCTTTAATAAAAAGTTCAAACTATATATGATATTTTCATTTCAAAAATAATTTGAAGAGTAACACTGAATTTAAGGGGAAAAAAATGTAGAAATTGTGATAAATTATACAGCAAATAATTAATAACTTTAGAATCAGAAAATTTTGGATCTATTTTAAAAATATGAATTCAATCAGGGTTTCAATAGAATTAGCAAAATAATTCATTAAGATATTATATTAAAAATAGAATAGTTTATAAAATTAATCAAATTTTCAAATTATATCGAAGTATTGATGAGCCGTTATATTATTTAATAGTATCTTTCTAGATTATCAAAATTATTATAAAATCAATTTAATATTAAAGACTATTAAACTCAATTTCCTTCATTCAATACAATGCTATTCCTAAGCTATAATTCTTTAAGATCATTTTATTTTAGTTTATTTTTTTATATTATTGAAATTATTATCATTTTAATTTCATGCTTATTATGAACTATAAGTTAAAATGTACTAAATTAGCAACTAATAACCAAATTATCATCTCTTTTCCCTCAAAGAGATCTACTTGCTACAGGATCATCTATTACTACAAATGAATCACATATGAGAATTTCTACTATCATATCTAAACTCCTGATTAATCTTAAGTAGAGCTGCTACTGAATTTTAAAACAAAGATCATCTTATTTAGATTACAATGCATTAAAATCTTAAGTAAACCAATGGAAATTCTTGATGATTTCAAATAAACACTATTGAAGAGATTCAAATGAAAAGAAAATCTAACAAATAACTATTAATTTAATATAAATATGCTATAATAATAAATATACTAATTTAAGTATTAATAATAATAATAATAATGAAACCTAACCAAAATATAGATTAGATTTATTTTTTGAAATTCAATTTATTTTATCATTCATTTTATTTAGTGTATATTTTAATATAATTTCCAAAAGTTATAATTTCATATACAATTTATAAATGAATTATATAAAAATTTAAACTTGATTAACTAGCAAGGAATAAATATAAACAATAAGTTAATCCTTTTTGGTTGTGTTCTCATAAGCTGTAATTTAAGCATTTGAAGATATTAATAATTTTAATGGATTAAAAAACAAAATATATCAAGTATATGGCTTAATTTGCTCACTAAGCGTTTCCTAATTACCAAGAATTCAGGTTAGAAACCTCCTAGTTTCGTTAGAAAAGGCTCATAAAATGCCATTAATTTTGTATATATAGCAAGTCTTCAAAAATAAAATAAAGTTTAAAGATGGAAGACATAAAAATTGAAGAGTTTTGCTACTGTTTGGAATGGTTACAAAATATAATAATTAAGAGAATGTTGATTTTTCAAATACTGATGATTATTTGTAAGTTATAAATATTATGAATGTTGTAAGATGAAAGATGAAAGGAGTTAATCAATAGCAAAATAGTTTAAAATTTAGAAGAAGGTTATATAATTAAAGTTATGGAAAATTAAAATTATTTATAACAGTGTTGGTGATTTAATTGGAGCATAGATAAAAAATAATAATATTATTTAATTGCATTAAACTTCTAATATGACTACTGAACTCTGGACCAAATATTATATTGATTAAATCATCATAAAAACAAAAGAACATTTATTTTTTATGAACTTAGGGAAAAAAGTAAAGGAATATGAAAATGTGATATTCTACGAACATATGATGAAATTATTTTAATTTAAATTTTTTGATCAAATACAGTTTTTACAAGAATAATATATTCATTAATAAATAGAAAATTTATAATAGATCTTAGGTTAATTTATGCGATATGAGTAATAGTAAATAAAATACTTAATAAGAGAAATAATATAAAATTATAATTATAATAAATGATGAAGCTTCCTGCTAGTTATAGGGATCCAAAGATATTCAACAACAAATATATTATCAAATAACAGATCTCATCAGGTTCATTCGGTATTGTGTATTTGGCATTTGACAAGCACACAAGAGAGGAAGTGGCTGTGAAAATAGAAAAGGAAGAAAATGAAGATGTAAGTTCTCTTGATCGAGAAATATCTATTCTTAATCGTTTGAGTGGAGTACCAGGAACACCAAAACTGTATTGGAGTGGATTCGAATAAGATTACAATGTGATTGTGATCTAAATTCTTGGAAAAGACCTGAGCCAATATATAAAGCAATATAAAAAGTTTAGTTTGAAGAGTGTATTACAGATTTCATATTAATTGCTTTCTACTCTGCAATTGGTACATGAAAAAGGAGTTATCCATAGAGATTTCAAACCTGAAAATATTTTAACAGGCTATCAACAAGAGAATGGCAATATTTATTTGGTGGATTATGGGGTCTCAAAAGTCTATATAGATAATCATGGAAAGCACATGTACTGAATTTACCTAAGGCAAAGCCCACTAAAAGACAAGAAATCATTTATCGGGACTACAAGATATGCATCTATAGCAGCACATCGAGGATACGAATTGGGTAGAAAAGATGATGTGGAATCAATGTTTTATGTTATGATATATCTCTTAAGAGGGTAGAGAGAACTTTCTTTATATTAGTAAATTGCCTTGGTAAAATTTACAAAATATTGGAGATAGAGATAGAACTGATGTTGTTGGAGAAGTCAAATCAAAGACAGAAGTGGCTGAATTATGTAAAGATGTCCCACCTGAGTTTGCTGAAATTTTTAAGTACTACTTTATTTATAAACTAGTTATTTAAAAAAGTTAGAATTCAAATCTGAACCAGATTATAAATATATGTTGTCTCTTTTACTAAAAGCCGCTTCTAACAATCATATAATATTAGATAAATTATTTGAATGGACAGATCGTCAAACAAAAATAAAAGATCAAATAATTTGGGCTTTATCTGAAGAAAAATAAAAAACACCATAAATGAATAGTTCTTAATAAATAATGGGCTCTAACAATCTTCTGAAACCTCCTGAAGCAATGAGAGCAACAGGTGGTTCTCCAATTCGGATGGAGTCTAAACATCTCACAAGTACTTCAATATAAGGGTCTCTATCATCGATGATGATTAAATATATTCCTTCATAGGTAGAAAATACCAGCATGTGTAATCAAGATGATAAGCGATCAAAAAGCAAAAAAAGTAAAAGAAGTAGAAAAAGTGCTAAATCATCTAAACGTTAATCAGTAGTATTTCATAGTGATGTTTAAATAATTGAACCTAAAGATTAATTGAGAGTAAAAAGATATTGATTATTTTTTAGAGACATAAAACAATTGATTCAACTTGGGGATTTTAATAATGCATGAATGAATTCAGTGGAGATGAGGACTCATAAAAGCTATCGAAAAAATATCATTAATTGTAGTCCATAAGTCTTCATCCCAAGAAAATACCAAAAAATACTTCTAAATTATGATATTATTTAAAATATGTGGTATGCTTAAATACTCAACTCACTTGAAGTTGATGACTTCTCAGAAGAGCTTCTCCAAGATATTACAAATCACCTTCAATCAATATCTGTTGCTGAGTTTTCTAAAGGATATCAAATAATTGTAACAGAATTAGCAGATATGGGATATCATTTTATGTCTAAGAATTAATTGCCAAGTACTCAATTAATTATTCAATATCTACAACTTTGGAATTAAGAAGTTTGCACATTTTCAAACTTATGGGTTTTATAGAATTTAGAAATTGCATATTAAATTAAGATCAATCGCGTTACCTAAGCAAGGGCTCGCCTGCTTGCACTAATCGATGAA
Organism: Paramecium sexaurelia; assembly: GCA_000733375.1. Lineage (NCBI taxonomy): Eukaryota > Ciliophora > Oligohymenophorea > Peniculida > Parameciidae > Paramecium > Paramecium sexaurelia. The sequence continues at coordinate 216,622 of JPFM01000083.1, read as the reverse complement.
TAATAATATTACAGTATTGGAGGAACTGTGTCTTAAATTTATGAGTCTGCGTTATCCTTATACCATTTTTGTTCTATTGATAATCAGAGTAAATAATAAGCATTATAAGCAATTCTGAAACTTTAATAACTTATAATTAAGACCTTAGAACCAAAACTAGATAAAAAAGTACATCTGTTAATGGCAAAATTATATGAAAGAATGGCTTTATTTGAAAAGGGTGCTTATGAATAGAATCAATTTTGTATTTAAGCATATAAAGTGGCTCGTCAAGTTCTTACCCCAGATGATTCATTATTATAATACTATGAATCTCAAATTTAAATTGACAATTAACAAACATAACCTCCTAAACCACTATTAATTACACATCTTCAAGAAAATTCAGTAGTATTAGAGGAACGAGATGTAGTAATTAGCGATTAAGCAGGTTTAATGAGAGTGACCTATAATCATAAGACTAAGGAACTTACGATTTTATTTTAAAATCTGAAATGCATATTTAATTTATCTGATATAGAAAATGAAATTACAATTTATCATCTGTAAAGTTTACCAGTATTTTTGAACGAATTTGTAAATGTAGTAAGCCAATAATTGGTAGTTGAAGATACATTAATCATTTCAACGGATATTATAGGATTAGAGTCGTTTGAAAAATAAGTTCAAATAACATAAAAAATCCGTGGACACTATTTTGCTTTCTTTACTGAATAAGCACTTGATTATATGGATGATGAATCAGTACATCCACTTTTGATTTAATGATTTTATAATTATGTATATAGTACATTTAATATTGTATGATTTTTTTGATTTTATTTAGATTGACTCAAAAATTATAATGATTCAACCTAAATTTAAATAGAAATAAATTATAATGTGATTCCATTTATATTGATCTAAATAAGAATAAAATCTGAGTATAATTTATAATAATGACTTTCGAATACTGTTTCAGAATATTTTAAAATATTATGAAGCTGTCGTTGTAAAATTTTAGACAAATATAATCTTTTAGCAAATATAAGATTGGCATTTTTCACTTGGTTGATGGTTCAGTATATTAAGGTGAAATTGAAAATGATTCATTTCATGGTGATGGTTCATTTTTAAAATCTTATTTATTCAGTAGACTTGGTATGATAAATAAAAAGTGTTTAAAGATTACTCGAGAAATGAATTGAAGAATGGTCATGGTACTATTAGATGGAGTGATGGTATTTAATCAAAAATAAAATATATTAGGTGGCATCTATAATGGCCAATATTTGGATGATATTAAACATGAATATGGGGAAACATAATTTGCAGATGGTAGAATTTGTAAAGGTTAATGGAAAAAATGGCTTTTAAGATGATATAGACTTATTTTTAAGAAAAGAAGGATTGTAACAAATGGTTTTCGATCCAAAGGAAAAATAAAAAACTGACTATGATTTTAAAATTTGATTTTCAATCTCTTTTTATAAAATATTAATAAGTATAAATAATATATAATAGAAACGAGGAAAAATAGATCCTATTCAAGTTTTCAATACTAAATTCTTAGATTTAAATACCTCCTCATTAGATTGATTTGAATCTATTTAATCTTCATCCAGTATATCATCAGGCAAAATTTTCTTTTACTACTACTATTGTTACTATTCCAATATTTCTTAATGCTGTTAACTATATAAAATTATATTATAATATATAATTACGCAGCTTATGATAATACAACATCCATCATATTTATTCTCAATTTCTCTTTGGATATCAACTAATTGTTTTTTTTCTTCATCTATGGTTGAACAAATTGAGATCCTAGATTGAAATAACAACTTATTTCAGTTGCTTATTCTTTCCCTTTATAATCAAAACTACTTTCTTCAGAATCATTTATTCCTAAATTGAATAAAAATAAATACTTGAATCATCAGCCAATAAAGAATCACATAAGTTTAGTTATTATTTATAATTATCCTCATATTATGACAAGATTTAGAGAGGATATGTATTCTAATCAGGAGGGCTTATTTTCTATTTAGGAGTTTAAAGTGTATTTAGAGATTTAGATTAATTTATTGGATTTAGGTTTATGTTCAAATTTCCTTCTGTTTCATCTTAATTCCCTTATTCGGCATTTGAGATAAATTATTCGAACATTCTATCTAAAAATTAAATTTTATACTCTATAATTGAACTATCACCAACTCGTTTTAAGAAGATCTTAGTCAATTGTTCTCTTTAGAGTAACTTTTATATTGCTTCAAACTATCCTTAAACTAAATACTTTAATTCTAAAATTTCTAATTAGAATAAATCATTTAATATTACCCGAATCATTTTAATCTATATGATCATGTGCTTTAATCTAAGCTTATAAGCCACTAATTTGCTATTATAAATTGATAATTATTTCATCTTGAGATTTCTTTATTTCTACTAACTAATTATGCTCTGTTGTCAAATTTTCATGTTTCTTTTTAATTGAAATAAGAATGTTTTCAATTTTTTTCTTCTCCATTTATTATTAAAATGATTGTTATAAAATTTAAATTTATCTTTTGAAGAAATGATCAATTTAGAGTGTCTAGTTTGTATCTTATGTTGATGTAGGTTATGTATTTTATTAATCTTGAAACATAATTGTTAACAGTTAGTTTAATACTTAATTAAATTTGATAATAAATGCCATTTCTTTTTAATCTTATTACCAATTATTCTCTCTATCTTGTAAAAGCATTTTGATTTTTTCTTTTATTTTTTAAATTTAGGCTTAATCTAAAGAAATGCTATTACTATTCTTTATCTTCACACTTGAGTTTGGGCGATGAAAAGACGAGTTTTTTGTTAGTTGAGGTGATTATTGTTCTATTTATATCATAGATTAATTCTTTCTTAATTTATGAGATATCTTCACTGTGTCAATTAATTCATTGTTAAATAAACTTTAATTTTTAGGTTTCATCTGTTAGCCTGCCATCACATTTAAAATGCTGCTTAATTTTTATTAAGACACTTAAAGTGTTGGGTTTATGAATGTTCTATTAACTTTCAATAAATTTTCGTAAGACTTCTATCTTCCAACAGCAGGACTATTATTATTCGAGATATTTTATGATTGACTCTCAAATTACTGTTTTGAAGGCACTTTTGTTAATTTCTTCTCTAAGATTTTCCCATGTAATTTCATCATCTATGATGCATAAATAGCTATCTTCTCATTCTCATTTTATTTTTTCATTGTAAATTTGTTTGTTGAGAATAATAAATGATCAAATTATGAAATTCATCAATATATATTTCATTTATTAAAATATATACATACACTTTGTAGCTTTTGATATTGAATAACTATAGCAATATATGTGATATAAATATGAAAAACTAAAAAAGTCAATTAATTAAATTTCGAGAAACAAATAATTACTTAAATTAATTCAAGTTTTCTTCCTATTTTAGTTAGATATCAATCATTTGATCTAATTTTTTGATCATCTAACTTCTCTCCTAAAATTAAATTTGCTCCCTCTTACTTATAATTAGTGCTTTTTATCTAAATTTAACTTTTTAACACTCTTGCTCAATTAATAATGCTAATTTTCTAATTGTTCCTACTTTGTTTACAATTCTTTGATCTAATTAGCTAAACTCTCAATTTTCTTTTCAATTCCTTAGCAAGTAAATTCATTATTCTATTTTCTTTCAGTTGAAGATTTCAGTAAATGATCATTCTTCATCATCTTTTTGGCTGTTTATATGTTTGTTTGGCATCTACTCTAAGGGCTCATTGAATGAGGTTTTTTAATGTAATTCTTAAAGGATTTCAGAAAAGCGATAATCTCTTATGGTGTTTGCACTTTCCTTTATTTCATCTTTAATAATTTTATTGTTAATTAACTAGAGTAAAACTATTTATGCTTCACATTAAAATCTTAAATTATCTAATTAAAGTAGCTTTTCAATAATATAATCATATTATAAATACTTAAAAATGTTTTCAACATTATTAATTTCCTTATTTGACATCAATGCGAATCTACAATAAGATTTTTATAATCCTTATTCCTTAAAACTAATATAAAAATGAATTTAATTTCTATTTAGGTTTGATTTGAAATATCAAAATTTCAATCAAAAATGTAATTTGAAAAAAAATCAACGCCATTACGAAACTATATTGAAATTTAATATTAATAATACACTATAATAATTAAATCATAATTTTATAGGCACAAATTGATATCATTTACAATTTAGAATATTTAATAAATTAAAATTGATAGATCAAAAAATAAAAGTTTTATAAGAAATTTGAAGATTTGCTTAAAAATTCAATATTTAAATTACATTTGATAGAATGATATTTAAAATTATATTTAAAGATAAATTTAATTCTTATTGATAGTATGATTAAAATCAGTTATGTATCTAGCTTTGGAAACTCAAAACTGAGTTTCCATATATTTTCAAAAATTTATTTATATGATAAAGTGTTTTAAAGAAAAATATGCAATTTTTATAATTATTTAAAATTCCATTCCTGTAGGATTAGGGATGATCAAAATATCAAAATAAATAATTGTAAGTAGGTAGGTTTATGTGTATATGGTGACAATTTAACAATTTATTTTTTTGATACTTTATTTTTAGATAAAAGCTACTATTTCCTAAATTAATATCATAATAAGTTTCATGTGAAGGATAAAATAATAATGTTTATACTTTATCATTTGTTTAATGCGAGTTACTGAAAGGCTTAAACAGAAAATATTATTTAATATATTTTGGTTTTAATTGTACTAGCTCCAAAAATCAGCAATTTTTATTATTGTTATGCTCAACTCAATTTTAATAATCCATCAATCCATCAAATTTATAGATAAAAAATTGGAAAATTTCTAAAATTAAAGATCTTTTTAAAGTAATAGTTTAATTAGATAAGGAATAAAGGAAGAATAATTTTGATTTTTATAAATATTTTATTTTAAAGTCTTTATAATTTGTATTTGAAATAATAAAAAAACCTTATAAAATGCTCAATTAAATTCACTTTAATTTTCTTCCTTTCTTTTTTTTCTTGTCTTTTAAGTAAGGATGTTCTTTTGCATCAGTGTACATAGACTTTAAATTGAGTTATTTAGTCTCGATATCTTTTTGAGTGAGTTAGCAAGTCTATTGTACTTCATTGTTATAAATAATAGATTAGAGTTCTAAAGAGCTATCGCAATACTTTAAAGCAGCTTCGCAGTTTGGAATAATACTCTACTCTTAAAGCTTTTGGGATTTAATGAATAACTTTTTAAGCGATTTATTTAGATCTTGATAAAGTTATAATATCGAAGGTGGATAGGGATAAGGAGTTTTTTATATGTGTTCAAGAACATACATGGATTCTTATATTTCTCTTTGTAATTCTGCCAGCTAATTTTCTTCATAGTGAGACATTGAATTTAATGTCAAATATTATTATTAATTAAATTATACTCAAATAAGCCCATTTTATATTGAGACTATATATTGAAGTACATTTTGTCTTAGTAAAATGTACATCCATTACATTATCCAAAGTAATCGATTATCTAATATAAATACGTCTTGTTTAGATTAAAAATCTAAATGAAGTCATCACTTTCTATGCATATTAATTGTCCTTATCCATCATATAATATATTATAAAATGGTTTGGTGAATGCATCTATTTTATAGTAAGGTTTTTCATATTTCCTCAAATCCCATAATAAGCATTATTTATCTTCCCCTGATGTTGCAACTTTTTATGAATTCATCGGATCAAATCTTGCAACAAAATTATTCCCTTGATGTCCTTTTAGTTGTATTACTTATTTATTTTATTTTATATCAAAAAGGAATACTAAGGGTTGATCTAAACAAGAAATTATCAAATCTTAACAAATTTCGCAATGATTGACAGCTTAAGAACCTATAAGATTGTATTAGCTTTTTTACATTTTTATAAGTATTTTTCTTTATTTAAATATTCGACATCAAAAATACGAATTTAATTAGCGTTATCGCTCACTAATATTTCTTAATTGCTAATAAAGTCAGCTTAATTTACTATACAGTCTTCATTTTGGATTAAAGTATGTTTTGAAGTTTTAACATTTGTCAATGAAAAAAATAAAATATTTGATTATAACCCAGCCCTTTTATAAATCTAATTATTTTACATTAATATGTGCTCTCTTGATTGACTCAATCCAACAATATGAAAGTCATCTATTATTTCTACCCTTTAATTATAGCCACAAGGATTATAAAAACTTAATCGATTAAAACTAGAATGAATTAACAAATTTGAAAATTTGTTGTATATCAAACATTTTCTTAATTAGTAATGAGTAGTCTCATTCGCTTTTGTTAAATGAAATTTTGAAAATTAATAGAATTCTGAATTAGCCTATTTATATTTGCATATGTCTTAACAATTTCTTTAAGTTAACATTCTATCCCTTAATTCTGAGCGATGTGATTTGGTTAAATAATAAATGCCTTATTAATCCTAATAATCTGGTTGTGTATTTCCTTTAATAACTTGAATGTCATATTACTACATTGGATTAATTCTACTTTTTTTAATAATAAATAATAAAATTTTGCTTCTAAATAATATATATATATTAGATATTTATTTACAAATAGTTTTGTAAATTAATAGATAATTAGTTTCTGATTGAAAATATTTCACATTTATAGTTTAAATTTGTGAAGATAAGAAGAATAAAAAAATATAATTGTTTTCGAAAATAATAAAGAAATTAAGGATGTATAGTGAAAGAGGTTTATAGAATTGATTAAAATTGTATTTTTGTTTGAGGATGCAAAATAGATTGCTTTATTGAAAGCAAAGTCTCCATATCTTGGTAATTCTTTTTATTTCTTGTAACGTATAAGATACACAAAGATTTAGCGAATGAGCACTGAACTTATTTTAGGATTATAGGTGGAATCTGTGTTTTCAAATTTTTATGTATTTTAAGGATAATTAAGAGGCTGAAAATTTACTTTGAGATTGGAAATCTTTATTGATTAATAGATGTATTTGTTTCGATAAATAAAAGAGTGAGGTTAGTATTATGAGTATGAAGATTAGAATGTTGATAAAATTGAATGCTTATTTTTTATGTTAGAAGAAATGATTCAGAATAGTAGTAGATATTTATAGAATAGTGTTTGAAATTGATTAGAAAAATCTTAATAAGGTGGATTAGATGAGAGATAAGAATAATGAATGTGTTTTTAATTAAAAAGAAAAACGTATTAATGAGGAAGTGGAAATAAATTGAAAAACGGGTAATTTTTAATGTCTTGGAGAGAGATTGTGATTTCATTTCATTAATATTAATAACATGAGAATCATTCCTGTATTGACTCTTATCCTTGCAGTTGCTACTGCTAGAGTAACAAAGACAGAGAGCCCAAAGGAAGTGTTGGCATAAATTAACAAAGATTCATTTGGAAATTCAGTGTTGTCAGTCCTTTAACTTTAATTGGCAACAGGTGGACCTGTAGGTGAAATTCAAATTCTCTTAAACAATATTGCCTCTTAACTTAATGGAGATTAAAAGAAAGCTGACAAAGTTCACGAAAGTGATACAGTTGCTTTCGAAAAGGTTTTATATATTAAATAAATTTTGTTTAGATTATTGCTGACTTAGAATAAGAAATTGCTTATCACTAAACCTAAATTGTTGCACTTTCAAATTTGAGAGATTAAACAACTGATGCATTGAGTGAAGCTGAAGTCGAAGTTAGAGTTGTAACTTAAGATATCGCTAATAACGAAAAAAGCTTTGCTGATGAATCTGCAACAAGACATTCATAACACGAAACATGGGTTAGAAAAGATGCAGAACACGTTGATTAAATTGATGCCATAGATGAAGCATCAAAGATTGTTTAACATTTATAAGCTGGTGTCGCTTTTGCTTAACTCAAAAGTAGATTTGAAAAAGTATAAGCCAAATTGATGGAATCAAAACATGCTCTCTTTAAGGTACTTTCATTATATATTAAAATAGCCACTCATAAACGCCTTAACATAATTGGCTTCAAAAGTTGATAACAAGAGCATCATTAAAATCTTAGAACTTTTAGCTTAAATCAGATAATAATTGGTTGCTAGTAGAGCCTCCTTACTTGCCACTGAGGAAAGATAAGCAGCCAACTGGGAAGTTTAAAGCTCTCATTTATAAGAAGAACACAAGAGATTAGTTGAGAGAAAAGCTTTCTTAGAAAACTCAATTGTCTAATTCAAAGTCACCATCTAAGAAGCAGTTGAAGATTTAGAAGATCAAACTGTAATTGTTAATATTCAATTTAATAGTTATTCCTTGAAGATGCTGAAGATTCATTGGCTATTTAATAAAGATGGGCTGCTGAATAAGAAGCTCAATATGAAGCTTAAACCTTCGAAAGAGAACAATAATTAGAAGTTGTTGAAAGATTATAAGAAGTTCTCACTCAAAAGTTGAGCACTGCATCAGAATTCCTCCAAATCAGAGAAGAGGTCTTTTGATTATGAAGTCCAATATATTCAATATAGATATCTTCATAAAATCATTTTATTTAGTAATTACTAATTGTTTAGACATTTTTATTATTGATTTTACAAATTCAACTCCTTAAACAAATCATCATTAGATAAATCTAACCCAAACTTATAATTTCGTTCAAATATGCATATATATTTTATTTATAACCTTCCTGATTATTTGTTTTTATAAAGCTAATCAATTATTATATTTTTTCTTTCTAGCATTTTTTGTTTCGTTAATAAATCTGTTAATTACAATTTAACTACCAAAATTTCATCATCTATCTAACGTTAATTATTACCAATTTAAATTAATAAATAATTTGGCAAAAATATAATATTATATAAAAGAAACTATAATTAAAAATTGATATATTTCGATATTTTCTAAATTAATAATCTTTAATTTCTCAAAAAATATTATATCCAAAAGCAGCAGTGATTCTAAGGAATACTGAATTATCATTGATATTAGCAAAGTTTTTCCATTCAGGAGATTTGTTTTTTATTTTTTAAAAACAGTCCATACAAAAATCAGTATATCCGTCCTCTTAATAGAGACCTTTTTGATCGTTTATAACTATATATCTATTTCTGAGGTGGCTTTGTTTGCTACATCCAATGCAAAAAAAATTGTGTATGGCTTCTGCATGATCAATTGGTTATATGTTTTTTCCAAATCTATATGCATCAATGTCTTTTAATTAATCAGGATCGGTTATAGGTGAGTTAATGAATACAACATTATCTTTGATTTAATACTTTATTCCCAGGTGATCCTTTTTTTCAGCACATTAACAACAATAAAATTCATTTTTAAAAAAATTATAGTATTATGCAAAATTTTAATTTAAGGTTGACCCACAAACACTACACTTTTTACCTGGGTATGGAATATCAAAAGAAGCAATTAAGCGTTCTTCAAAAGATAATTTTTCTATTGGAATATAAAATTGAAGACTTTAATTAAATTAATTACACTGATATTTATTTTTTTGTCTGATTGTATATTTACATAGCGTTGTAAGTTCTTATTTTGGATTAGTGCGAACACACAATTAATAACAAAATTATTGTCTAAATTTTAAAATAAAAGAGATACTTGCTTCCAAAATCTTTTGCTATTGTTTTTTGACTTAATAAGAAATCCTCCAATTAATCAAGTTAGATTTATTTCTAAGATTATTAATAGTTATAAGGGTGAGTTGCAAATTCAAATGCAATTTTCTATTCTAACTGATGAAATAAGCCTTTCTATCTAATTATTCCATTTTAATCAATAATTATTTAATAAGGAAACAATTTGACATTATACCTCATTCTTAACATATCTATACCATCTTTTAAGTAATAAAACTCAATGTTTGGCTTAAATTTATATATATAATCAATATCTTCTTTATTATATTCTAATCCCAAAAATACAATTCTTATTTTATCTCCATATTATTCTTGTAATTTCTTTTAAAAACCTTCTAATTTGATGATTATAAATGCGCATGGCATTAACCAAATTAAAACGAGCATCTATTAAGGATTATGCTAAATTATTATTTCTTTATCTCCATTATGATAGTATCCATCTATAGGGTAAAATTTATCACCTATTTATTAAATAGATATTAATTATTCTGCTATATTTCTTGTATATTGTTTCAAATAATCTTCATCTTATGCTTCAATTATTGGGGTCAATTAATGAATAACTTCTTAATATTCTTTAGTCGATATCTCCCTATCAAATTTTACTCTGTTTTCATAGTTTGACTCAATAATGAATTATTATTATTCATAATTCCAATTTATAACATGTTCTTCCCATTAGTAAGTAATAATTTATAGTTAGAATTGAGACACAAAATCGTTTAATACTTCTTTGATTACAATTTACTCTTCAGTTTCCTATTTTCGAAATGCTTTCTTAAAAATTAAGTAATTTTCAACTCCAAATATTAATTAACATTCTTTTTCAAATGAACTTATGAGATTTTATGATGACTCATTAAATTATTATTCAATACTAATTAAGACTTTACTTCTGTCTATTACTACTTTAGATCCATCTTTAAAGAAATTTTTTTTTTTTATCAACCTTAATTCGACAATAACATTGGTTTTATAGTAAGCATTCATCAGTTCCATAAATTTCGTCTTAATGCTATGTTTTAAAGCATTAAAATCCTGTTTAGAATATATTATTGTAGGATCAATTTATTATTAAAACTATTACATTTGTTGACCAAGAATTTATTCATTATTTACAAAAAATGAGAAATTATATAGCTAGCGTTTGATTTATTATAAATTAGTATTTTCTACTACATGAACTTTTAATTATTTGTCCAAAATTACTACATGCGGAAACTTTTTAAATGATAGTGCTTTCATCTAAATATTAAAAAAAGGACTTCTCGGGTTAAAATAATAGGAATCATAGTTCTCTTATTCGCTAATAAATTATTCCCAAGCTTTCTGATCTGAATCTATATTAATTGAAATTATTCTGGCTTCTGACAATTCAATCGTAATTTCAGAATTTAATTATTTCATCAACTAAATACTTTCAGCATTTGATATAGACTAACTTATTGTTCAATTTTACCCAAAAAATTAATAAATTTAGTATATCAGGTGTTACTTCTAGTTTCTAATTTTCTTTAAATTCTTCTTCTTCGTAAAGAGTTAGATTGTGAAACCCTATAAAATTATCATCATTTTCATAGATTGGATGAAGAGATTCTAAAAAATACTCACAAACTTATTTATGCGTCGAAATTTTTTCCAATTTTTATGAAACCTCCTCAAATAAATATGCCTAATTAATTGGTATTCTTTAAGAGCTTTGGTAAATGCTAGAAACTTAGAATCTAAACATCATATATACTATATACTAATCATGTACACTATTTATTTTGTGATACTTAATTTATGTTACCCCAATATGTTATGGCAGTATAGATAAAATTTCTTAAATTATAGTATTTTCTTGCTTGCTTTATTTCATTTAATTGTTCAATTTATAAGTATTTTAATATATGGTTTATAAAAGTAGATGGAATATAATATTTATATAACAATTATTATTATGAGTTATAAAATCAATAATTATTTGTAGAAAAAATTTCAATTCCCATTTGGGTTTATCATCCTGAATCTACAAAATCCTTATTCATTTTATCTGTTTCTCTTAATAATATTAATCTCCTTGTTCATTTAATTTTGAATTCTTTTTAATTTTATCAAAGGAGATTATTATATTTCTTCATCAATGTCATTTTAAAGAATTTCAAGAGGCGATTTAGGTGAAATTTGACGACAATGTAAAGTAACAGGACTTTTCGTCATTGTATTACTTCTCATATGCAAATTTCTACCATAATAAGAGTTTTAATTTTCTTATTTATTAAAGTCCTTGATATCATCACTAGTTCTGTAATTAGATTTATCTAATTAAATACTCTTAAGAGAGAGTGGATCAATTTCTTAATGATACAACCAAGGATGCTACAAGGCCACTATGATGTGAATCTCTAAAAATACATTTGGCAGATAATCTCTCAATAGGAATAGGGTTTAGAAGTCTCTTTATGAAATCTCTTGCTAATAGCGAAATGCTATGATGTAACTCAAATTTTCCTTTTAAAATCATATTAGTGGTTCCCAATACACTATCCTTAAAGAAAGGAAAGTTTCCATACAAGATACGATATAAGCATACTCCTAAAGACCAAAGGTCCACTTTTTCATTATAACCCCCTCCTATAAGAATTTCTGGAGCTGTATAATATATATTTCCAGTTCTAGTCCACATATCCACATCAACAAATTCCATACCATTATATTTTTTAAACCTTCTACTTACTCCAAAATCTATTATTTTAATATCTAATGAATTTTGGTCAATTAATATATTATCTGGCTTTAGATCTCTATGAGCAACTCCTCTTTCATGGATGTGTTACAATGCAAAAAGAATGTGTCTAATTACGATCTTTATTTATGCTTCGCTAATTGACGTCAATACAAATACTTTAATTAAGTATGACGCATTACTTCTTCTAATGGACGTAAATTTGAGTATTCCATTACTAAAAACAGAGTTTCTGATTGCTCATCGATGTAACATTCTTATACTTTGATAATATATTAATGATCCAAAATTCTTGCATTTTTGTATGCTTCAGTAAATGTTTTAACTAACTCAGGATCTCCACTACTAGAAATCTTGACTGCCACAATCTCTCCTGTATCTTCCTTTACTGCTTATTTCACCAATCCATGGGCTCCCTATCCTATTCTCTCTCCCAATCTATATTTTGCATTGAAGTTTAACTCACTTGATTCTATTTGAGGAGTTGCTTTAAAAACTCTATTACTACTATCTTCAATTCTGATAGCTCTTATTTTTTTATAGTTTAAAGCATACCTTTTTGGTTGAACTTTAGAATATTCAATCTTCTTTTACATCTTTGGGAATAATTGTTATTACAAGGCATTTCTCAGCGATTCTTGGTTTTTCTTTTATTACATTTTTAATAAATATAATTAAATTATTGGTTAACAAAAATAAAGTTGTTAATTTTATAGAAAAAATAATTACAATAAATGCCACCTTATTAATAAATTTAAAATTTAAATTATAATTATTTAACTTTAAAATTTTTTATAATCATTTACCTAAATTAAAATACTTTTCTTTCTTATCTTATTAATTAAATTACTTAACTCTTTACTTTCTACTCATAATTAATTGAGATGTTTTTCTTTTTTATATTTAATCTTTCTAATTCTCATATGTTTCTATATATCTGATGCGAAATTGTAAAATAAATCAACTTTTGATACGTAAGAAGTTACGAGATAAAAATCTTGATCCATTTAATTATTTAAAATTAATCAATTCTTATGTGGTTGATGTCGACAATTTTATTTGTTCAAACTGAATCTTGTATAATTTATTAACTTTAAGTCCTTTTTCTAACTTCTGTCTTATCTTACTGGATTCTATTTAATATTTTTAAGGAAATATTAAGTCTACGATTACTAAAAATCAATTTTGCTTCTTAATGATTGATAATTAATATTTTTACAATTTATTGAATATTTCGCTTAGTTGTTTTATAAGAAATAAAAAGCATATGTAATGATAGTTATTTCTTTAGATATCTTCGTTATATTTTATAGCTTATATCAGTAATAGTTCATAAATATTTTTCACCTATTTTGACCAAATGAGAGTGGTTGGATAAGGAGTGATATGATGAAATGAAAGTGTAAATGCTTTATGTATTTGAGGGTTAAGAACTGAGGATTATTTAGCATAATTTTCAAAATTTTCTTCATTCTGATGTTTGGATGGAATTTAATAAATAAAAATTATGCAAGGTTACTTGGTAGAAGGTAAGGAAATTAATAATGATTATTCTTACGAATGGTTAAAAGGTAATCAAGACTTAGTAGCAATTGAAAAAGGAATACCAATTACATGTTTCAATCAAGAAATACAAAAAAGAGATTTAGAAATGGAATTTAGAGTATAATTAAGTTTCTAAATAGCTACAACGTAGATTGACAGAAACATAATATCACAATGATAATCTACATGATTTTCATCCAGACATATAAAAGTTGAACAGATATAATAACATTATACCATGTACATACAATTTAATCAATAGTCAAACATTCAATCGTCAAACTAAAATAAGAAGGAGATGATGAAGAAAATCTTAAAGACACATATATAAATGCCAATTTTATTAATGTATCAAATATGATTTGATAGTATGTATAGTTAATTAATGGAAAAGAGAAAATGATAATTGCTACATAAGGACCTTTAAATCAAACATTTTGGCATTTTTGGAAAATGATTATTCAAGAAGACATCAGTATGATAGTAATGCTTTGCAATTTAAGAGAGAACTAAAGAGTATCATTAATATCGATCATTTAGGCATAATGCGAGTAATATTGGCCGAAGAATGTTGGAGATTTTATATAATGTGGAAATATTTAAGTCTGTTTACTCACTTAAGATGAATTAGGAAACAATATTATCAAAAGAGTTGTAAAACTCACATCAGAATAAGAAGAAAAGACTGTCATACAAATTCAATGGTGTGGATGGCCTGATTAAGGAGTTCCTTCCCCTAGTGATTTCGATGTTATGAGAGAACTCTTGAATATGATAAATGAGAAACTCTTATCGGATTAAAAAGTTGTTTTTCATTGCAGGTACTCCCTTTCTATATGTTTCTAGTGCTGGAGTAGGTCGTACTGGTACTTTAATTGCTTTAGCTAATATAATGATTTTATTAAAGGCTTATAAAGCACATATTGGAGAAGATAATTCAAGTATAATTATACTTATCTAATCTAAGAAATTGAAGAGAATCCTGAACTTTATAGAATTTCTATCTTTGGTATTGTTCGTCGATTAAGAGAACAAAGATGGGGAATGGTTCATACTTCTGAGCAATACATTTACATATATAAATTTATTGATGAGGCTATAAGATCTATGTTTAACATATGAAATGATGAATTATGTAATGTAATTAACAAAAGTATGTAATAATTATATGGAATTATTCATTGATTAAACATTTTTTTCTAATTTTAGCTTCACTAACTTAATGATCTTGTTCATATTTTTATCTAAAATTACTTGCTTCATTTATAATTTGGAAGTGCCATTTTATCAGATAAATAAGATTAATCATTAGAAGTAATAGGAAAATTTGTATTTCTATTTGTAAAGTTGCTTAAGTTCAACTGATGTGGTTTACTATTTCATTTTTTGACAATAACATAGTGGATTAAGATTAAAATAAAATAATGGAAAATTCCCTTATGCTTTTGTTGTATTTTATGATTCTAAATTTTCTTCTGTTGATAGCTTGTTAGAATTAATTAAATATTATATATTTTTAGGTTAAGAAATTTTTGTTTGGGACGTGTATTTTGCAAATAAGAGTAAGACTTACAAAGGTTTAGGAATATTAGATGCCTTATTCTTAGTAATAATAGTCATAATTTATAAAACTGTTGATGATAATTCTAAACAGACTATCCTGTTAAAAACCTTTAATTATTAAGACTTTTATTAAGTAAGGAATACATGCAATATCCAAAATCGATCAATAATTTAAGAAGGAAATAGAATCATCTAAAAATATCTTTTTAAAATATACCTCGAAGAATATGAAAGCAGACAGTCCATTATTGTGCAAGCATTTCATCATCTTCCATAATAGCATTAGAAAGTATATTTTCTATATGATTCAACAAAGTAACTCTTTGTTGTTTCCACTTAAGTGATTAAATGATAGATCTCTCAGTATTTTTAATTCTTGAGTTTTATAATCGTATGTTTTAAGATGTGAGGTCATTGATGAATCTCTACAGAATATAAAATTTATTAGTTTATAAGTTTTCTATGCTAGTATAAATAATGATCAGAATAGGTTATTGCCAAAAATGATATATTAGCACTCAGATTTAGTCTCTAAGATGCTAATTAGCTAAATTCAATAAATGGTAATTGATTTATTTATTGTTGCAATATTAATTAAGGACTTAATGTATTGTTCAAAGTGTTTGTTGAATTAAAAAGTCGTTATATCTTTATTGTCTTAAAAATTCTAATTGATGAATTTAAGTTTTAATTGAATAAATTATATAGTTGATAAACATTTCGTATTGCTAAATATTAAATTTTCTGAAAATACTATTCTAATATTATGCATAAAACAAATACATCTAAATATTAACTATCATAATTGAATTCTTAAAGTTCAGTTTAACTTATAATTTAGGCTAGATATTTATATTTTCAAAAAATTATTGCCACAACTTCACTTAGATCTTGAAAATTTCTTATATCAAAAACTAAAATTTATAAGTTCAATTATTTCATCATTTATTTAATAAAAATGGTTAAATCAATACTTATTATAGATTACAATCCAAAAAAGTCTTAGATAGATGTATCAGCATTATATTTATTTTCATAAGTATTCTATTCTAATAAACTATTTTGAGAAAATTTGAAATAATTTCATTAAATAGTATGCATTTAAAATTTTATAATTTATCCTTTCATATGAAAATATACCTATAATTATTTTATTTATAAATTAAACTTTACCAAGTGAAATTTAGGTTTTACTATAAAAACAATAAAATTCTTGGAAATATGAATATAAACTTTTTTGAGTATTTTAATTAATAAATAAAATTAACTTTAAGTTGAAAAAATAGGTATTACAAGAAGTTTAAAACCTTCATCGGCATAATTAAATTTTGATACATTAAATAGATAAAGTATCAAGTAGGGTTATTTTTAAAGCTCAGATAACTCATCAATAATTAAATTTAGTTTTCAAAAATAAATTGTTTATGTTTTCTAATTTAAGTAGCTGGTTGAAAGTTAATATATTTATATAATTATAATGAAATTAAAAGTGCTTCTTGAAGGATTACTTCCTCTAGTCCTTATACCTCTATTTGATTTTAAATATCCATTAATCATTATCCTAACATGTTTAATGAGTATTTTGTAATTTTTCGCATTCGTTTCCAAAAATTGGAATTAAAAGAGATAATTAAGAATGAAAATTATTTATACAGTTTGTTAAAGTGTATTTTATGTAGAATGTGGCATTTAGCTAAATAAGATTGGAGTGTTTTTCTTATATTTTATTTGCATTCAAATTGGACAAGTAAGAATCAAAGATTGTAAGTGGAATAAGATTACTATAGTTATAAATTTTTACAGCCTAATAAGGATTTGTAGATGGATTTCTATTGATATTTATATTTTTGGGGCTGGGCTCATTTTATTGTTATTTCATCTGTATACTGATTGGGTTTATTAAATATAAGAAGAAATTGATGCTTAAAATTCCTATATATCTAAAAAATCATCAGAAAAATCAATCCTAAATATTGTTCCCACTCCAGAAAACAAAAAACAATAGCTATTTCATTCATCGACTAATTCAATTTAATAAGAATTGTAGGAATGTTTCCATTTTTTCAACTTGATTCCAGATTCCTTAGTATTACTTACGGCATAGCATTTAACTGTTCATTTCTGTAATGCTGCTACTTTAGAATTGTTTAAGATAAATGATATGTCAAATTTTAAAAGTTGTTTAGAATAGCTTACTGACGTTGTATCTACTTAAAGTAAATCAGAAGTTAGAGATCCTAGAGATTCACTTCCTTCCTTTCATAGTTTTTAACAATCCTTTTAACAATATAAAATCAATCATCCAAGACTAATAAAAGACGATCTTGATTTGAATGTATTTGATTTTTTTACTATAAGCAAATTCTAAGCGATTTAAGCAGTATATTACCAAATAAGAGATTCTTCCAAATTCTTAAAAGCAGTCCTCATAGTACTTTATAAATAGGGAGTTACTTGGCTAATTGGTATGAAAACTCTTGCTGCGTAGATCTTGAATAGCCAAAAAAGAAGAGATTACTTGAAATAAATGCTCATGCTACCTTAGTTGATGAGAGATTGATGATTCTATTATAAATAAGAGATGTAACTCATCGAGATTACATCAATTTAGTGAAAAAATCATATTAAGCAAAATCAAATATTATTTCATTTGTAAGTCATGAATACAGGACACCTTTGAATTCAATTATTTAATTTATCTCTGCTTTGTAAGAAGAAAAAGATATTAATTTATAAAGTAAATACTTAAAAATTGCATTATCAAATTGCAATTATTTATTGAATTTGTCAAATGATTTATTAGACTTCGCACAATTAAAAGCCGGTAAATTTTCAATATGTCCGATTGAAATGGACTTGTAAAAGCTTATTGAGGAATGTTTAGAACTATTCAAATTAGAGGCCAGCTTAAAAAAAATTAAATTATCATTAATTTATAGAAAGAGCGCTCCAAGATTACTTAATAATGATCCAAATAGGATACGATAAATTATTATTAATTTATTAGGAAATGCATTTAAATTTACATTAGAAGGATAAATTGATATAAGAGTATCTAATTACTTAAACCGTTCTATTAAAATAGAAATCCACGACACCGGCTAAGGAATAAAAGAAGAGCATAAAGAAAATTTAATTCAGGCTTTTTCAAAAGTCGATGATAAAGAAAGCAAAAAACTTAATCCTTAAGGAGTTGGTTTAGGATTGCTTATTAGTAATATGATAGCAAGAAATTTAAGTAAAAACGACAAGGGATTGTAATTTTAATCAGAATATCTAAATGGATCTTCATTTTGGTTTTACATATCTAAGAATGTTTAAGATACTGAAATCAAAGAGGAATTAGATGAAGTTGATGAAGAGAGTCCCGAAAGAAGATAAAGCCTATGGAGATATAATAATATAAAGAGTTAACACTAAAGTAAATGTAAATGCATTAGTATTTTGGTTGTTGATGACAATGCATTTAATATAGAAGTGTTAAAATTTCTAATATTGAAATTAAACCCTTCTATTTAATTTGATTGTTCACTCGATGGCTATACTGCAATATAGATGGTAAAAATGAATAGATGTAAGAAATGTAATGGATATGATCTTATCTTTATGGACATTGATATGCCAACCATGAATGGAATATAAGCTACTCTTATAATAAAGAACTAATTTCCAAAGATCAAAATCATAGGTTGTTCAGCTTATGCAAAGAAAGAGGAAGAGTAATTGGCTTTGCAAAACGGTATGGATGGTTATTTAGTTAAACCAATATAAATAGATTAACTTAAAGCTTACTTAAAATCTAAACTTTGACTATTATATATTTTTATGTATTTTATTCTTAAATTATTTAGTCAATGAGGATGATTTCTAAAGTTTTATAAGGACGAAAACATTATTAAAAATAAAATATAATACATAATGGGAAATACTTAAGGAAAAGAAGTAAAACTCTATTTCTAATTTAGTTATCTCCATAAATGAGGGAAAGAGTCCTTAAATTATTTGCTAAATTCGATGTAGATGGTTCGAAGTCTATAGAAAAAACAGAAACAATCAAATATTGGTAATACTCTACAATTTACACAATTAGGAAAAGTAATTTCGCTAAGCTCAACACTGAAGAGTTATTCAAATCAGTTGATACTGATAATAGTGGAACAATCTCAGAGGAAGAATGGTTAAATTTTTGGACCTCAGTCTTAAGAAGTGGACATACTGAAGAAGAAATATCTGATGAAGTACTTCATTCATACATTATTTAGTTAGAGTCTATTGAAACAGGGTCATCATGGTGTAAATTTGAGAATTTAGAGAAAAAAGGTTGATCCCAATGATATTTAATCAAATATTCAAAACAATTTCTTATTTTCTAAATTATTCAATCTCTTTATGCTTTTATTTACAAAATCTTTTAACTTATTATTGAACAGTGCATTTTTATTAAGTACTTATTCTTCAGGGGACTGATTACTTAATCTTTAAGTCATTATACTGCATCGTTGTTTTATTTTCTTTGCCTTTTATTGTTCAATATCATTTAAGCCTCGAAGTGCCATATTAGTAACTTTCTTTTATTTAAATCCTTAAACATATTAAGTATTGTTATAATCAATTTAATAAGAAGATCTAATAACCAAAGATTATAAAACGACATACTTTTTTTAGTTCTTCCTAAGGTTCTGTTATGTTCACATTTCCGGTGTATGCTCTAGTTAACTCTCTAATTAAATTTGATCTTTTTTAACTATTTAAAGGAGAATATAGTGGAGCTGCCTTTTCATTCCTTTTTGGCTAAATTTCATAGTATTCTTGTCTTACTAATGGCAAAGAATCATCAAAAGCACATAAATCAGATACTAAAGTATTTTGAGGTTTTTTTAATTGTAAAATATATTCTGCCATTTCATAGTATATCATGTTATTTTTGGAATCCTTTAGTTAATGTTATGGAACTCTGTTCCTATAATTCTATTCAGATGACAATGATCTTAACTTTGTGATTGTTTCATCTAAACTCAAATCATTAAATGAATATTTCATATCAAGATCACTGTAAAACTATTTTAATTGATCTAATTTTTTCGACTCTTCTTTATTTTAATCTTATATTTACCATACAGTATCGTCAGAATACTCTTATTACATACACTCTTCATATTTTAATCTTCCTATCATCTACCATCCATTTAATTATTTAAATTTATCTATTTTTGTCTTAAAAATCTTCCAACCAGGAGGACCATGTTTTTTTTGTGTTGAATCAATTTTACAATGATGAGCAGTACAAAATTGAAGTGCTTTAGTTCTTTTCATTCCTGCTTCCCTTAATCTATCATAAATTATAGCATCAGAAGTTGAATAATCATTAACTCTTTCAGAAGGAAGAAACCTTATACATTCCTTATAATAACCAATTTCATCATTTATATGTTTAGTATTTGAAATTCCAACTTTTTTGTAGTTTTTCATTTTATTTATTTATTTAATTAATACATGTAAAATAATTTCATAAATTTAGCAATCTTTAAATCAGTTACTCAACAAATTAATCAAACTCAAATTATTTTAAGAATATCAAGCTATATTATAAATTAAATTTATAATTGATCAATATCATCATTTATTTATTGATTTAAATTGAATTTACATGGATATTTTTAAATGAATATGCATTAATCAACTCATCTAAATTAAAAAATAAGATATTAAATTAATATTTAATTCCTTTTCATTACTTTGAAACATTATTATTAATTTTTAAAAATAAATCGTTAATGAAATTAAGGTAATAAAATTATTTAGAATTTAAGTAATTTAAAACATAATAGAGATTAAAGTAAAAAAAAGTAAATTCTTTTTTCTTTGTTGTAGCTGTAATTAATAATACAAAAAAATTATATTTGAAAGGATTTACTAATTAAAAAAATAGATAAAATTGATGAGTATTCTTATATAAGGTTTTAAAATTGATTTTAAATATAGTTAATTATGTAAGATTCATTATTACAAAATGAAAAACAAATAGAAAAGAATTTGGTTATATTTTTTATTTAATTTTTGCAAAATTAATATAATAAACTTCAGAATTATAAATATTTCTAAAGTTTTTTTATTATAATAACTGTTAGTATATTGATAACAAAAATTGGTATCTAGATCCTTATAAATATTAAATAATTTATTATCATAATTCTATTTTAATGGAATAATTATAAAGTATATAAAATTAAGTTTATGTAAACTTTTAACTAAAACATAAAAAGTCAACAAACATCTGAATATTCAAAAAACATAATTTTTATTGATAATTTGGATAAGGTAGTTAATTTAATAATTACTTAGGCAATAACCGAGGATTACTTATTTCATTAATTAAAGTAATTTGGAGATGTAAGCAAAATAAAAGTCAAGAAAGATCATCATACATAGAAGTCGTGTGGATAAGCCTTTATAACATTTTCAGATGAAGCATCAGCTGAAAAAGCAAGACTTGCTTTAGATAACCAAGTTTTAATAAGTAACATCATTAAAGTTAAACCTTATTTAAACATTTCTAAAGTGGATAAGGATGCTAACGTTTATATGAAAAATCTTCCAAAATTTGTAAAAATTGAAGAATTAGAACAAGAATTCTCCAAATATGGAAATATACTTTCTATAGATATTCGAAGAGATGATAAAGGAAATTAACTAAAGTATAGCCATAGTTTATTTAATTTAGTTATGGATATATCTAATTTTCAGAAAAAAGTTCTGCTCAAATTTTCCTTGAGTAAATGCAAATAAATTCTTTTAAATATCAAGGAAATGAAATAAAATTTGAATTATTTAAAACACTTTCAGAAAGATCACAAGAATCAAGTGAATTATTTTTGAGAGGATTCTCATATCCCATTCCTGATTATTTAATTTAAAACGAACTAAATATTATTGCGATAGAATATGGATGGTAGATTGTAATTCAAGATTACTTTGAGAAACTTTAAGATAATTAAATTCTATCTTGTTTTACAAAAATTGAAAGGAACTCCAAATAACCATGGGCAATTATATAGTTTGAAACCTCAAAATAAGCAAAAGATCATTATAATATTTGTGAGAAAACAAGAACTCATCCGTGTATTTAGTCAAGTATTCATCGCGTGATTGAGTTAATTAATATAAGAGCTTCTATTTAAGATAGTTTTTCTGAAATGAAACTGTCTTATGAGGAAATCATATCAATTTATGATGGACTTATGAATAGTAAATTAGATATTTTCAGCGGAGCCAGTGAAAACTTTTACTTTAATTTAAAATAGATGAAAAATTCAGTAATAGATGAAAGATAACTATATATTTAAAATATCAATAGTCATATAAAAGAGAATGACCTCAAAGCAATTTTATCAAAATTTGGGGTTGTTATATCTATAAATATGAGATAAAGCAAAAAACCTCATTTATAAAAATAAGATTGCATAGTTCTCTATTAAACAACTGAAGATGCCAAACGTGTAATGTCATCGATATATGATATAGAGCATTCTGAAATGGTGAAATATATATTTAAAGATGGAATAATAATGATATCAGTATTCTTATCAAAAAATATGAGAATGGAATATTAATAAGTCAAAAAGAAAAAATTTCAAATAGCTTACATGCCTATGAAACATTAAAAATTTGTCCCAGTAAAATTCTAACCTTAACATCATATGATATAAAATTAACAAAAAATTTCTTAACAAATTCCTCCTATACTTAATCTGATACAAAAATTTAATAATATAAGTGTGATTAAGGATTAAATGGAAAATTTTTTGAATTTATCAAAACCTGATCAAAGAACCATTTTAGGAACCTTATTATTTCCAAAAGTAATTAAGGTTGTTGTAAATGAAAATTAAGCAAAGCATATCGTAGGTATATTTTATTCCATAATATTAGGAATGATAATTGATCCATCTTAATTTGAATTAACTGATATCTTTGAATTATTTGAAAATGATATGGAACTATAAGATATTATATCAGAGGGATTGTAACTTATAAAGGAAAACCAAAAATGAATAATTGATATAAGTTATTGTAATCAAATCATAAATAATGATTGTATAATTTCAATTTTTTCTTGATAAAGATTAAGTTAAGATAAATAATTGAAATTCATTTTTCAATTAAGTCTCATTAAGAAATAATAAAAAAACAACTAAACCTAAAAAAATAATTATTATATCTATTAACAAAAGTTGTTATAGACTTAGTTCCTTAATTATAATAGATTTTAAATTTAATAATGATTACAATCATTTTGTATATTATGATTATCCTACAAGTGGTTCTGCTGTTTCAGTTTAGGTGTATTATTATTCTGGATCTTGACTTTATGGTAGTTCATCAATAGATTATTCTGTTTATTATTATTAAGCTTATTATTATTCTTATAATTCCTCCTCTTATTTTAATTATTCCTTTTCAGCTTCTAATTCCACTTGTTATTTTTCTTCCACTTATTAAACAATTTCTTCAACAGTTTCTACTACTTCTTCCATTTATTTTTCTTATAATTCTTCATTTTCTTATTTTTACTCTTCATTTTATGTTTCTTATTCTTTTTATTATTGTACTTATTCTTCTTAAGTTTAGTTTGTATTTTAGATATTATTTTCTTAATTTTATTCGGAATCATTATTCACTTTCTATTACTCTTAATTATTTTCTGAATTCAGATTTTATTCTATTTATTCACCATTATTTGTTTATTCTTGTTAACTTTATGGAGATTCCTATATTACTTAATTTTATTAATCATTCTCTGACAATTATTAATCTTAAGTTGATGTTTCTTATTATTTTTCAACTTGTTATTCGATTTACTATTCAGGTTAGGAATCTACTTGTTATCCCTCAACTTATTAATTAATTTATTGTTCTGATTACTATTCAACTTATTATTCTACATTTTATTCAGTATTTGTAACTTAAGGATCTGACACTTATTCAGTTGATTATTATTCTTAAGGTTCTGATTATTAAATTTATTAATCTGCATTATCCTGATTTTCTACATGTTCTTATTCGAGTAATTAAGTTACTCCTATAATAATGTTATGAATTATTACCTACACTTTCTCCAATCCAATTTGACATTGATTTTGCAATAAAAAAATCTAATTAAGTATCAGCCATCACAATAGGTTATTCTAAACACTTCTCACTAGACAAAAAGGTAACTTAGGAATTGCTATTAACATCAATTGTTGAAAATTATTATCTATTAATAGGTAGTTTAATTTACAATTAAGGAATATAAATAGAAAATACAGGAACAGAGAAGCTAAATACTTCCTCTGCTTCTTTACATACTTTCTTAGATGTTCCTTTATATTCACATTCAGCATATAAAATTATACAATCACCTTAAGGTTAGAGATCCTTTTCGTATGCTAATAATATTTGCTGCTACTCAACATTTTCTAATTGTGAAATCTATTCTGATTAGTAATCAAAGGGTTCATTATTATATTATCTAAACTCACTATTTTGGGCTAATTCTTCATCTGTGAAAAGAGATTTAGATTGATCATACGAAATTTAAACTTCTGCCTCCTCTGCAAAAACAGGGGTTTCATCTAAAAATTTTATTGCATTAGCAATTGCAAGAATTAAGCAGATGTGAACAAATCTCATAAAATAAAAAACGAATTAAATTAATCAAACTTAGCTTTGAATCGGTGACTAATCAATTTAAAATTTACGTTATAATAAGTAAATAACTTGTTTACATATATACATAAGTAATACTTAATTCTAAATTATATGTATTTTATATATTTTTTATTCATAATAAATCAAGTTAAATAAATTGTATAATTCTAACCATCTTTATGTGAAATTTCTTATAATTTTGTATTAATTTGAAATTTGATTTTTTAAGTTAAATTTATGAGAAGTAAATAGACCATTGTAACATAAATGATAGAAGATTTGGATTTTATAAAACAAATCTTTCAATTTATATTACTTGATTAAGATTAAAGGGTATGGTTACGGTATATAAATAAAATACTTGCGAATAGTTTTAAATATGAAAAAATTTTGAATATTTAATTTTTGTAGTTTTCGAAAAAAGAAAGGGAATTTTATTGATTTAATGTTATTAACGATAAATTGATTCTTTTGATAATATAAGTATTTAAATCGAAATTGATTATTATTGTAATAATTTAAACGCGAAATGAATAATTGTATATCAATGAACTAATCTAACTCATCAACCCTAATTAATAAAGTCACACTATATCAATATGGTCAAGATCCTATGTAGATCAGTTTGGGATAAGCCAGTTCACTTGATAGTCTAATTAAGTTAGTTAGTAGAAAGTTGTCTTTTAAGAAAATTAGACTTTTTGATCATAGATGTTAAGAATTATTTGAGGAAGATCTTAAGTACTTGAAGAATGAGAGCAAAATTTATGTAACAACTAATGGTAAGAGTTTGGATGGTCGATTTGTCCTGTTTGAATATAATCCAATGTCAGTTCTGTGTAAAGGTGGTTAGGCGACTGTAATGTTGATCTCTCATAAAACTACATGTGAAGAGAGAGCACTTAAGTTTATAAGTGAAGGTTAAGAGAATTAATACTTATACATTGCTCGGGAGGCTGTAATATTGGAACAATTAAAACATCGAAATATAATCAAACTCCATAAATATAAGTTGTTTCCAGAAAAGTCAGAGGCAGTACTTGAATTAGAATATTTGAGAGGAGGGTCTTTATTAGATTATGTTTTAGGTAGAATTTGTTTTTTATTCTTAGATCATGGTGCTTTAGATGAACCAACTGCTCGTGTTTTGTTTACATAGATTTTGGATGGAATCTCTTATTGTCATAAAAATAATGTGATCCATAGAGATTTGAAGTTGGATAACATTCTTCTTTGTGACAATACCGATTTAAGAGTATTTAATATAAATAAATTATAGATTAAAATTATAGACTTTGGTTTGGCTTATTTATCTGGTACAGGCATTCCGTTTGATGAACCATTAAATGTTGGCACAGTTCTTTATGCATCTCCTGAGATAGTTTTTGGGAAGTTGAAGACGGTTAATTTTTCAGTTGATATTTGGGCATTGGGAGTCATTCTATATTATTTAGTATTTGCAGAATATCCTTTCAAAGGTGAAAACAATGCAGATATACTTTTGAATATAAGTGAAGGAAATTACAATATTCCAAAATAAGTAAGTTGGGAATTGATCAGTTTAATTACGGATTTATTTAATCCTGATTATGAGAATAGAATAACATTGAAATAAATTAAATAACATCGATGGGTTAGAGGAATAATATAGAGCAATCATCAATTAAGTATTCCCCTTTCAGAATTACCCACTACTTCAAAAGGACAATAAACTTTTGAAAATTCCATCAGAAAAACAAAAGAAGATATTTTAAATTAAATAGAAAAATAATAATTAAGTAGTATACATTCAGAAAAGCTTTATAAAAGATTAACACCTAAATCATGCTTGTAAAATTTACTCAAATGAATTACTATGTAAATTGAAATTATTGTATTTTTTTATATTATTTCCTAAAAATTATTTTATTTTTGTATTTATATCAATTCCAAAGGCATTTATAAATTACAAAATTTTATGTAAGAATTTCGAAAATAACTCAGTTATAACATTTAATTACCTATAAATATAATTTACTTTATCTCATCTCCTATTTTATTTATTAAATAAAACTCATTTCTTAGTTACTTTGAAAAGTTTTTGATAATTTACATATTGAATGAGAAGTTTGATAAAATTTAATTAATTATGATAATATTATATAATATTAAAAGTGGATTATAATAAATTATATTTTAGAATAAGTTAATATTTGAAATGGCAAGTCGTTTTATTCAAAATTCATTTCAGCAGCAAGAATCTTAAAGGCCAAGTAGAGCATTATCAGAACATCAAAAAAGTAAAAGCGAAAAAGGTGGCCAAAGAGTACATCATAAGAGTCATGCATCACATCATTATAATCCTTTGGTTATACCATGTGATTGGGTATTGGCTGAGAATCATGCCAAAGCTAGAAGAGTAGCAAGAGAATTGGAAGTTGAGAATTAATCAACTTGTCCTTGTTGTGGATATTCGATAGAAAGAAGTGATTTAGAATTTGATTGTGATCCCTTAGAAATGAAATTCCTAGGATCAGGATTCCCTTTGTTTTATATGTTTATAAAATACTGCATTTTTATTTTGGTTGAATTTTGGCTATTGAAAGGAATGTTTTGTTTAGCAACAGATTTGATGGGAGATTATTGTTATAATTTAGAAAAGATAAAAATTCAAGATAAAGGACAACATGCTATTCATGATCATTTAAATTAATAAAACCATCATAAACATAAAGAAGACAATTCAATATGTGGAGGATCTTTATGGCATTTTGTAAGTTTGGCAAATGTATACGATAGATAAGATATTAGAGATTGGTAATCTAATTTATCTTTGGTTGTAGTATTTGCAAATATGGTTTCTTTTTTATTTTTTAGGAAAGCTTAAAGAAGTATAGATATAGAGGTCGATGAATCATAATTGACTCCATCAGATTATACTATTTGTGTTAAGAATATTCCTAAATTAAATGAGGATTATAAGGAAGTATTAAAGAATATCTTTTAAAATTATGCCGCTGATGGAAGGGAATTGGTAGTAACAAAGATAGTATTAGTATATAATTTGGATGAAGTAATTGAATTGGAGGAAGCTTTAAAGGAAATGATAAGAGAGAAACAAGAATATTTATTGGAAAATGGATTAAATTTTACTGATTTTAAGGTAAAATAGTTGGATGAGAAATTAGAGTCTTTGGAACATAAAATTCATCAAAAAGAACATGAACTATTTATTAACAAAGAGAAATTCGCAGGAATAGCTTTTATAAGTTTTCTGAACGAAGAGATGAAATAATTAGTATTATAACATAATCCTCATACATCTTGGGAAAGAATGAAAGCATTTTTTAATAATGGATTAACAGGAGATATTAAAGAGAAAGGATTGATTTTCGAAGGTCATAAATTATATGTGGAAGAAGCACCTGAACCCAATGATGTAGATTGGGAGTTTATTCATATCTAAACTGGATAGAAAGTAAAGGCACGTGTGATTGCATGGTCAATTTCTATAAGTTTTATGGCTGGTTGTTTCTTTTTAATATGGTTTCTGAGTGAATTAGCAGAAAGAATGAATGAATAAGTTGAAGAGTAAGAAAAAAAGGGTATCAAAGATTCATTGACTTAGACCATAGCATTTTTAACAAGTTAGTCTATATCTTGGACTGTTGTATTTTTTAATAAATTTGTGATTGGAAAAGTATATCATTTAATTGTTGATTTAGAAAAAATATCTAATAAAACAAAATTTAATATAAGTTTTGCTAGAAAATAATCAGTTGCATTGTTTATAAATACTGCTTTAATATCGTTGGTAATAGATTTCTATTTGACAGGAAATGTAATTGGGAAAGGTGGTTTTATATATAATGAATCTAATGTATTTCTACTTAATGCATTTATTCCTCCAATAGTTTGGTTTGTAGATCCTTGGAGTATACAGAAAGATTACCAGAGATAGAAATAATAGAAGAATGTAAAGAATTGCGTACTTACATAATAAGAAGCAAATGAAATCATGGAGATGCCTGATTATTCTTAAGCTAAAAGATATGGTGATATCATGAAAACAATGTGGTTTACATTTTTTTATGGAGATATTATACCTTTAGGAATTCTTTTCAGTATTATGGGTTTGACATTATATTACTTTGTTGATAAGTATAATGTTTTAAGGAGAAGGACAATCAAAGAATCTTTATCTAAGCACTTAAGTATAGAAATGATTGAGATGTTGGAATTGATAATAATTTTTACCGGAATTGGAAACACGGTAGTATCAAGTATACTATTTGGAGAAGTAAAATGGTAAGATTTTATTATCATCATAATTGGAGTAGTATATAATTTAATGCCAATGGAAGATATTTCAAGTGTTTTATTCCCCTTAGAATAAAAGGATGAAGTTTTAACTTATTATGAAGCTGAAGAATATTTTAATACAGATTATGATAGAGAGAATCCAGTGACAAGAAGGGAGATTTTACATGAGATCTCAAAGAAAAAATGAATTTTTATTTTATTTATTAATGATTGTAATTAAGACAGAAGAACTTAATTATCTTATATATACCTATTTTTTAGAATAAGGATATTCACATAGTGCTTTCGCATTGATTAATGAAGTGAAAATAGATTAGCAAATGTATCGTGATGATGTTAAACCTGGTCAACTCATTAATTTATTAGAAAAAGCTCTGCTATTTTAGCAATTGCAAGACCATATTTAGATTAACTAATATTATGAATGCAAAGTACCTTAATTGCTTATATAAAAACATGTATGTTAATTTACTGAGAAAAAACAATTGGCTGAAAAATAAGAGAGAAGAGATCGTGAATTGATGATTCAAAATGCTTTGATGAGAAGTCAAGAATTTGTGTCTCGTAATGGATAAACGATGGATTTAAATGTTGAATTATAATCGGACATAATTCAATTATAAGATGAAATTTTGTTGAGTGATTGGAATGCATAAAAAAACATTTTGGCTCTATATCAACTAAATTGTATAAAATTCATCTAAAACAACTAAATAATACAAATTATGCCTACAGTAGTTGGTGAGAGCTTTTCCAGAGTTAAATTAATGAAATTTGATCTATCGAGCGGTAATAATATGTTAATTGTGTATGAAAATGGCGCTGTAAAAGTGATAGATACAACAATTTAAATTATAAAAATGTTCAACATCAAAAATGCAAACAAATTGTTGGATTTTCATTGGAATCTGAATTGGCCAAATGTTGTTGCATTAATTTTTGAGAAGGATATTGAAGTATCAATTTATAATAGATAAATTAGATTATAGATATATACAAATGTCAAACTCTGAAATATCTAGAAAATGTTATTCATTTTGAATGGAGACATTTTGATCACTTCATTGTGATGGATCAAAATTATTATATCAATTTAATGCAAATTGATATTGAGAAGCCATAATTATAATTGAAAGCAGAATTAGAAACTACTTTAATTGAATTTAATAAAAGGAAAACATTATTGGCCTCCTTTTCAAGCACCTTAAATATAATCAAAATATGGACCCTATAGAATGACGAATATGTTTTTGAAATAACAGATGATTAAAAAATTTTACAATTTTGTTGGTGTTCTTCACAGAATGCCAATTATTTGATTACTCTTACATCTTAAACACTTAACATTTGGGATGTTGAATTTGGATAGATCAAATGTACTTATGAAATCGATTTTAATGTATAAAAAATGGTTTCAATGGATCTATTAAACGATACTCCACAAGTTGTTTTGATTGGTGAAAAGGTTGTGCTCTATGATTTAATAAACAAGAAGAGAAGAGTATTTAATTGTGACACTCCAAACAAAGTCTTACGCATAAGTGATGAAGAGATTCTCTTTATATATAGGAGTAGCTACATTGTTTACAAAAAAAATTGATATATTACATAAATATATATATAATTTATTATGTTTCAAAGTTAATTGGAGTATGCTGGAAAGACATCACAAATACAACAAAATGTAGTAGGGGAAGTATGTAATTTTGAAAATCAATTCAATTCAAGAGTTGTCTATTCAAGAAAATTATACTAATACCTGTTAATCCAAATGATCGTTATATGTATACAATTTGAATTAAAACATTAGCATTATTCATATATTGGGTCTATGCTTCTGCATCTCTAGATTCCTATTTAGAAGGCAAGCCATGGCTATTTTGGCTTTGCTTATTTATTTCTATAGGCACTGCCACTATGGCATTAATATTTAGAAAGGATGTTGCAGTCTTCCCTTGGAATTGGGTAGTATTTGTAACATTTACTTTCTCTGTTTCAATCGTATGTGGCACATTAGTAGCTTTGGGAGATTCAGTTATAGGTCTTTTAGTTTTCAGCAGCCTTGCAAGTATAAAGAATCTTAATTTTATTTTAGGCATGGTCTTTTTCTTATTTATGTATTCATTAACAGTGAAGAGAAGACTTACTTATTAGGGATCAATATTATTTATATCGGCTAGCATCCTACTAATTTTTGAAATATTCACAATCTTCACTGAAGTTTCCTTATTTTGGTTATCGACTGTTTCGCTCTTTGCCTTCCTTTTGGCATTCCTTCTAATTTACGACACATATACTAATGTTAAGTAGATAATTTAATATAAATATTTTTAGTTCAGGAGATCAATATGATGTTAATCAAGCAGATGAAGTGTCAGGAAGTGTAATTATATATTGGGATGTGATCTTGCTTTTCTTGAAAATGAATGAACTGATAAAAGATTACTTAGTGAGGGAACGCAATTGAATAATATTATTAATGAAGTTTATTTTATTATTGCTACCGTATCTTGTATTAAGCACAATACATCCAGAGGGTAAGTTAGACTTTGTTAAATATTGCAAATATTTTAATTACCCTGTTGAAGAACACGTTATCCAAACAGAAGATGGCTATCTACTTACATATTTTAGAGTCTAAGCAAAAGGAACAAAAATGGTTTCTGGTAAAAAAGTTGTCCTCCTTTAACATGGATTGTTAGATAGTAGTGATACTTTCATTATTAATGACGAAGACAAAGCTCCTGCTTTCCTTATTGCAAATAAAGGCTATGATGTGTGGCTTGGTATTTTAGAAATAATATTTAAACTTAGGTAACAATAGAGGTAATAAGCATGGAAGAGCTCATGTTAAAAAGAATCCCTTCTTTTGGTCATTCTGGGATTTCACATTAGAAGATTTTGCTATCTATGACCTTCCTGCAGGATTTAAATACATAGTTAACAAGACTGGTCAAAAAATTCAATATATTGGACATTCTTAAGGAACAGCATAAATGCATATTCATTTATCTTTATTCAAATAAAGTATTGTCAGAGACAACTTAATATAATTTATTGGAATGGGACCAGTTGCTTGGGTTACAACTAAATATTCCCCCTTAGTTCGTTTACTTGATACTAACTTTTTGGAAGTATTAGCAACATTCGGATTACATGAATTTATGCCAGGTGATACATTCCTAACATCTGATATTGGAAGAGTAGTTTGTGGACTTATGGAGAATATATGTGGGGATTTGATTGGATCATTTGTTTCAGCTGACCCTATCTTAGATAATTACGAACGTTATGATGTTTTAGCCGGACATTCTCCAGCTGGTACTAGCGTTAAAAATCTTAAGCATTGGCAATAATTTACTAGAACTGGAGAATTCAAGAGATACGATTATGGAGATAAAGAGAACTTAAAGAGATATGGAACAAAAAAAGCTCCTTTATATGATTTATCCAATATTGATGTTAAGTAACTCTTATTTTAATGTATATATTAGAGTATTTTATATTGCCGGATATGATGACTTATTAGCTGCACCCAAAGATGTCAATCATCTATTCTCAGCTTTAGTAAATGCACCAAACAAAGAACTTAAATTCTATGATGCTGGTCATTGTTCCTTTATGTGGGGAAGAAAATTGCCTTATCTTGAAGATCTATGGGCTCATCTAGAATGACATATATAAAATTATTATGAACGCATTATCAAAACACGATACATTTTTTATTAAGTAATAAAGCCTTACATTTTATTGATCTTAAAGAAAATAAAACTAATGTGATAATTAATTTCATTTTAAAGCTTTAGAGAAATTTTCGTATGCTTATTTACTCTTTATACCTTCTTTTATTTAATTTGTTGCTCTTGTTAAATCAAGCACCTTTTTTAATTGGATTACCAGGAAAAATTTTACTATGGCAATCACAAAAAACAAAAATATTGCAATAACTTAAACTACGATTTCAAATTTTGAATCATGTTCAAATTCTTCTGTTGTAGTTTAATATATAGATATTGCTAAGATTAAAGTCTCAGTTATTATTATTCTAAAATAACCTTCATTATAATACATACACAATTGTAGTTATAACTAAATTTTATGTCTGCATATGGAATACCTGTAACAAACTAAACCCTTCCAATATGATTGTAATACCTAAATATATTGTGATCATAAATACATGCAAATATTAAAACTGTTATAGCATCCCAATCTCGGTGACTCCTCAATATTAAACCTTATACAATGCTGAATGCCAGAAGCGTAATAGAATTTAGTATTATGCTACACATTATATAATTGTAATGACGATTTCTTGTGTGGATTAATGTATTTGATTCTTAAGAAATTGAAAAATCTAAAAGACGTTCAGACATTTATAATTTTTGTAAATTTTTACAATATTAATAAAAATAAACAATATATTAGAATCAAAGATTTTTATTAAGCATTAAAAAATATATATTAAAAATATATATTAAAAATAAATTATATAAGAAATGATATAGAATATAAAGAATAGAATTATAATTTAATAAATAACAATTTCAAGACATAAAATTACTACCAGAATATCTCATCATTTAGCGCTATTAGCTAGAAGAAACTTATTTGTTAACTACATATTACTTAGTTTATTTTGTAAACCGGATGCCATAAGGGAAATGGAATCTACTCGGCCTCGATCATTCTTCGTACTGGAATTCTTGACAATAAATCTAGTCACTGATTGAGATGATGACTTGTAAATATTTCTTGTTGGGGTAAAACTCTAGAACTCTTGTTATTTTTTGAGCTTTCCCATCTGAATCAGCCATTAACGATACATCCAATCATCAGTCTACACTGATTTATCAACCATGAGAGGAGGCTCTGGTTATTTAACTTAATCGATTTATCGGACTCTCTAGGGTGCTTGAATTCGATAGAGAGGATTCTTTGGTTTTTGGCTAGTCATTGGTGGTTTTTGTTCTGAATTCTTAGAGGGAGACTCTTACAAAATGGATGCTTTTTGTGAAGCTAGAGTTGATTTTAAATTACTATTTGGTTAAGGTTTCTTTTTATTATTTGTTTCCTATTATTTTAAGAGATTTTTCTATTTCATTGAATAAGTCTTAGGTTAAAATAATTAAATTAATTCATCATCTGATAATTCTGCCTCAGATTGACTTGAATCTGATCCTATGTCTTAATCATCAGTTTAAGGCATCTTCCCTAATTCTTCCAACATTTATTATTAAATATCAGGCTAATTTGCTTGATTAGTAAATTCCTTATTAGTATCTTTGACGATTTAAGACAAAGCATTACAGATACTTACTCCACAATTCAAGTAATCTTTTATTTAATAATGCTTCTTCTATTGCCCATAAAAACTACATTCATAAGTATAAACCCAATTTATTTTTAATTCTCTCCAAAGTTGAATTCTCGCTGTTTTGTCTTTAGCATTTTCTACTCTGAATGTACAAGAAGAATAATCCATAAAAGGATTGACCTTTGACATCAAAAGGGCAAAAACTCTTTCAATAGTCTTAACTTAAGAAGAGTATGCACAACCATAAACAAATGATGATTGTCTAAAATATAAATCCCTATTACTTTCTTGAATGCCCATGCAAATCAACTACTAACAATATTTATCTTTCTTTACTAAACCCTTTTACATATTTCTTAGCATAATACACACTTGGATGCAAATATTTGTTAGGTTTCTTCCATCTTCTATTTAGATCACTACCTTCAAGACCACACCTATAATTTCCATTCACCACACCATCAGCGTTCATCATCGGAAATATTTTAAAAATGCAATTTTATCTCAAATACTCAGCTTAAGCATTATTTGAAGTCAAAAAATCTATTATTCCTTACATAACATATGATCCCTAAGGTTCTCCAGGATGCTATCTCGCCAAAAAAACTACTCCCTTTCTAAAAGCCCTCTTCTATAACGAATTAGAAGTAATAGTAAGGACTTCACATGTATTTCCACCAAGAGTTGTACACAATACTTTTCGAGATAAGTATCTTAAAGTATAAATTTGAATATATTACTAATTTCTTTCTTGATCTTCCAACTAAGTATTCAAAAATTCCAACAGATTTGTATAAGTATAAGGATAAGAGTGAGCAAAGTATACTTTGTCTCCTTCATGCTTAAATGTATAGTGAAATCTTAACTGATAGTATTTTTTCTTTAAAGATAAAGGATATTCTTTCATAAAGACACTTTTAAAATAACTAATATTAAATCCATCTCTACACC
This sequence comes from Paramecium sexaurelia, assembly GCA_000733375.1. Classification (NCBI taxonomy): domain Eukaryota; phylum Ciliophora; class Oligohymenophorea; order Peniculida; family Parameciidae; genus Paramecium; species Paramecium sexaurelia. The sequence goes on along the minus strand of JPFM01000083.1, from coordinate 180,835 downwards.
ATTCAGTACCTAATAGTTGATTTTCTTTAATTGAATAGACAGCAGGTTGTAAGCCTTCATTAAATAAACTGCCTGTTTTAAGCTAAAATTAATCTCATAAAAATTACATGATTAAGTATGTTAAATTATATGGTTTAGCCTGCTTTGGCTCCAGTAACGCTAAAAAAAAACCATTATGTATTGCCTCTTGTATTGATATCATTTTGAATTATCAAATCGTAAACATTTTCGCATTTTTTGAATGCACAAAATAGGTTGCCTGATTCAAAATTGGAATCAAATTATATTAAATCAGAAGGACAAGGTGTTAATTTTTAATCAAATAGTGCTTCTCCTCTGAAGAAGACTCTTGGTTATGTTCTTCATTTAGAATCGTCCATACCTCTTAAAATTGGCTAAGAGACTTGCAAAATAAGTTCGGTCATTTGAAGTCCTTTTGCCTAAATCCAACTGATCGAATCGTTTGTATACTAAATTTTGTTTATTCTCTTCATAATAATCAAGAAGTGTTCGATTTTCATCAACCACTTATTAGTCAGGAATCTAGCATTGTCTTTAAGAGGACTCTTCAAAAAAAGTTGTATAAGTTTTACAAAATTGGGGAAGTGGCCTTATAAAATCATTGCTCAAATTACTTAAGAGGATATAACGATTTAACATCTATGTCTATTGTTAATTTACGAGGCAATAATTCATTTGGAGGTGCCACTTTGGTGAGTGTCTCATACACTTACAGATCATCCTCACTCGAACTGTCATTATTATTATTATTGTTGGAATTCATTAATTTATATTATTTATTGTTAATAACTTAAAATTATGATCTCTTCGCTATAAAAGTAACTTAAGAATATTATTAATTAACGAAAAATATTATAAAATAGCTTATAATTGACCACTTTATACAAATAGAAAAACTGCCATATAAATTAAGCTTAAAATCATATAACTGTGATCAAATTAAACGATGATTTAAATATTTGTAATTACTAATCAATAAAATATATGGTTTAAAATATTTGATAGCATCAAAAATTATAGTGTCAAATTTTTATACTATTATGGAAGCTTTAATAGTATTGAGTTTGTTAAAATAAGTTATTGGATTTAAATTTTCCTCAAAATACAGGAATATATTGACTTCTAAAAGAATATACTGTAATAATTTCAGTCGTAAAATTTAGAAAGTATAACTCAATTAAAGTATGATATAAATTTAATATTATTATAATAATTATTTTATAATTATAACTTATAAATGACTTTTTTATATTAAAATTCTACTCAATATTGTATTTAAATATAAAAATTAAAAGAAAAAAGTAAAATTTCATTAAATCTTCCATTTTATATTAGTTAAGGATATGGCCGGCTTGAGTGTATTTTTTCTTTGAGATTTAACTTATAGAATTTAAGGAGAATCGAATTATCTACATGAATTAATGATTTAAAATTTGTTTTAGATTTATTTAGGTTGCTCTAAATCTCTTGTTGAAATACGATTATTTATAAGTGTTGTTACATCCTTGGTTCTTCTCATTTCATTAATTTGTTTAACCTAAAAGGATCTTTAACTTTTTGGAGAGGACATAATTGACTTTTAAATAATTTTTTTATTATTCACTTAAAATTCTGTCGATCCATATTAATGGAATTTCCTCTGTCTTTTAATTTAAAATTATTTGATCTTTTAATATTTTCTTGGAATTGAGAGTTCTTAATTTTTTATTTAAAATAGATTGAGCTTTCCACATTCAGAACATTCACAACTTTTCCTTTTTGCTTTTATATTGGTTTCTCTACTCAGACTTATAATTTTTAGAGAACCTTTTATGCCCATGTTAACTATTGAAATTGATCTTTTTTGTTATGTAATTAGTCTTCCATCATCACTTTCAATTTAACTGTACTCACTTGGAATTTCAGTCCTAATTTCATCACCAAAGCTCTGCTTTCTTCTTTTACTCTAAATTATATTAAATTAAAGTTCCTTGAGTGTCGGTAAATTAGAATTTTCAGATTAAAAGTGGCCTAGAGTTCCACATAAATTGCAGTAACACGATTTTCTTCTCATAGGATACTCATATATGAATTGTTTTTTTAGATTATCATATGTTTTATTATGATCTTGATTTAACTAAGCTGAAAGTTTAGACGCCATTTATATTTATGATTTGATCTCAATTATTTTTCTAAAATTTTAAAGACCAATTTCAAATATGGAATAAAATAATATCTTCGATTGATAAATATACAAAATTAATTGAATACATTTTATAATCTTTTTTTTGTAGAATAATATAGTCAAAATATTTTATTTATTACTGACCTTTCACCGAGATTTGCACATACTTTTACTTTTCAAAACTTTATTTTCTACTTTTTTCTAATAATCATTTATTCAATTTTTATTTTAGAAATGTTTAATGGGAAGTTTTATCATAAGACCCTATAATTTTAAATTTATCAATAACTGGTTAAATCTCGTTGGTTAGATTTATCAGGTATGCTTACTTTAGATCTCATAGTATCATAGAATTATTAGTTAATCTTAATACCAGTTATATTTATTTGTAAAAGTGTAGAGGTTTAAATTGAATTATTCAAACAAGTTTAATTACTTACTATATGAAATTAAAACAAATTAGTGAAATATTAAATTATTTCTCTTCTTAATTTATCAACTTTATTTACTGATGCATTGTCCAACATCAAAGTGTAATTTCTACTCAACTTTTATATTTTTAGAATCCACATTATAATTAAGATACAACCAAGTAAGGAAATGTTCTCCCATATCTCGTGTAGAATTAATTTGAGATTTTATTTTGCCCTAGCTAAGATTCCACCATTTAATCAACAAATATTGGTTTAAGTAATTAATTAATCTAATTCAAATATTTAAAGCAAATAAATTACTTTGTCTAACTATTTAGAATGACAAAAAAAAATAATAAATAGTCAGTTGTAAGGCATTTCTCTTGTTTTAAAATTAAATTAGATTCAGAGAATCTTATAATAATTTATTAAATGCATATATTTATATAGTTAGATAAATCTGAAAATAAATAATTGAAAATAATTATGATAATAATAATCTATTACATTTCTGTCTTAAACTCAGAAACTTTAAATTTATTGATTTTAAATCCTGATACTTATGGAATTTTAATTTAATATGAAATTTTTGTCATATTCTTAAAGTAGAAAAGGCCAATATAATTTTACATTGAGTAATTAATAATGAAAAGATATTTAATCAAAATTTTGTTTTTCTTTGAAGTTCTTAAATAAACTACAGGATAGAGAGAACAAACATAACTATTTAAACTATTAGGTAGGAAATAGGAATATAGGTCAACTATGATATTAATCTAACTGCTACGATCATTAAATTAATACTAAATTAATAGGTTTTATTGCTTGTTATTGTGTGAGTGGAGTTCTATATCAATTCTTACATTATTGTAAATTGATCGATTGCATGGCCATCTAAATAAAATTAAACATTCTATAGAGAGTAGGAATTAGCAGAGATAATCTCCACACTAATAGGAGGATACAAGGTTTAGGTTACAATAAATGTTACTCCTTCTTATGGTAAAACATTAAGTTCCTATAAATCTTGTTGTAAGATGATTGATGGAATTAAAAGTAGCAGGAAAAAAAAGCCTGAATTAAAATTTAATAGAGTACTCAATAATGCAAAACCATAAATTCTTTTTTTGGCCCTCTTAAAATATTGATCAATACTTTTTGTGAAAGGATCATAGATAGAATCTCTATCACAAACGAAGTACTTTTGTTTAAAGAAAGTGGCTTCGCATCGTTGCTCCATTAACTTAATTTAAAATATTGGATTATAATATACGATGAATTTTAAAGCATCAATTAAATGGATGGGAATCTATAAAGAATAGAAATTAAAAATTATTATGGATCCATTCCTTACACTCTTAGAAACTATGATTAAAGTTGATAAAATTAAAATAATGTAAACCAAGTGATAATTAGAATAGAGACTATTATTAGAATAAATAGAACCACTGATAATAAAATATAAATTTATTAATATAAAAACACTAAATAATTAGAAATATATAGATAATAGTGCAATGCCAAATCAGCTAGTGGGATTGATAATTGCCATAATTCGTTCACTAACAGCTTTGGGATTAAGACCCATATCATAGGATAGTTCTTTAATAATAGGACTGTTTTCTTATAATTGCATTCTAAAAGATAATAAAAAGATAAGGATACGATTTGATAGCTGTTTTTTCTTAATTCTGCCAGACAAGACTTAAAGCATCGCATAATCTTTCTAATTTTTAGGCTCCTTATCCTTAAAATTCTTCTGGTAGAGAAGCATTCCAAGCATTAGAAATATTAAGTAACTCTTTGAGTTGTACATTAGGACCTTAAAGAAATGAATTTAAAGTATACCTTTTGGATCTCGGCCTCCGACAAGCCAAGGATGTTATAATAATTATTCAGTGTAAAGTCTTTACCTTGGATCTATTTTAAGTGTTGAACACAAAAATTAAATAAATTCTTGGCTAAATTTATCAGATGGAAGTAGTTCTAATATTGTAATTTTGGTAGGTTCAGATACTATTTTTTGATTCTATTCAACTAATGCAATAACTTTAGCCTCGCTATGTAATAGACAACAAGTGTCTTTGAGATGATCTGTATATTTTGCAATTTCTTCTATAATTATTCTTGATCCCTCATATATTTATTAAGCCTTAGGATGAAATTCAAGAGTTCCAATTGCACAGTTTAAAACTAACCAGCCAAGTTTCCAAATATCATTGGCTCTTTCTAGAATAAAATCTTCTTGGGCAGGGAAATGCACTTTTTCACTAGATGCTTTACTCCATAGGGAAGGTGTTTCTAGAATTGTTGGATCATAAAGGCTACTCATAAAGTTGAATAAAACACCTCTGAACATCTTTAGGTTTACCAAGTATATAAGAATTAAAGAGTTGATTTCCTTAAATTTGAACTCTATATTGCAAACCTTGGCCTAATTTAACAGTTCCATCTCTAAGGAATAGTATTTATGATGGTCCAAGAGCACCATGACATTACGCTCCTTATTAATGGATTTTTTATAATCCCTATAGAATTGATGGTACAAGCTATTTGATACTTTTTTCTGGTAGGAAACCCATACTTTCAAGAAGATTCTAAGAATAAAGATAAATGTTTACTTATAATGAACCACCATTCATATATTCCATAACAATAGATACATAACCTTCAGGAGTGTTCCAAAAAGTTGCGTAAACTTAGACGTGTAAATTTGAATTGGCAAATTTGTTCTACCAAAAGGAGATCCAGTCTTTTAAGTTTTTACGAATTTCCTTGTTGTGCAATGGTTCCTAAATATCAATGTTAAGAATTACTTCTTTTACAACATAAAGTTTCATTGTAGGTGCATGCAACATTTTCTTTACAGGACTTTGATCACCATAAGCTAGGAAATTAGAATTAATATTAACATCTTAATGTGCCAGTAGTAATCATATCTTCTATTCTCATCTTACTTTGGACAAGAGTACTAATGCCAAGGCCTAATTCCTCGTGAATTTTCTTCTAGTCTTTCATGAACTAACGAAAAGGTGCTAAGGGGTTCTTGGATTACTAATTATGTTCGCGCTAGAGTTTGATTTATAATTAATGCCTTCAAGGGACTTAACATTTGGCTCACCTACTTGTACTCTTGTATTGCTTCTATGTTCTACAGATTCTGTTGTACTTATTGTTTCTACTCTTTCTTCTAAGCCAAAGGTTCAATCTATTTCTTCTATGGCCTTAATTACACCATCTTTAATACTTTTTATTTGCAAATGCTGGAGGCAAACGACTAATATTGATTTTTGGCTGTCCTCTCTTTTAAGTTGTCTACAATGATTGTTCATCCAACATTTCTGCCTTCTTAGGCTCCTCATTCTTTATACTGTTGAACGAGTGAGAACTCATTATTTTAGGTCCTTTCGAATCGGTCATTATATAATTATTTCAATAATTTAAAAATAATTCATCTTCTAATTACTCAATACATCTATCCATCATTTCTACCTTGTTTAATCTCTTCTTTTTTCCATCACCCCTTTCAACTTTCTTATAAATCTTTCTTCCAACAGGAACCACCACTCCATTTGTATAATCAGTATTATCAAACACTCTTGAGCCAATTTATCCAAAGTAAGAACCGTTCCTTTAAATAGCTTATTATTGTTATAATTTTTCTTTTTCTTTTTATTTCTCTATCTATTCCAATATTTCATAATCATAAACCTTCCTTAAACTTGGTTATTCAAATTACAATGTATTATCTGAAAAAATTTAAGCCACACAGTATGAAGCAGGAGTTATCATCTATTGAATTCCAGGAGTTACTTTTGGCCATTCAACTTCATAAACAAAATTCTTTACCAATCCCTTTGGATCTTTCTTTGGAGCTTAATATTTTTGAGGCTCTGGATATTGAAACTCAAATGGTTCCTTTACTCTCATTTTAGTTAGAAAGGCTTCAACCTTATTTCTTGGTCTGGTTACATTAAACTATGCTAATTATTTCTTAAGCAAAATTTGTTCAGCCGTTTCTTCAACCTTTCTTATTTCCTAAGGTTACTCTACAGTATGTAAGAATCCATAAACTTACATTCTTTTCTCAGATAACTAATTCTTTATTTCTCTCTTTCTCTCCTCCTCCTCTTCTAATTATTTCTACATATCTTCCCTCTATTTCTTTATCAATCTTCTAGTAAATTCAGCATCATCATCTTCTTTACTTCTTTCTTTCATGTGTGATAGAGCCAACCATAGTAATTTACGTTTAGCTGAGGTATAATCATTTTTTGTCAAAATTGTATCTCCAGACAGATCCAAATTCATAATGAATATTTTGTAAAGTGCATACACTATCAAATCACCTTAATCTCCAGGTTATTCATAATCCAACATAAAATCATTAAAATTCTTAATCTATATTCCAAAAGTATCTAAAATGAATTGTGAGGCAAATGCAGATATCGCGTTAAAACTTGTGTTTTTATCACATCTAAAATCAATTATCCAAGGTTACAATTCTAATATTATCATATTCCATTTATTTTTACACCTCATTAAAATTACTATTGGTGCATTTTATTTATTACCATCATACTTGAACTTAGCCAAAGATGCTTAGTTGATTAATTAACCATCATACAATATAACATTTCCAAAAGATGGCTTGATTATTTGAATTATATTTTACATTATAATCCTCACTTGTTATGATCAAAAAATAAGGAGCAATCTTCTAAGTTATTTAACTATATTTTATTATGTAATTTAGATAGAGAATGACTATCTCAATACTTAAACTATAATTTGGATCAACTATGAAATTGTCTAAATTTTGTTTGGTAATTTTAGAATTATAAGCTTCAATAATAATTCTATCTCCATCACAATCACTGTATACTTCTTCATATATTCTCAACATCTTAAGAAGAATTGATTATTTGTAATCATGAAATTCTAACACATCCTAATCTTTCATCATTTGTATTTATATTATAACTTTTATAAATCAAATATTAGAGATTCTAATCTTTCCTAACTTCTTCCCCTACTAAGTTATCATTCTTAACCTTTACAAATCTGTATTGTTTGGCACAATGAAAATTCAGTTTAGGAATTGCTATAGTCTAATATTCTTGACATTTAAAGAGCAACATTATCTCCAAAAATCTGATTTATTTAATTGGTGATTTTATAAATATGTCTAATAAGTTTAACTCTAACAATTTACTATAAAAACTAATATTTGTTTTAAATTCACATTTAAAGAATTGAAAATGAAATTAACACATAAGAAAGAAAATTACTTGATTAGTAAAATGTCATGGTTGTTTTTTTAGAATAGAGCGATAAAAATCGTATAATTTATAAATTTGTTTAACTTTCATTTATAAAAACTCTTACAATTTTTCATCTCTCATTTTCTCTAATATTTTTACTTAATTTTGATCTAAATTTCTCTTTTTTTCTTTGTCTAAAGGAACTAAATTTAAAAGTTTTACTTTTATTCTATTCTTTATCTTGCCAAAAAGAATGTCAAAAACCATTGTCATTTTTTAAAATACTTATTTATATTTAATATCATTTTGGATCTTCTTTAATCCTGATCAAAATGTATTTAAAGATTAGCATGAGTATTTCCATTTAATTACATGATATCATCGAAATTTTAGCGATTATATCTCCATTAAATTTAATGAACAATTATAAATTAATGGATTTTGTTATCTGAAACATAAATTTTTTGTAATAATAATAATAATAATAATTCAATATCAATTTTTTTCTGATATAATATCAACGATCAAATCTAAAGGAAGATCCTTGAGGAATTCTACATATTCTCTAGCTTCTTTCTCTTCGCATTACAAAATTTAAATCAAGTGTCTAATTTTCTCCTCTATTTCTTCTTAGGCTTTACAATCATTTTGTTGATTAGTATCTTCTTATTATATTAGTTATTATTAGTAAGTATCTTGTTATACATCTTATAGTATTTCTTATTATGTTTCTTATTAAGTTTCTTATTATGTTTCTTATTATGTTTCCTTTTATGTTTCCTATTAATCATTCACATCAAACTCTTTTTGACCTTGATCTTATTATGAAGAGTTCTTATATTTCTCCATCTCTGTTTTTACAACATTAATAACATCTTTGGCAATTGAGCAAACAGTTTATTTTATTTCTTTAAAAGCAGGATCTTGGAATAATTCTCCGAAATGCTTAAAGGCTTAATGTAAAAAGTGGCCATGAGGTCCATGGCCATGTGGTCCATGGCCATTTGGTCCAAATCCATGAGGTCCAAATCCATGAGGTCCAAATCCATGAGGTCCAAATCCATGTGGTCCATGTCCATGTCCATGAGGTCCGTGACCATGTGGTCCAAATCCTCTATGACCCCAATGTCCCTAATGTCCAAATTTACCCCATTTTTCTTATCTGAATTATTATAATTCTTCTTGTGTGCTTATCTTAAAGAATTTATGATGATTGTGAAGATTTTTAGCTTGACATACTTCACACAAATCATAATCAGGACAATCAAGACATTTGAATCTTGATCCCATTATTGGATTAATTTAACATCCATCGCAAGTGATTCTGTAATGAACCATCTTTTCTTGAGGAACTTGTTAAGGTTATGAGGAGGTTATCACAAAAACTTTAATAGTTTAGATTCCTTCATCGATAAGAACTTATAGATCTTCTTAACAGCTTAAACAGATTTTGTCATTTTCTTAGTCGTTATAGGTGAGTGTGAAGTTGGAATCAATGTGTGGATATATTTTTAGTATGTGTTCTCTAATTTTTTAGAGAGTTGGACTTTGTGATTTGAAGAGATGGATCTCGTTATTATAAATGATCTTGATTTTCATATTAAATAATTTTATAATAACTAAATTTGATATATTATAAATTAAATGGCACCTCAGGATCTGATTGATACCGACATAGATTGAGATTACTTGCAGAATCAAATATTATATGGAATGGTCTTCATATGGGGGTTAGCTATGTTTATATAGAATAAATGTTAAAATTTTTCGCGGGTTTTTTTATATTTTTTTTTGTGGTTTTTTGAGTTTAGTTTGGGGGAAGAGTTTTTGCAGGAAGGATTTGATAAATTGATTAATTATTAATATGTAGTTAAGTACAGACATATCAAAACCACCATAAGAAAATTATTAACATATATTAATTTAATAATGGATAAAAAGATAATAGCAGATGTATTCCAAAGACATTTAGATTAATTGACTAGCCGACTTAATGATGTATACTTAAATAAATTAGAAGGTAGGACATACCAGCACTGTGCATTCTTTCTGGTAAAGAGGATGGCTCAATCAAACCAAAAACTAAAGCTTTATTTGTGTGGTTATTTGGATACGATATGATTGAGACAGTGTTCATTGCAACAAAGAAACAAATTTTCTATTTGGCTAGTGAGAAGAAGTGTAAATATGTTGTGTTGACTTTTCAATAGTACAGATGATGGAGGAGACAAAGCAACGATTGGGTAGTAGATATGAGGTACACTTCTACAAGAAAGTTGGCGATAATCGTGATAGTTTTGAAAAAATTCGTTAGAAATTAGGGAATACAAAGCTGGGAATGCCTTCAACAGAGTAACAAGCAGGTAGTTTGGCTACAGAATGGTATGAATATAAAGGATGGTCTCAAATTGTAGATGCTAGTTAATTTATTAGTGATGTACTTGCAGTAAAGGATGATTAAGAGTAAGCCTTCATAAATTAATCATCACAATTGACTACTCGTCTTTTCAAAAAACTCATCAAATAGATTGAGGATTCAATAGATGTTGGAACTCGTATAACTCATTAAGATCTAGCAAAGAAAGTAGAATAATCTTTAGACAATGACAAATAAAAAGTCATTAAAGATATTGGATTATAAGATGGCTTATATGATTTTGCATACACTCCAATAATTTAAAGTGGAGGCAATTATTAGCAAGTTGATAGTCCAAATAAAGAATATCTTTCTTCGGATGTAATTATAATTTCTCTTGGTACTTAAGTGAATGAATACAACACAAATTGCATTAGAACGTTATTTATAAACCCGACAGAAGTATAAAAGAAATTGTATAATGCTCTACTAGAAGTCCAAAGTAAAATAATTGGGTTGTTAACAGTTGGAACACAATTGAGTTAAGTTTACAAGGATGCATTGGCATTATTCCAACAAAAAACTTCAGAATTAAACATTACTAATCTATAGTTTCCACCTTCATTTGGATATGGCATAGGACTTGAGTTAAAAGAACCTTTTCTTGCTATTTCTGATAAATCGACTCATGTTGTAGCTAAGAATGAAGTTTATTTTGTTTAAGTAACTTTAGAAAATTTGGCAAATGGATAAAAAGGCATTACATATACAATTACAGTTGGTGATGTTATAGTTGTCACGAATGGGGCAGCAAATGTAACAACAAATTAAATTCCAAAAGCTTATAAATAGATTTCATATCAGTTGTAGGAAGAGCATGAATAACCAGCTCCTAAGTAATAAACTAAATAGTCGGAAGCTCCAAAAGAGGGTCGTACTAGAGGGCCACGTAATTAATAGATTTAAATTCAAAGAGAAAATGAGAAGAAAAGACAATAACATTAAGAAAAGTTAGCAAAAGACAAATAAAATGAATTAGAGTAGAGATTAGAGCATGATTAATTTATATAGAATTCTTAAGAGACAAAAGCCTTGGAATTAGATAAATTGTAATGTTATTAAAAAACAGAAAATTATCCTAGAGAATTGTAAAAAGGCCAGATATATATTGATAATTAAAAGTGTGCAGTCTTAGTACCATTATTGGGAACTCACATACCTTTTCATGTTTCTTGCATAAAAAATGTGAGTAAAATTGATGAGGGAAAGATTGGTTCTTCTATTAGAATAAACTTTTTCACCTCTGAAACAACAGCTGGATAGATTCAATTTCCTTAAATAGATGGAGAAACAATATTTATAAAAGAATTATAGTACAGATCAAAGAAAAGCGATCGTCCTTAAAATTTAATATTTTAGATCAAATAATTATAGAAGAAGGTAAAGGCAGAATAGTAAGTTGAAAGGGAGAAATAACATGTTGGTGAATTAGAGCCATTGGTGGTAAGTAAATCTGGAAGAAAACCAATTTTCAAGGATTTAAAAGTAAGGCCAGCTTTTGGTTCAGGTAAAGCTGCAGGTGTTTTGGAGGTACATACTAATGGATTTAGATATATTCATTCGAATAAAGAATAATTGGATATTGTATTTAAGAATATTAAGCATTACATTTATTAAAGTCCAGAATAAGACATAATTGCTGCCTTACATTTCCATCTTCATTCTCCAATAGTTCTTGGCAAGAGAAAAACACATGATGTATAGTTCTATTGTGAGGTTGGAGGAGCCGTAGAACATTTAGAAGGAAGAAGGAAAACTAATAGAAATGATGATGATGAAATAGAAGAGGAAGAAAGATTACGTGTACATAGAAAAAAGATGGCAAGGGAATTCGAAGTGTTTATAAAAACTATTGAGGAGATGGGAGCAGATTATAAGATATAATTTGAAAAGCCATACAGGGATCTTGGATTTGAAGGTAATTGGAATAGAGCTAGATTATTTTTATAACCTACTCATAATACTTTGATGAATGTGGTTGAAAGTCCATTTTTTATCTTGACATTATCTGAAGTTGAAATATGTTGTTTTGAACGTATAATTCCAGGGATTAAATCATTTGATTTAGTATTTGTTTTTAAGAATTACGATAAACAAGTTTTAAGAATTGAAAGTATTGACATTAAAGATTTGGAAGGAGTCAAAAACTGGTTGGATAGGGTATCTTTATATTTTATAAATATAGATGAATTTACTTTATTTTGAAGTGGCTTAGAATTTAGTATGGAAAAATGTACTTGGCTAAATTTAAAAAGATATTCCAGGATTCATCCAGGATGGAGGTTGGACTAATATATTGGCTGAAAGTGAAGAGGAAGAAGGTGAGGATGATGATCCAGAAGCAGGAGATAGTGAATTCTCTCCAGAATAATCAGTACATATAAAAGATATATAATTTAGGGAGATGATGGTGATGATGATGATTCAGATTTTACCGAAGATGACGATGGAGAAGACGGTGGAAGTGATGATGAGGATGATGAAGATGAAGATTTGTCGGATGTGCTTGATCTCAATAATATAAGTGAATAAGATGAAGACGATGATGATGATGAAGATGAATCTGGTAATATACTATATTTTATTGTTTTTTAGATAAACACAGACGTAAATAAAAGTCTAAGCCTTCATCGAAACCCTAGCCTAAACCATAACAAAAACCAAATTAGATCAAACCCACTCAATAATAAAAAAGACCACCACCAAGAAAATGAGTATTATTTTAAAATTTTATGGATTATTTTAAATACTGTCCATAGGACGGATATCGCTTCTCTGAAAATGATGTTTAATTTTTCATTTGTAGACGACCTAAGTATTAATTGACTGTAACTAACGTCTATTTAAACTTAAGTCTTATATCTAAGAAGAATAGGAATAAAAGAAATAGGAAAAAATATTATATGAAAAATAACCTTATGATGATAATTATATAGATGGAACTTTTCTTTAAAGTGTATAAAAGTAAGATAATACTAACAATGGGCAAGATTATAAATAATTAATAAGCAAAACGTCAGATTTAATATTTGCTGTTAATTGTGTTGTTTTTTATCTTTTAAGTTATTTTTTTAATGCTTCATAACATACTTAACGATTAATTGCAACTATATTTTTGGCTTGATATAGTTGTTACATGTTTAATAATGTACTCTGTTGTTAAAAAATTGACAACTTTGGAAATCTTTAGCAATTTTAAAAGCGTTGGAATTTATATCTCTATTCTATTAAACTTTGCTCCTGTTATGCAAACAGTCAATAAAACTTATGCTGATAATACTATTTATGTTTTTACAAGTGTTTCTATCCTTATTTTTATATTTCTAAAATATTATGACTATGAAAACGATTTTACTGAATTAGATGTATCATAATGGGCATCATTAGTGTTCTCCAGTTTATTGGCCTCAAGATTGCATAATGAACTCCAAGTATTTTTGATGATTTTTGCTTTTAACTTATTATTCATTTTTTGTCCCCATACTTCAAAAAAGTATCAAACAAAAATCGAATTCTGTATTCTGACTTATCAATTTGATTTCTACAATTGAACTTGGATTATAATTGCTATTTTTTTCATATTTTTTAGCTCTTTTATTTTTTGGATGGGAATCATTGTTTTATTATTTGTATTAGTGTTTTCTTTATAACTTTTGTGTCCCCTCTTTAAATTATTTGATTATATTAATACAAAAAGTATCAACATAATATCAATCCTTTAGTACGATTCGTGGACAGTGGGATTTATCAAATTTTAAATAGTATGATTGAAATTAATAATGATAACATAAAATAAAACTATTCTGAAATGGAAAGAGTTCTTTCTAAGTGAAAACTTTCTTACAGATGCTTAGAAGTTTCGAGATTGGGATTAAAAAAACCTTGAAATTCCAGAGAAAGAAACTTTAATCAAAGATCTAACACGTACTAGAAATGATGATCCATATTTTAAAAAAGAATCCACTTAACTAAACCTTAAGTTGCTTGCCACATTTTATTGTTAATAAAATAGTGTCAATTATTAATAAGGGATGCTTGAAATTGTAGCCCCTTTCTTAGTATTGAAAAATAAAGACTTTCCAATTTATAAGTGCTATGCTTGTTTTAATTCTTTTATGAATAAGTATTTTCCAAAAGTCCTTGAATTCAATGTATAAAATACATGTCTATCTTAGATTCTTAAAGGATAAAAGCAACTTGCACATGTTCTATCAGCAATTCAATTTTGTGAGATTTTGTTAAAATATCATTGTGCTGACTTTTATAATCGTATTCTTAAGCTCGATGATTTTAATTTATCTATGGTAGTTACACCATTTATCATGACTCTCTTTGCAAAAGGTACATCAATGCAATTAGTGTTTTTGATCTTAGACGAATACATGAGAAGAAATAATCCTAATTATATATTTTTCATGATTACAGCTCTATTCATGTCAAAAAAACAAGTATAAAAAATAGATTTTATTAGAGGAAATTCTATCAATTGAAGATTCTGAAGAGCTATTTACATATCTAAATAAAAAATTGAAACAAATCAATTTTGAATCAGATGTACAAGCATTGTTTGAAAAAGCTGATGAAATTCATTCTTAAACACCAGAATCCTATGAATTATTAATTGCATCTACCTCTTTCAATGATAAAAGTGGTAAACAATCTAATTTACATATAAGTTTTAAGTGTTGAAGATATTACAGAATTAACTGAAATTAATAAATCATTTTATTGCTAATGCTTATTTATCGAAGTATCAGAAATGAAATCCTTACTAGGAATATCAAAAAAGGAACCCAAAAAAAAGTTATAATTAAAATTGCTTGACATTAGAAAAGAAAAAAAACCTAAATTGAAAGATTTCATCTCATAATAATATATAACAAAAAATCCAGATTCAAATCTACATACTTGTTTAATTATTGATTCCAATAAATCCTTAGATCATGCAGTGCAAAAGGCATAATAACTAATATTGGAAGGTGTTAAACATGTGTCTATTTTGAAAGGAGGCATTAAAGTACTTTATACTAATTTAATTTCTAGTCCTTGTAAAACTCATTCAAAAAGTAAAAGGATTGTTAGATCATGTGATAAACATTCATAAATTATGATTAAATTGCATTCAATTATTTTATAAAGGTTTATCTAATTGATTTTAAATATGTAACCTTTCTTCATTTAACTAAGAGATTAGGTTTGATATAAAGTATTTTCGAAAATTTTCTAATTAAACCTGTTAGAATAACAATTTAATTAATAATGATTCTCCCTGAATCACTTCCAATTTTAAAAGAACTTTCCTTAGAAATGGACATGGTTAAAGGGTATAATCTATTTTTAAACACTAGATGGATGCCAAATATACAATACCCTGTTAGACTTAAATTTGAAATGAATGACGACATCCTATGGTAAATAAAAAGAGATTAACTGGTATATGTAGGGCCTCGGTATGTGGATTCTATGGAGATGTTCTAGAAATATTTGCCAAATTGTAAAATAATAATGAGTATTAAAGACTAACCTACTTAGAATTAAATCAATATGATGGAGGCAATCCTAAAAAAATAGCGATAACTACGATTATTTATCAACAGACCTTAAGCATAGAAACATTTTTTGCAATTTGATTCTGATTTTGAATCAGGAAACCTAGATTTTGCATTTTAGGTTGGTTTAAACGAATATCATTGTTATATGAGATGTGATTCAAACTCTCGTACCAGTCATAGTTGGTATCATTTTAGCTTGGTTTCTGAAAGAACTGAAACTATAAAACTTAATATTTGTAATTTTAGTAAGCACCATAGCTTGTATGAAAGGGGTATGAGACCTTATATAGGAATTAATGGAACTTGGAAGTAGGGTGGAGAAAACATTAATTTTGACCAGAAAAATTAGAGATAATGGAGATTAAGTTTTGACTTAACTATTCTAAAGGGATAAAAAATATTTATTGCCTATGGAGTGCCATACACTTATTCTTAGATGATGCAATTTATATAGCCTTTAGGATATCGTATTTTGACGAAAACATCAGCAGGTATTGATATTCCCGTCCTCTATTTTGGTGAACCAAACAAAAGAACTATTATGGTTACAGCTAGGGTACATCCAGGAGAATCAAATAGTTCTCATATGTTAGAGGGTTTTTTGAAATATCTCCTCTCTCCTGATGGAGAATATTTATTATCAAAGTAAATAACTATATCCATATAAAGAGTACCTAAGTTATAGCTATTCCAATGCTTAATCCAGATGGAGTGATTGCTGGAAATTTTCGAACTTGTTTACATGGAATGGATCTTAATAGATAGTTTTCAAATCCTGATTAAATGGATGCTCCTTAAATATATTAAATCAAAAAGCTAATTGAAAAAATGAGGAATCCTCCATTCATATACATAGATATGCATGGACATTCTTTGAAGAAAAATTCATTCATTTATGGACCTGAATATCCGATTTTTAGTTTAAACTATCTTAAATGTCGTGTTTTGGCTAAGTTAATGTCAGAAGCAACTGAAATCTTTCGGTATTGGAGTGGTGTATGGAGAATTCGACCTAATAAGCGAAATACAGCAAGAGCTATTTTAAATTAAGAATTTAAGATAGTGAATTGTTTTACTATTGAATGTTCAAATGGATTATATTACTTGGGGTCTTAATAAATTACTAAAGAATTTGAGATTTTTGATTTTTAATAATTGGGATAAGAATTAGTTAAATAAATTAAGACTTTACTTGAAAAAGAAATTAAATTTAAAGAATATTAAAAGGATAGGCTAAAATTTCGATAAAAAAAGAAAAATAATCCTTATACTAGTCTTCTATAATAGATTTAAAAAGATGAGGAAGATCATCAAGTATAAGATGAGGACGAATTATTAGAAAGCGATAGCAGTTCAGATGAATAAAAAAGGAGAAACAACAATGTTCGTACAATATTGAAACCAAGAAAATCTTCATTGAGACAAGAAATTGAATGTAGAAAATCATTTATATATGATCGAAAACAAAAGAGCCAAGATAAATCGTTAGATAAATCTTAAATTACATAAAGACCTTATTCCCCTTTCACAAATTTCAAGAGATCTGTTTCTTCTTCTAGATATGCAAATTGTCTTATTAAATAATAACAAATGAAATAAAGATTAAGTAATTATGGATTTAATTGATAAATAATATTAAATCATTATTCATGATATTCTTATGCATTATCAGTATTATTAACCACAATATTTGAATGTCCATTCCTTCTTTACAATTCTAGTTCGTATTCTTATTATTCCTTTATTAATTAAAGTTGTTTCTTCCTTTCTTCTTCGATTAACGCTTATTTAGAAGTATAACTAGGAGGAGGCTGCTTATTCCAAATTTTCTTGGAAAAATACCTAAAATTGTTACTTCAAATTTATATCTTTAATAATCTTTTAGTCTAATTTATTTCCTATCAAGATATTAAGATTATTAGAGCTACTCCACTTAAACAGGGACTGGAACTTATTCAATTTCAACTTCCTTTTAAACCCTCTTCACATTTACATTTTGCTTTACTTTCTACAAGTAAAATAGTTATAGCTACTTTTAAGGTATCTTCTTGAATCCTTTTTTCATTTTAATAGTTTTATTGCATTCTCCATAATCTTGCTTCCAAAGCGTTAAGAGATGCTACTTTATCTTAAAATTCTGATTCTTCTAAAATAGAGGTTTAATCTTATATTTATTATTCAATAGGTTTCTTCTGAAACTTCACCTTTTTCTTTTCTAATAAACGCGTATGTCTATCTAATTCTAGATACAATTTTTGTAATCTGCTATTTATCGCTGCAGATGGTTTTTCTTAAGTAATTTTAGCAGTCATCTTTTCTAAAGCTTTTTCCATATATGGTCTACTGACATTTAATTCTTTCTTTAAATCAGCAACTAACATTTCGACTGGTTTTTCTCCCTATAATACTTATCTTCTTGTATATGGTTTATCTTTTTAAGAATTGACTTGATTTATAGTATCACATTATTACTTTAAGGCAAATGAAAATCATCCAAATCAAATTATTCTTATGATTTAATCTCTTCTCTGAAACGCAACCCTTTATCACTAAGTACTACTAGATCCTTTCTTGTTGCTAATTCTTAAGGTGTAAGCTTATACAATTAATTCATTTAATATATGAATTAATTTGTTTGTTCTCATTATTATTGACATCTTAGATGAATTAAATATACAGTGGCTTAGAATATTCAAAAAAAGTTATTAAAAGATAAGTCAATCAATATAATCGATAATTCCTAAATATATCAACATAGTTGTCTAAGAAAAGTTGATACATATTATCCTTATCAAAAATTAGGTTCAAAAATGGTTAACTTAAATGTTCTTTTGATATAGAATTGATTTACTTAAAATTATATCAGAATTATCTTAAAACCGCAGAGTATTGAATTTACTCAAGAAGTTAAAAAGGTCATAATTTTATAGTTTTATTCAATTGTAAATGTGTGAACATCGTACTAAGCATTTGAAATAGATACTATTAAACAGCTTTTAACTAAATAATAATAATCTTTTTGTAATCCATTTTGTTATTTAAATGTTCTTATAAATATCTGTTAAATTAAATTAACTCTATAAATTGTTGATTTGTATCTGAAATATCTTGAAAGAAATTATTTGTTTTCAAAAAATATTGTTGGCTAATTTAGATTCAAAGTTATAAATTACACACCTTGGATTGGAGTGATTTTTTATAAAAATATTACTAACAGTTCAAACTATAGATTTAATCATATTATTATTTAATATTGGATCATATATATCTAAGTATCTATCTCATTGAAATCGATAACTTGATTAAAAAGATTATTTTGAAATTTGTGAATGATTATATAATTGAATATATAAATAGATTTCAACCTTGAGTTTTATTGATTGGCTAACTTATGAGATCGAAAGAATATTATTGATATTTTCAATAAATTAGAGTTTTGAATCATAATGTATATATATATATATTAAATCAGCAACTTGTAAACTTGGGGTTTACAAATACTGTATTGTTGTGTTTTGCATTTGAATATTCAGATATCTGAGTAGCTCTCATATTGAAATTCTTTCTCGTAACTTCCGGATTCAAAAGTGAGTTCACTTCATAATGACTGGCATTATGTTCCTTATTGTAGAATGTTGTTGTTAGGTTTCCTCTCCATTTATTCTAAAATCATGATTCATAAATTACATCAGAATATTTACTAGTATTCCAGATGTCATTTGTATCAGTAACCTTAAATTATAAATTGACTTTCTTTTATTAGCTCTAAGACATTTATTAAGTCTAGCCAAAACTATATTGTTGTCTGATTTTATCTAATTCTTCTAGAAATTCTTCACGATAAGGTTCCATTTAACTCATCTTAATATTAATTATTTTAATATATTAAATTTTTACAGTTTTTATATATAAATAATAATTAATAGCTCGATTATTTTTATTATATAAATAGATTTACTCTATTTTAATGCAATAAGTATGGTTTATGCCACACATAAATTTGGTTTGAATATCAATTATTTTAAAAATAGAATTCTTATTATATTTAATAATTCTTTTTATGAAATTCTATTATTAAGATAATAGGTATTTGTAATGATTACATTATATAATAATAATCAACCTTGTCCAAAAAATTCCAATCCCCAATCTAATGCTGTATCCATTTTAGACTTAAATTCATCATAAGTGGGATAATATGGTATTATTAAAACATTACTGCAAGTTCTGGTTACAGGAAGTCTAGTTTTCTAAAGATCTAAATTAACTTGAACTTCTATCTTAAAGTTTTCAAAATTAATGAATTTACTACCTAAAATAATTAATTAAATCATTATACCTGTTATAAATGTCAAAAAACGTTCTAGTAACTCTTGATTTGCATCGCAAATATATTAAGCAAAGTAATTTCCACTTCCTTAATTGTTTCTTTAAAAATTAATACATTTCAACAATTTTTCTTTATTAATTTAATAATCAATAATGTCTATCAATTTGTTTATTTCGAAAAGTGAAAAACTCTAAATTAATAATTTAGGATCAAATTATCCTTTAAATCCTAGTTTAAAAGCTTTAAAGAAATTTTCGTATTATCCATAAAGTTAATATTAAGTAGATAACAATAGATATTCTTCTAGATTACTTTTATCTACTTTTCTTTATTTACCGTTTGCACATAATTCTACATCATTTGAATGAACAAAGTAAATGTCTGATGAGATTAATTAGTCGTCACTTAAATCTCTTAAGCTCAGATAACTCGAATAAGTTTAAGGATCAACTACTTAACTTAAATCAGTAAATTCAATTTTCAGTTCACATATTATTTTCCAAAAAGGTTATGCTAAAGATATTCCAATTTTAAGTTTATTAGCAAATGCATATGCAAACAACATTCCAAATGCAAACGATATTGAATCATTTAATAAAAATATTCCAGAATTTAAATAATAATATCCATGAATATGAGTAGCTTTGAATAAATTATTTTCTGGATCTTTAAGCTGATTTCCTAATAAACTAAAGAATTCCCTCGTAGGTCCTCCCTAATCATTGGCTATTTCTTAAAGGAAATTGATTTTTATCGTCTTTTAGCCTTAATGACCATTCATTTAAGCTAAAGAGTTGAGGAAATTTGCTCTTATTATTAAGAATTGAATTGAACCTCTATACTAAAATCTTTAGGCAAAAGCATCTATTCTCCTCTGTGTTAATGGCTAGGGTTTAATAAAGACTAGTTTTCCTTATATAATAGTTTAATTATTTAAATTAATCTCTAATTTGCATTCATCTGATTTATCTTCGGCATAAGAAGAATCACAAAATTAAATGAACAATTAACAACAAACATCATTGTATTCAGACCTTTATTTCATGTTTAAATCTGAATCAATTTTTGACACTGATAATCCAGATTTTAACTCGTCAGATTTTGTAATAATATTATTATAGACATCAAACAATTCAAATTAGATATCTTATTCGACGAAATATTAAAATTCTGATACATCTTATTTTAATATGAATTTATCATACGAAATATTATTAGATGCAATAACAGCAAATTTAAAATTCATTTTATGTCCATTAACAACTAAATGATAATTTCCTTTATAAATAGGAGTCCATTAAAATAGCACACCTTCATTATATTTAATAGTAGGATAATGGACTATTTCCTCAAATTTCTCATGTTAAATGTAACTTTTTATATCATTTATAATTCTCTAATCTTTAATTTTGTTGTTTACACTATCAAAAAAGTGAACTCTATCAGTTCTTAGTTCTCCAGCACGAGTTTAAAATTATTATTTTCTATACTACTTACAATATTCCTTTAGGGATTCCAATTTCTCATCATCTAATTTAGTATTTTAATTTGGAATATCATTTTATTCTTAAAGAGTAGGGAATGATTCCTAAACATAGGATAAAATTGTTAAAAGAAGTGTATTCGATTTTCTAGAGGACTATTTTCCTTTATTTTTTTATTATTTTTAATAATATGGTCCATCATATTCTACCAAAGATGAATCAATTTTTATTACAGATCTATTCAATTTTAATCTTTATAATTTATAAGATTTGTCTGATTCAATATATGAAGTCTCTAAATAATCTTTTAATCTGAAATCAACTTAATTAAAATAAAGAATATTTCGACCAATATTTTCTCTTGAAAATGAAAGAGAAAAAGATAATTTTGTTACATTTATGTTCTCTGAGAGAGATGTATTTTCCTTAATTTAACTTGTAAAATTAAAATCTTTATTAAAATAATAATGTCCCTCATTATCTATAAATATTACTTTCTCATGTTATTAAGGAATTATAGTAATATATTAATAAGTATAAAATATTGCACCTTTAATATTTTCACTTTTAATCTAAAAATTTGCTCTTTTATTTTATTTACTCATGAAACCATAATTATCAAATTAAATGAAATAATTTCTATTCTTAACAGATTTAAAAAATTAACAAAATGCTACATGATTTCTATTATCTTTGGTGTAAAATACATGATAAATTCTTTTTTTTTATGTATTTGTTAAAAATTCTTCTTTATTTAACAGTATACCAAAACTATTTTTTATAGAATTAATATTATATTAAAAGATGCTACCAATATCTAATGGTTCTTTAAAAATTTTTCCAGAACATAAATTCTCTTTATAGAATTATGTGAATCGATTGCCATTTATTATATTCCACAAATCTATATCCAAAATCCAATTAAAATATAATTTAAATTTGCTAAGGTAATTTTACTATTATTCATAATCTAATGTTTCTATTTATTTTCTCAACTCCTCTTTATCGAATTTAATAAGAATATCAATATTGTTAATTATTCTAAATTTTTCGCATGTCTCTTTTGCACTCTACTCCAATTAATATCTCAATATTAAAGCATCCAAATTGTCGTTTAATTAAAACTATTATATTAAAAATCCATCTATATCCTGTTAATTATATATCTGTTCTAAATAATTTTCAACATTGACTTTCTAACCAAATTCACTTATTTAAATTGTTACTATTAGTTTATTAGTCTCTAAACATACAGAGGGTTTACAGAAGAAAAAACAATCATCCAAATAATTATTTTAAGGTGAAATACCTTAATTATCAGTTTGCTAAAACTTTATAATTATTTATTCATTGTTATCTAATTCAAATAATCCAATAAACTATTCAACTTAAGATAATATATGTTTTAAAGTAGTTATTAAAGTGTGATAACTTGATAATCCATTTATTAGATTATACCAATTATCAAAAATCTTATATATCTTTTTATTTAAGAAAAACACTTTCATAAAAGATTCCATCTATATTTAACCTTTAACACTTAAACCTTATGTTGAAAGACGTATAATTTATTTTAATGAATCTACTAATTACTCTTAAATCATCACTTGGTTAAAAATTGCATCTTAACCAAAAAATATTAAGATTAAATTTGGATATTTTTTGAAGAATTCAAATTATTAAGGTTCTTAAAAGAATATATTTTATGCCCATTCCGAAGTAAATTTAATTGATGATGTATAAACAAAACAATTTTCATCATGATCTTTTTTTGAGAGTTCTTACCATCCTTTAATTTAATATTAATTTTTATATTCAAGAGTATCAACAGGATTTCTTTATTCATTCAATAAATAAATCTAATATCTTAAGTCATTGTATAGAGGTGATAAATTATTTTCTTCAAATTTAATATCAAGTTACTTTTTCTTTCTTAATAATCTGTTAGTTTTTAATAATCCTTTCAATTTATTAATCTAATTTAAAATTGCTTTCTAATACAATTCTTTAAAATGATTTGGTAAATTATTTAAAAATTCTTCTAATTCGGTTTCCTAATAATTAAAAGGTAATATTATAGTATATGATTCTTCTTTTTTTAATAAATTAAATTACTCTCCAAATTTGAACTTATAATTATTTACAAGGTAATCAGATTTAGCTATTGCTCTTAATTCTAATTATTAAAGTTGATAATTAAATTCTTTTAATTTTATTATTATTTTAAAAGCTTTCTTTATTTAATTACTCTCAGATTTTAATTATCCATAAAATTCATCAATATATTAAAGTGATGAATTTTCAACATTCAACATAGGAATAAGTTAATTCATAAATTATATACTAATAGAACCTTACTACTCTTATTCAATGTAATCTAAAGCATCAACGTATTACTTCATATGAATATTATTTATATCCTTAGATTCAATTAATGGATCATAACTTTATCCATATTTTATCATCAATATAATTCTTATAAAATGAACTGAAACTAATCTTAGATAACTTTATCCGCAATTCTAAAGCGAGGCTAAATCTTATAAATTCTTAAAATCTCCATTCTAAGCAATAATCAAAGCTAGTTTAGGAGAATCCAAAATTTAAGTATCAATAAAAGAATTTGGAGATAATCTAACAATTTTCTCAATTAAAAAATTATAATGGCAATGCTTTTTATAAATTTGATTAAACAATGATTCCAATTACATTTTATTGAACTATTATAATGATGTGGAACTACTAATTCCTAATTCATCCATTAAATCTAGAATAAGTTCTTTCTTCTAATTAGGTGAATCATCATAAATTGATAAGAATAAGCTTTCAATATATTGATTTTTACCAAATATATTTAACAAATTTGATAAATTAATGCATGTATCATCTTTAATAGATAGAAATTATAAACTAATAATCTCAAGCTTTCTTAATGACATTTTGTTAAATAAAATTTTAAGAATGGAATAAATCCTATAAGCTTTTAATTAAGAATTATGAGGATTAGGTATTAAGAATTAGCTAGTTCTTAAAATAAATTTTTTCTCAATAGGCAATTCAAAATAAACATAGAATTAATTTAATAAAGAAAATTCATAAATTGTCAGTTCTTTAACTTGGCTTTTAATTTTTTATTCAAGAATCTTAGGTTTTAAAATCCATTGATTAATTAAATATTTAGAAGCAAAGTTATATAGTTTATACCATTTCTTAAATACAATATAAGTAAGAAGAGGTTGCCCTTCATAATAGAATAAAGATTCATTAATTTCATCTGAAGTTAATAATTTTAATACTTCAATAACTGTATTTTCATGTCCATTCTTAATTAAATATTAAACAATATGAAATTTATTAATTAAAGTAGCAGTGTGAATATTTGGATGTTTAAGTAAAGTTAATATTGAATTTTATTTTCTGCCCATTAATGCTAAAAATAAATCTACTTCATTAAATGTTGTATTTTCAAAAGGAAGTCCATGATAAATATTTGCTTATCTTTTATTTATATTTAAATTATTAAATTAAATGTCTTCAAATTCATTTTGAAGTTCTTTAGCAAATTGATTATTTTTAACTTTTTCAGTTTTATTTAGATTTATACGAGTTTAAATTTATCTTAATTAATTTGTAATTGGATGATCTTTAGAAATGTTTTCATAAATTGGAATCAATGTATCAATCAAACCTTTTTAGCAATTCCAAGAATCAATATATCTTATAGAAGTAATAACATATGAAAAATCATAGAGATTTTCAAAATAGAAAACTGCGTTTTTTATTATTATTTCTACGTAATATTTCCAATTATCTTTAAATAAATTCAATTTCATTAAAGTTATAAATTTAGATAACATATCTCCATTTGGATTATCAAATGTCCATTTTGGATTTGGAAACAGTATCTAGAATAAAAGATAATTTTAAAAATAATTCTTCAAATCAATATCTCTTTGACTTAATAGATTATATAATAGATTAGCTGTACCTAATCTATTTGTAAATAAATTATTAGATTCAACAGAATTATTAATCTCTTTACTTAAGGTAAAATTCAATTACATTTTTTGATACATAAAAGACGGTATTTATGCTTATTAGAATTTTTTATTTTTTAATTTATATTCTTTTATTAAAAGAGAACATGCTATAGAAGTTAATTCTATAATTTAATCATTACTATTAATCCAATCAGTTACAAGACTTAACTTTTCAAAATGACCAGAATTTGTTAACATCTCAAGTACTTATTATTTCTGCTCATTTTCTATTATGTTATTTTATATTAAATCTCTAAATTAATTATTTGTTAATGATAAACTCCAATGTAATCTTATAGCATTCATATAATTAAGATCTGAACTTCTTATAAATTTTGGGTAAAGATTTGGTTTAACCTATCTATTTATTAAAATAAATTCTAATTGTCTGATTTGCTTTTTTTGCAATAATTATTAAAACAACTGTCTAATCTCATAATCTTTAAAAATGCATCTTT
The DNA here is from genome assembly GCA_000733375.1 of Paramecium sexaurelia. Taxonomy (NCBI): domain Eukaryota; phylum Ciliophora; class Oligohymenophorea; order Peniculida; family Parameciidae; genus Paramecium; species Paramecium sexaurelia. The sequence continues at coordinate 154,693 of JPFM01000083.1, read as the reverse complement.
TAAAATAAGGTTCTATAAATTTAATATCTTAAAAATTGATAAGATAATATTTAACAATTTATTTATAAACATTTAATTGAAAGTTTTATTTCTCATCATTTTCTAAAGATTTAAAATTTTCAATAATAAATTTCATTTCAGATTCATCTCTTGTATTTAAATTCCAATAAGCAAGAATGTCAAATAATTAAAATTTCTTATGTGAATTTAATAATGTTGCTGTTAATGGATTTTCAGAATGACGAACATAATTAACTTAAAAAGATGACTTATAAAAATCAAAGAATTATTCAAGATATTTAGAAAATAACACTGAATTTTCTTTATCTAAATAAAAAACAAAGAATCTTTCATATTTTTTAAAAGCTCCAAAATCTAAAAATATGGGAATCTTTTAATTCTATTATAATTGGATTTGTCTTTCAAAAATATTATAGTAATGTTTTATTTATCTATTAAATTTAATTCTATCAGCCTATTTTACATCTTTACCAAAAACACCAAATAATACAAAACTATGATATCTCAAAAATGTAAAAATTGTTTTTTAATATTTTTTCTAATTTAAGCATTCATCAAATCTATCAAAAATCCATTTTTCTAAAATCGCTAAATTTTTATAAGCTTCATTATTTAAAGCTTCCAATACGTAATCACAATCATCTCCTTTTTAGAATAAAGGAAAATATTTCAAACTTACTTGTAAAAATTCTGAATATCGATCATTTGATACTAAAACTTACAAAAAGTTCTTTTTTTCATAAATTTACTTTAAAACTATTTCTTCTTAAATAGTATTTGATTAAAATTTTAATTACTTTTTTCTTATTAAATTGAATTAAACTCTTACACCTTATAACTAATAATAAAATACTAATCCTAATTATTGTTAAGTTAAATTGCAAATTATTAGATTAAAATATCTTTTCTTCTTCAAACAGAAATCAGTTTACTCGATTTCATAAAATAATTAAAAGAATTTGAAAACACATTCTTCCTAAAAATTATAAAGAACCCTTTTTATTAAAAATGAATTCAAATTTTTATCTTCAACTTAAAAAAGTAATTCTATTCCTTTTGGAGTTAATATAAAACTATTTTTCACAAAATTCTTTTTAAAAAGTTCCTAAAGAAAATCATTTTAATTTTGCAACTCATATAACCTGTTTACTTTATTTAATAATTTTTATTAAAATAATATCTAAAGTACATTATGTAAAGAAGGGTATTATTCACTTCTATCAATTTTTTTTGCCAAACCCAAAATATTAGTTTCATTTTCATATTTCAATTTAAGTAGATTTATTACCTAACTAAATGCATCTTCAACTTAATATTCTTCATATGTAATTAGATTTTGACTTATTAAATAATCTTAAAATGTTTAATATTTAGAATAACTGCAGAATGGTTATCTATAGTTATGTTAATTTCGTGTCAATATAGTAAATATTTGATTTTTTATTTTAGTTTTATCTTCTTCTGTTCTATCCTATTTTAATAATGCATTCAAGATAATAATTTTTCTCTAAACTATCAAATCATCTATAGATATATTAAGATTGAGCTCTTTTATTTGAACTTCTATTGCTTTGATTATTTATTAATTAATATTAGAACAAAATTCTTTATCAAGATATGTTAAAAATTCATTTAATAATTTTGAATCCTAAATCCATAGAGCTAATGGTTAATCTACTTAGAAAATATTATAATCAAAATGACATAATGAAAAGCTATATTAAGTGATATTAAATTCCTAGATTATCTTTTTAAAATTAAATATTTTATGAATTGTCACCATATTTTCATAAATATTTTATGCACATTATTTACAATCTTCTGGTAATTAATTTAATTACAAAATCTTATTCTACTTATACTTAGATTTAACCTTTTTGTAATTTTTTCTTGGGTAATTTTTTATAATGTAATTGTTTTTTGACCTTTTATTTCTTATTCTTGTTTTCTTAACTTCACTTTTTTAGGTTTAAAGAACTTTAGAAGAAACATTTTATGTTTAAATGATTTTTCTTGCATATAATTAAATTAATAATTGTAATCCTTCATATGATTATTTATTTTAATCAATAGCATCTTCTAAAAGATATTTTAAATAGTTATGATTTATTGATTTCGATTTTTATAAATATAATACAGCTGGAATTTAATCAAAATACGCCTATTACTTAAGATGATTTACATTTAAATCTTATAATATTTATATAAATTCCTCATTAATAGGATAGCGATTTTCAGATATAAAATGTAAAATATTATAATTCCCTTTGTGTTATGTAGTGATATTTTCTTTTATTATTTATTTATTTAATTGATGAAATTCAACTAATACATTAAAGGGAGCAGCTTTTAATAATTTCATATATATTGAGAATCCATCTTAAAGAGGAGCAAATAAGTGGGAAGGATTAATTTTAAGAATCAAATCCCAACATTCTTTTTGTATCAGTATGCTATTATTTACAATATAATTAATAATTACGTGTAGGTATTTATTTCTCCAGAAATATATTTTTCAATTTTTAAATGTGATATTTGACTTCTCTCTTATACATTTGAATTTATTATTTTTTATTGAGTAAGACTGATCTTTAGAATTTTTAATTTAGATATCTCATCTTCATAATTTCCAAGCAATTTGTATATATTCAATAATAATTTTAATTCCCAAAGATTCTTAACATAATTGAATCTTGAACATATTACAAAGTCAAAATTAAATTCAAATGCTTAAAATATATTATATAATTATAATACCTTTAGCATTTTCAGTTTATCTTCTAGTATGTAATATTTGAGTTAATTATTTTATAAATGTCAATATCTTTTTGTGATTATTTTCTTTTTTAATTAACAAAATTCCTTTAATTGCTGATTAGAGCACTTGATTGAATTCAGAAGTAAAAAGTTGTTCCACTTATGCTGTGATATCAATAAATAAGTCAAATTGAGTGTTTGATATCAAATGGTAAGCTATATCTGAGCCACAGAGATCTTTAAAAGTCAATCCCCTTAATATTGAATTATTAAGAGTCTTGATAGTATGGATCGTAATAGTTTATGATTCAATGCTTTCAACAACTTATTGGATGTCTTCCCACTTAGGACTTTAACGCAATTATTTAAGGTTCTTTCTTTTAATTTTTAAAATAAGTTTTGGTTTCTAGATAATATTTAGATTCTTACAAAAAAAAATTCATCTTCCCTTTCTTAACATTCCATTTTTTATAAATTAATGATTTAAGTATCTAAATAAATTAATTTAATAATACCTCATAAACTAATGAATTCTTATAAAATTATGTTGATATAAAATAACATATGAAAATGGATACATTTTAAAAGAAGTCGATTAAATTGAAATTTAATCATAAAATTTATACACCCATACAAATATAGGTACTCTTATGAATAACAAGGGAGGTATTAACTTCATTAATTAATAATTGATTGGTATGAAAATAAGACATTTAAAATCATTTCTTAAACTGCAAACTTAAACAAGCTGAAAATTTGACTAAAACTAACTTTACATCTTGTGATAATGCTTAAAAGTATTAAAGGTAATAATCAATATTCGTTTAAATATCATTAACAATCAATTCATCCAAAATATACAATACATACAAATAATAATATCTTTAAATATTTTAAGTTTTAATATTGATAATAATTATAATCAATAATGTAAGAAACCTAAAATAATGCATAAAAAGGTAACATCTCAAATTTTGGTTATAAAATTGATTTTTATGAAATTTTATATCACTAGAATTAAATCAATTTAATTAATAAATTAATTATAATGATAATCTCTTCTTCAAAAAAATTAGCTATAAAAAACTAATACTAATTATTTAATAATTTAGCAAGAATAATACCACTTACTTAAGAAATTAAAAATAATTTATAAAACATTAAATTATACTCCAAAGTAAATTTTAGGACTGAAGAATTTAGGTAATACATGCTATTTAATTGTGTTATTTAATAAATAAATGTAAAAGAAAATTTAAATTCATCTTATTTAAGCTATAGCAAAAATAGGTGTTTCATCATTAAACTAAAATTTTATAATAATGGTGTTTGGTACAATAATTGAGACTAATAAATAAATAATCGAATAGTTAAACCAAATAGTTCAAAGTTATCTAAAAATTAATCTATTAAAAAATACCCATATATTTATGATTAATAAAATAATTATAAATGGAAAGCCTAAAAGTACTATTATTGAAATTTATTTGGAAGTTATTTTGGCAAATCACTTTAAATAATTAGTTTAATAATTTTAGTAGGATGTTTAGGTTGTTAAACCATTAGTAGAAATTAGATTTTTATCTTAATTATATTGTCTATAATATTTAAGGCTTAGGTTTTAATAAATTAAAGCATTCGGGATAATATTTGTTGTAGGATATTATAATTTTTTTGCAAAAGTCAATTTTAGTATAAAGTAATAACAATTAATCCGAGATTAAACAATAGAACTATTATAATTTCAATTTATTAGATTGCTTAGATGCTGTAATTGATCATGAAAAGTTAGATTAAAGAATAATTACTCTACATGTGTAGATTAAAGGTAAATGTATAAGTTGAATTTCCATTAAGCATTTATTTAGAAAATTATAAATTTTAAAGGGAGATTCAAGTTAAAAACTTTTGAAGAAAAAAAATCTTAAAAATTGTAATATTATATGGAGCAGTTGTATTATAAAAAGGTATTGCTAATTAGAAATTTTATAAGTTGATAAACAAATAAGATTTAATAATAATATTAAAAAATCTGTTCAAATAAATAAAAAATATCTTTAGATTATAGAATACAGCAAAGGAACAATATTTGGAGAACATGTATCTTTTTTAAAGTATAAAGAATATAATTAAGATAATTGGGTTTACAGGAATTTTTGAAAGCGATTGTCTTAAATAAGCTTTATATAACAAGCTTATATTTTTTTATGAAAGAGTCTGATAATTATTTATTGTTAAAATTATTATGTTATTTGAAAGTTCGATAAAATAAGGGGATCCTCGTCTTTCTAATAGAAATAAATTAGGATAGACAACAGAAGTAGCTAATGCTTATGATTAATCCTATAATGGAAGAATTATTTATGCTAGAAATCTATATTCCAAATTGTTCTTTTAATTAGTTATTGTTTGTAATTTGAAATAATAAGTTAGGTGTTTATGTGTGGATAGTACATTCTTTGCCTGAATTAGATAGCTTCTTAGAGTAAAGAATGTGGGTTTTTTGGTTAAGTCTTGGAATTTGTGTAGGAATATCAACATTAGCATTTCTTTATAGAAATCAAATAAAAACTACTCCAATAAATTGGTTAGTTTTCTTTTTGTTTACTTTATCTTTAGCTTCAGTTTGTGGTTGCTTAGTTGCCTTTGGTAATTCATAAATTGGATTAATGATTTTTGTTAATTTTGCAAGTATTATCACATTAACATTTTAGGTTTAATTTTCTTTTTATTTTTGTATTCCTCAACTGTTAGAAGAAAGATTACTTATTCTGGAGCTGTCCTATTTATATCTGCAGGAATATTAATAGTATTTGAGATGTTTACAATCTTTTCTTAAATCTCATTATTTTGGATTATGGTCATCTCTTTATCATCATTTTTGTTTGCCTTTTTGTTGCTTTATGATACATACACAAATTTAAAGTATTTATTATTTGATATTTTCAGTACTGATGATTCTTATGATATCAATACTGCAGATGATGTTAGTGGCAGTGTTATAGTATATTGGGATATAATATTATTGTTTTTAAAGATGGCAGAACTCATTAAAGATAATTTATTTAACAGAAAAGGTTGATAAAAATATTCATAACAGTATTTATTAAAAATTTTTATTAATTAAATATAATTATTTACTATCTACAAAGCTTGAAATTGAAGAAATATATTTCTCTCAATTAGAATTCTGGGTTACCTTCAAAATCCAAAGAAATAAATTAATAAATATCACCCTTTATATATCTAAGTTCTATTTAAATCAATTCAAGGCTTTAATCAAATTCCAATATCTTTTCAAAGGATTTTAATTAAATTGAATCTTCCTTTGTGTCAAAAAATTTAAGTTGTATCTCCAACATAAAAAAAAAAATTATCTCTATGTAGAAATACATTCTGAATATTTGAATTAAATTATAATCTATTTTCTAATAATACATATTTTACTCTTAGATTAAATAAATCTTATTTATATAGAATCATATGTAGATGCTTCCACATATATAATATGTTGATCTATAAAAAGAAGAGTTTTAAATAAGTATTTCTCATCTAGTTAAAATTCTGTTACTGATAAAAATGCCTTGTTAACTAATGCAATCTTGTTTTCCGTTCATTAAACTAAAGTATTTTTAATAATTTCATTTGTATATAGACTAAATTCAATGGTCTTCTTTATTTTTAGTCGATACTAAGTTAAATTCAGCCTTTTCAAACTTACCAAGGTTATCCCATATTTTTTTTTAATCTTTTAAAATTGATAAGCAAAATTCAATGACTCTTTAACTTAAAATATTTGAACTCCCCTCATAAATTCAATTCATAAACTTTAACTAATTCTTAACTATATAAACTAATAGTTTATTTCTAAAGAAATAATATTTTATTCAAACATATTATCTAGAGGATTTTTTGATAGATTCAAACAACGATTTCAAAGTAATCTCTTTAAAAACCACTACTAAAATTGTTTGACACAAAAATAGCTATTCATTGCATAAAATCTAATTCAACTTTATTAAAAACCGCAAGCACAGGAGAATCTTAGAGTCCATATAGATTAACACTTATTTTATCTTTGTATTTTTCTAAATTAGTTATTAAACAGTAATTTTCACTTTCTGCATGAAAAACATAAACAACTGAAGGAATATCTGATGGCAAAATATCTCCATGAATGCCTGAAGTCGATGCAATTATTGGAGGGTTAATGATCTATTAATATGAATTTGGAGATTTGTAAATTAGAAAGATTGAAACAAACCAAATAGAATATGGAATACATAAATTATTAGATTGAATTGATCCAGCAAGAGTAATCCAATCAGCATATTGATTACCAATAAATAATATTTAACTGTTACAATATCATAGTTGAAATCAGATTAGAATTGTGGTGCTTAATATTAAATAAACTTCTTATATCAAGTACATTTGATTTATATTGGATAATTATATAGATTTAGTTTACATTTAAAAACATGAGTAATCACTTCTAGAAGATATCATAAGTAAGTTTGTACCTATTCCATCTTTAACTGCTAAAATTATATTATTTTTTCTAGGATGAACAGCTCTACTAGTTATATTTACAGGCACAATCAAATTAATATTGTTAAAATCAAAAGCTTAAGATGTATATCTTTTATTTTAATTTTAATAAAAATTTGTTATTCAAAGGTTGGATTTTAACACAATATTAATAAAGTATTCAATAAAATTGAAAAAGTGATGGAAATTTTCTCTGGAATTATAATTTGATCTTGTTCCAAATTCATTTTTTTTTCCTATAAAGCAATCAAAGTTGCTAAATAAGTATCTTCTTTAATGATATAATTACATCCATATTAATTTTTTATGTTAATAAGAGAAAAGTATATAAAAATCTAATCGGATCTGAAACCTAGAAATTAGCTAGCAATAACTCAAACTTAAATTATGATAAAAAATAGTAGGTTTTCCACTGGGATCAGATGAAATGTTTAAAAGATTTTAGAGAATTTATGTATATTGAAATGGAGTTGATTTTAATATAGCCAAGTTCAATTAATAGAGATAAACATTTTAAATTTATGTTGGATTAAATTTAATTTTCGACTGAAAAATATCCTATTACTTTTAAAACCGAATCCATAGGATTCAAAATTTGTATGAAAGATAAATACAATTTGGATCTATATTTATTAAAAATTAGAACCAATTAAGAAATATTTATAAATTAATAAGAAGAATTATAAATTGAGATAAAGCTAAATTGATAAAGGTTTTAAGATTATTATTAAAGTGTGATAGTTTTATTATAATACTTTTAAACAAAATAATGCTAAATTGCAATAATTAGAATATGAATTATCTGATAAAATTAAGTAAAAAAATAAAAAGATTAGATTCAATTATTATGAGCTTGTCCAATCAATTAGAATGAAATAAAGATAAGAAATCTTTAAGATAAAGTTTTTACATAAGCGAGCAAAATTACAAAATAAATTGTACTATATTTATTTTGATAATATATAATTAATAATACAATTAGATTGAATTTATGGTAATAATAATGGTATTACTGTAGTGATGATGATATAAATAGCATATGGATTATAGAAGCCATAGATTAAACATGATTACATAATTATTTTTGTTTCATGAGCTTAATTTGAAAATTTATTAATATAATAATGGAATTATAAATAATAAAAAAAGAAATGTTTTTTTTACTCTTATATGGTTTCATGTATCTAAATTTATCTATTAAGAGCTTTTTAGCCTTGTGCTTGTTAATGATAGGATTGTATGAGTATAATGGAATGTATTATTTATTTGAATGGATTTGGTTATTGTATTTTGGAAAGATTTTGTCAATGATATTTTTAATTAAGGAGGAATCAAATAATGAGGAAGAGAGAGAATCTCTTCTACAAGAAGAGATTAGTGAACATAAATAAACATACATACCATGGAAATCTTATGCAATAAATGCATTAATAGAAACAGCAGATATTTTTCTAATATGTATTGAATTATTCTTTATGAATTTTGGATTGTTTATAATAGTAATTAAATTTATATGTATAGTGTTAAGGTATTGTGTTTGTAAGTTATAGCTAATACAAGAATTAGTTAAATAAATTAACAATAATTTATTCAAGTGTTGTACTATTAGCAGGAATTTTTTCAATGGCTTTACATCTTGATGGAAATCATGAGTGTTATATAGGTTTGATAGCAACTTTGCTTCAAATAGGAACAAATATATATGCAATAAAATTAAAAGAAGAATTTATGTCTTAGTAATAAGAATTCATAATAATTAAAGATATGTATTTTAGCATTCTAAATATATTTCCTATACAGGTTTAATTCAGTTTTTATTATGGATCATAGTGTTAGTGATAGTAAATTTCATACATTATCCTAATTATTCAAGTCAAAATAATTAAACAACTTGTCCAAGTAATAAGAACCTAGGGGATTTTAATGGATTCTTTTGTTAAACATTTTCAAATAAATAAAATAATAATATTGTAATCAAAATATAATAATTTTATAAAAAGGCATACCCAGTAATAGTATTTGTGATTTTAATCTTGATAAGTTCTTTAATTACATATATGGATAATAAAATAACCATCAAGTTGCAATCAGATAAAAAATAAATAATTTAATAGTTTGTATTCTTTCCAGTATGGATATGGATCTATAGTGATTACACACATGTAACTTTATTTGTATTCTGCATATTATTTTTTATTTCTTAATGGCTAATAGGACTTTATTTAGTAAATAATTAATAATTTTAAATAGATATTTAATGATAAGAAAACCGAAAATCATAAGTAAATTGAAGAAGATTAAGATTCAGAATTTTCATGATAAATATAATAATTTATTTATAAATGAATCATACCACTCAATAATCATAATATTTCATATATTATTCTTAAGACTTTTGTTTGAATGATTTTACTGTATTTATAATCAATATAATCATATAATTTTTAATCTAAATTCTAGATTATACAATTTCCATAATACCATATTTATTTAAACAAGACTCAAAAATAATTTACCTTAAATATTTATAATTATAAAAAAACAAAATATTTCTGTTTTTCTTTAATAGTTTAATAAATTCTGAAGTATCCAACCAAAGTTTACACATTTAATCATACAAATAATAATCTAATCATTAATTAATTTAATAAAATATCGGTTCATTTTAAATTGACTTTTGATATATATTTTAATTATTAATTTTTGAGGTACATACGAGTGCTTGCTAATCATAACCTTATCCTTAAATCAAATATATTATAAAAGTTTATTTGAATATTGTTAAGATAAAGAGTATTTTCACTAAATTATTTTATTTTTCATCATTTTTTCTTATGAAAAACGATTATTTGTTAATTTTATAAATATCTTAAGTTATCTAAAAATTAAATAATAAAAGTTTGTTTTATAATTATTTGATTAAATATGATTGAATCAAATATATTATTAAACAAATTTAAATGTAAATGCAGATTCAGTTTAATACTTTTATTAAGATTTATCGAATTTATAAATTTTAGTATCATATAATTTAATAGTATAAAGTAACTGGAATAATAGAAAATTTGATTGAGAAAAATATTAATTATTTTTTTTAATATCAATGGGTATTTGTCATTGTAGCAAAAGTAGTGAAGCAGAACAAAAAAATGTAAAAGTAAAAGTAGGTGGGGGTGAAGATGGAACATGCACTTGGAAGGTTTTAAAAGGGGTTTAATAATATAGATTGGTAACAAATTCAGGGTGGGAGATGAAGTTTGAACTTTCTTCTAATGGAACTATAAGTGGTGGAAATAAAAATGATAATGAAGAGGGTGCAATGAAAAAGTTATATGCAGGGACTCTAAAAAATGGAATATTAGATTGTATTGCTACGTTTGAGGATGGAAGTTAAATAAAGTATGATGGAAAAATGGAAGGATCTATGATGAAGGTCACATGCCAAGTTCTTAAAGGTGGTGATAAATTTCATGAAGGAGATATAGCAGAGTGTTTAGGACCTGTAAAATATGATTGAAATTATTAAAACTATAAAAATGTATAACCAAAAAATTTTTGAGTTTAAACTTAATTAATTAATTGTATAGTTTAATTATAGCATTCTTGATTAAGGTTCCAGATTTGACTAATTTAATAAGTTATTAAAACTTTAAAAATAAATATATGAATATCAATTCTTAAATACTTCTACATATTATTTAGTTTAATCATGTAAGTCTTCTATTTAGTGTTTGACTGTTTCATCTATTACATCTTCAAGTACATACTTTTTTATTATATTTTTTTAATACATCTCTGTCACCATCATCTGTAAAGTCTGTATATTTGATTTATCCATCATCCTCAAGGGCATATGTGATTTTAAGATGGTATCCCATTCTCTTTTTTCCTCTGCTTAGATATAAATGGGCTTCACCTTCAACTGATTCTACAGCTGAAATCTTTGTTTATCCAATTTTCATCTATAAATATAAATAGAGGAAATACTCCAATGATATTTTCCAATGATTTTTTAATTTCATTCATTGGTACTTTTTTTTCTTCCCAAGTTCCTGAAACATTCCATTATGATCCAATTGTTTATGGTTATTAAACTTAGGATGGATCTTCTACTTTTTTAGGTTAACAATCAATTTTAGGATGATTAGGATCATGTTTAACCCAATAGGTATATGAATGCTCTTTCTTTGGATTGTCCATCTAAAATTCCAGAATATTTATAAATTAATTATTAATAAAAAGTAAACATTCATCATTAACAGCCGCTTCTTAATTGTTATACATAATTGTATCTAAAATTAGAAAATAAATAAATACCTTCTTTAAATTTTGTCTTTATCTTTTATTTATTCCAAATTATAACAAAATTTTTCACCTTTATCATTTACGAAAAGGATATTTTAATCTGTTTAAATGACTATGATTGTTTTATCAATAAAATCAGCCTAAATTACACCATTAGAGAGTTTCAAAAGGAGAGCATTTCTTGTTTTAAGGAATTTATCCACGAAAACAATAGAGATTTGTGAATTGTAAGTAGTATTATTTTCATCAATACCTAAATATTATGTAAATTTTTAAAGTAGATTCACTTTTTTATTTAATTCAGGTGGATAATTTACAAATTCATAATTGAATATTTAGTTAAGTTTGTCGAAATAATTGAATTATGTTTTGCTATATTAAATAATTTTAGTTGAATCATTAAACAGGACTCCAGAATGATTATTAGATAATATATAACCAATTCCATATTTACTTTAATAATCACAACACTTTAAAACATATAAACCATCATTCTCCTTACTCTAGGTTATATTATAACACTTACAAATTCAATTTAATTATTATCATCCAAATTAAATGATCCTAGAGTCTTAAAAGTTTATTTATTTTCTTTTAAATTATTCATACCTTCAACCAAAGCTAATTAATTAACAATCATTAGATACTTTTTATTCTTTAAGATTGTGACATTTTAAGTTGACTTGAGAATAGATTATTCATTTTTGGAATTTAAGATGTAGACTTTACTGATATTAATTCAGGTTGTAATTGCTTACTATTAAGCATAGCAACTTAAGAATATTAAGATAACCATGCAGCAGTAGGTGGACTTAAAAGTTAAGAAATATGAGTTGTTTTAGGAATGGGATTAGATGTCATAAAAGGATGATTTAGAATTTCATCTAAAGTTAATCTTTTACAAGGATCAAGAACAAGTATTCTAGATATTAAATTTTTAGCATTTTCAGATATTTAAATATGATCTGGAAAATTGAATTGGCATTGTGATATTTTATTATATGTTGTTTTTACATCTGAAGTCTCAAATGGTGGTTTTCCTATTAACAGAGTATATATTATAACACCAACTGACCAAATATCTGCTTAATATGAATGTCCCATTCTTTCATCTAAAATTTCAGGTGCTATGTAATTTGGAGTACCACAAATAGTATATCTTCTTTGTCCATCATAATCTAATTTTGTTGCTAAACCAAAATCTCCTAATTTTAATTCCATCTTATCATTTATGAATAAATTCCCTAATTTTAAATCTCGATGAAGCACTCTATGAGAATGGATATATTTCAATGCGCCTATCAACTATTTTAAGTAACATTGCATCTCTATTTACTAGATTCTTCTTCTTCTTTTTAATAACTCATTAAGAGTCTAAAAAGTGTAACAATATATTAAATTACTTAATTTTAACACAGTTCTAAAAGAATATAAACATTTTCATTATCCTCAAATACATCTTCAAATTACACAATATTTTGATGATGAAGTGATTTATGCAGCTTTATCTCGGTAATTAGCTTTTCATATTTATACATTTTACCTTTGCCTTTGTTCTCCCTCTTTTTAAAGTACTTTTAGAAATAATCTTTGCTGCTAATACTTTCTTGCTTTCAAAACAAGTTACTTCATAGCATTTAGCAAAGCCACCCTTCCCCAAAACCTTCCCTTTCTAGTATTTACGAAATGCAGTCTCTCCATTGGGTTTCTTATATCTTTCTTCTATTATTGTATTTTCAATTTGCTGTTATTCTTCCATTTAAATTAAATATTAAATCAAAAAAATGTTAAACCAATACAATAATAAAAATTGTGTAAAACTTCATCTTTAAGTTTAGTTTTCTTTTAACTCTATTAATTTTAATGCTAAATCAGTTCTCTAGGTTCACGATATAAACAAACTAAGATTTTATCTTCTTAATGAGCACATTTATCTTTTTATTTTTATAAGTTTCTATTATATTTTTATGAATTCTCTTCTTATTGTATATTATTAATATGCTCAATGCTTGAAATTATAATTCTTAAATAGATAATCAGAATAAAGAATCATTTAATTACCTAATAGAAAATAAGCAAAAATTTATAATAATATCACCTGAAATTGACTATTTACAATATAAGAAAAAAAATTGAGTATTCTGTTTAAGAGATCTACTTTAGAAAGTTTATAATAACAAACTTATTTAATGAAATTTTTAGCTTGTTCATAATTTCTATAAATTGGGGCACCTCTTGTATTCCAAACTAATTTCCTTATTTTAGAATATATAATCAATAATTGAATAACATAGTTAATAAATCATCAATTAATTTTAGCAAATTTCTTTAAGACGTAGAGTATTAAAGAGAAAAATACATTAATGATATTGAGCCTTAAGAAAGTCTAGCCTTACTATTAATTATAAATTCATTAATAGATTAATTTTTTATAAAATTTGTTATTGTTATGACTATTTGTAATTTTAGATTATATTTGATCAATTTAAGATCCTTAAAACAAGATAAATAATCCCTTTCTTTTCATAAAAAAATTAGTTGAGCACCTAATCTGTAAAATATATGAAAAACATTTTTTTACGTTTATTTTTTGCAGAATGTTGCAAAATCAAATTCAGCTTCTTTGGTATATTAATCAATAAAATAGACAAGAATTAAAATATTATTTGTTAAAATTTGTATATATGAAAGCAGTTAATAAAAAAGATGAAACTCTAATAATTTATTTATATTTTAACATAGAAAATTGAAATAAAAAGAGAAAGGAAAATAAAAATGAGGAAAGAGTTTAATAATAATTGCCTGATCTTAATTAATTTAATTTAAATTGTAAGCAAATTTTGAAAAGTCTTAGAGAAGTTCTTAATTTTATTAATATTATAGGAAATCAAATATCTTTGATGTATTATACATGGATATCTTACAAACAGTAAAATTGTAGGTAATTGTGAGTAAAATCTAAATTATAGATTCAAAAAGAGATGATTAAGAGAACTAAATAGGGGGAATGTCAAGAAAAAATATCAGAAAATAAAGGAAAATACCAAAATCAAAAATTTATATGAATTAATAATATAAATGAAAGTCTTGATTAGTATTTTTATAATAATTATAATAAATATGAATTCAATAGATTTTAGAAGGTTAAAAATTTAATGGAAAACTGAAACGTCTAAAATGGTAAATTTATTAAATCGTCCAATAATTATATTGAAATTAGTAAAGCAAGAGAGTTTAATGTGAAAGAAGGGAAGTCGGATTGAAAAAGGAAGTTTAAAAATTTTTGAGGAGATGATTGCGAAAAAGGTATAATTTTTAATAAAAATGATGTCATTTAAAAAAATAAATTGTGTCAGATTAATAATTAAAATTAAATATTTTTGAAAAATGATGTTCATAGATTGAACTTATAATAATAAATATGCAATTGCAAATAACTCTGTTCATTATTCTTTTTGATTTGGTAGCAATATCAGACAGTGTTTATACTGCATTGCTTCCATATTTTTCACCAGTGGCAGCAGATAAAGGATTTACAGAAACTGAAATTGGTATCATGCTAGCATTTTATCCTATTGGAAGTGTGATAGCTACTCCTCTGGTTTCATTGTGTAGTTCTAAAAGAAAGGCTATATTAATAGGATTAGTATAGAGTTCTATAGCAACAATTGGGATGGGTGTGTCTAAATTTTCAGAAGGTGGCTTATTTTTTACTTTATCATGCATTTTTCGAGTGATTATTGGATCTGTAATATGATAGTAAATATATGAATAGGGAGCATCATTTTTGTTAATTCCATCTTATGCAGCGTTGCCAATATTATTTAAATAAGATGTCACCTAAACGATTGCAATATTAGAAATGGGTCATTGTATAGGTAGATTAACAAGTACAGGATTCTTTACCATGATTGCTTAATTAATATAGTTTGATACTTATTAACTTCCTTGTTATGGGTTAGCAGCAATTTATGTGATCAGTTATTTGTTCACATACAAATATTTTTATCTTCCTGAAGTACCTGAAGGAATTTCTCCAAAGAAGAGATAATCGTAAGAAGAAAGAGCTACAGTAAACAATAATCATCCAATAAATATTACAAAGACTTAAACAATAACGCCATTAGAAGTTATTGTTTAGAATGATAATTCTTTGATTCAATAAAATGATAATTCTTTTATTCATTAAAATGAAGATTTAAATTAATCATAACAGTAGTTTTAACCAAATGAGTAAGTTTAAAATATGTAAAATGTTGTTGAAGGCTAACTATAAAGACATGATACTACAATGTAAACTTTAGAAGTGCCTCAATTAAATGTTATGAGAAAGAGTAGTTCAAGTGGAGGAGAAGATAAATCAGTTGAAGGAGATTTTAATAGCAAGAAAGCTTTAGCTAAATGGTAAACTTAAATTCGATAGATTATTAAACAAAAAAGATAAGGAAAATAAATATCTATTCCTGATTCCCCTAAAATGAATAATAGTTAATAAATGAATCATTTAAGTCTTTTTGAAAGTGGTGTTAAGATGTAAAACAGTACTTAATTGGAAATTCTATAAGAATAGTAAGAAATTACTGAAGATGATAGTAAATTAGAAATTAAAGATTACATTGATATTTTCAAAAACAAATCTTTACAAGTGACATTTATATTTTTCTTTTGGCTTTCTGCTCTAGAAAATGGATTAAGACCCTTTTTGGTTATATATATATATTTATATATAGGCTAATGAATTAGGAGATTATTATGGTCTAACAGAATATAACATCTCATATCTCTTCATGATTCCTATCTTTACATACTTATTATCTGCAATTTTGGTAGCTCGTTAAACTTACTTTGAAGAATAAACTCTTTTCAAAATTGGGATGTGGATATTAGCAATAAGTTTCTTCTTTTATTGTCCAACCATATTTAAGTTGCCACATTCTATTGGCTTTATTTTATTTGGAGAGCTTATTAGAGGTATAAGTTTAGGAATTGCTTGTGCACTCTTTATACCAAATATTAGTGATTCTTGCATAGACAAAGTTGGAATATGTAAAGCTAATTTGATAGGGGCTAATCTTTATTAATTTGGTTGGTCTTTAGGTGATATATTCGGTCCAATTATATGTGGTGCCTTTGTTGAAAAAATCGGCTATGAATTTACTACATTAAGTTCTGGATTTGTTATCATTGTGTTCACTATAATCTATTTAATTTTTAGAAAAAACAAAAGACACAGTATCTAAGTTTCTTCCAATGACAATATAAATAATAAAAAGCCATCAAATAATAATGCTTGATTTTATAAAACTGTTAACAATTATTATTTATGAATTGCTTAGAGCATAATTCACCATACACACTTCTCTGTTGGGTCAAAAATTGCAATAAAAAATTTCTATGCCATCAATGTATGTAAAAACATGATCCTTAACATTACTCAATGATATAATCTCTCAAAGACCTTGACTATTAAATTACCTAAATGCCTAAATCTATTTAACAAAATCTAACTCACCTAAGCTCTCAATTAAATTTAGCTTAAACTTAAATTACTTTAAACAAAGACTCCCTTAAAAAATAAATCATTAAACTCTCGGATTTACTTAAAGCTAGAATAAATGTTGAAATTAATAATTTTTGCTCATCTGCTATAGAGTATACTAATACTTATTATAAATAATTTGAAACTGATATTGTTACTCTTTTCAGCTCTTTATCAGAACATTCTTATGTTTTTGCACAATAAACAAATAGACCAATTAATGAGATTTAATTCACTTAGTTGATCTAATAACAAGATAAAATGTTTGATATTATTCTACCAACCTTAACCTAATAAGTTTAAATGTTTGTTCAATAAATCTCAAACAATTAACTAAACATGAAATCTGAAAACTTTCATTAAATATTAAATAATAACATTTCTAAAACATTTTAATTAAACAATTTATTTTATACCAATGAAATAAATCAAACATAAGTACTTCAATAAAAAATAGATTTAAAAAAAAGAATCAAATCACCCTTAATTCCAAAAATAGAATTAAAAAAAAATGATTTATTCTTTTTATAGCAATAATCATAATCTGATAGAAATAATGGTATTTAATCCTCTATAAATATTAATTAAACTGATCTCAGTACCTCTAGATTTCTTTAATAAAAATCTATCAATACTGTATTAACTGGAAATACTGATATTATTTTATGTCTTTGTGCTTTCTCTAATATGTCGATATTATCTGGAAGTGCAGGAGGAACTATTAGAATCTTTTATATAGATAATGCATTGACTTCAACTAAATTGAATGATCATAAAGGAGATGTATACTCTTTAGTAAAAATAAATGATATAAACTTTGGAAGCGCAAGTTCTGATTAAACTGTTAGAGTCTGGAATTATCAAAGAAAAGTATGCGAATATATTCTTCTCGGACATGAATAGCCTATTAAAGCTTTAATTTATTTGTAAGATGTAGATTAATTGGCTTCAGGTAGTTTAGATTAGACAATTAAAATTTGGTCTCTTCAAAGGCCAAAAATAAAGTTAAACATTTAAAATTAACAAAATGTTTTATCATTATGTTATGTACCATTTAAAGGTTTATTGGTTAGCGGAGGAGAAAGTATAATCAGTGTATTTAATATATTAAATGGATATTGTAGAGATAAATTAGAAGGTCATTCAGGAAATATACTTTGTTTAAAAAATTTAAAAGACGTTGTTGATGGAGAATTTCTCACATTAATCGCCTCCGGAGGTGCGGATAAAAAAATTATACTTTGGAATTTGGATAGGGCATAAAAAATATATGTTTTAATAGGGCATTAAGATTAAGTTACATGTTTGACTTTTGATAGTACAAATAATTAACTTTGGTCAGGTGGAGCAGATCAGACTATAAGATGTTGGGATATCGATAAAGGTAAGCAAATTTTTATTTTTAAAAGACACACTGATTAAATTAGTAGTATTGAATACATTGCTAGTAGACAATTAATAATAAGTGGAAGTTGGGATAAAAAAATAAGAGTTAGTTCTAAATCTATCTTAATAAATTGATCATAAAACACTTAAGTATAATTATTATATAATTAATCAATATAAACTCAATTATTGCTTTATATTGTTTATATTCAATAAACATTCTGGGTCGCGATTATATATTTTCAAATATTATGCTAATTTAATTAAATCTTTTGCATCTTGAGTATTACAACAAGTAAAGTAATCTCTCAAATTTTGATCCCATGGTGTTGCTCTAAATGCAAGAAGTATTTTTGCAATTTCTAAATTATTAGCAGTAAGAGCAAAATATAATGGTTTTTAAAGAAAGAAATCATTTGAATTAACATCTGCACCATAACATAATAGCAATTTAACCATTTCGATTGATTATATCATTACAGCAATATGTATAGCGTATTATCCTAATTCATCAAAAGATCCAATTAATTTTTTTTCTTAATCCAGCATTTATTTAGCAGCTTAAATATTATTGTATTTAACGAATCTTAAAAAAGCAACTGAACCTGGAGATTGATATGGGACTAATTATTAATTTTAATGCAACAACTAAAAATGATAATATTTTTAATATACTTAATATACAAGCATTTACTTTTAAATAGCAATTTTGGCTAAAACTTTGAGCTTCCTAACAATTCTTCTTCTTCTTACTTTTTTATCATAATAAATAGGATAAAATTAGATTAATTCTTCATCATCTTTTTTTTTATCAATATCAAAAACAGTTTAAGAATATGATTTGACTAAAACTTATGTTTCTTTTTTAATTTACTTATTTCTTGCTGATAAAGGTGTATATCTATGTGGTTTGAAATGTTAGAGAGGTAGTTCATTATTGAATTCTTACCTGACTTCTTATTTTTTTTTTAGTATTTAAACATTTAGTTGTTTTTAAGGAGATTCTGTGTATGATTTGAGATATTCATTAAATTAATCATCTTTTCTCATAGATTTTTATTCAATTACAAATTGTAACCATTTATTACTAAGAAAGCGGTCTAATCCTATTCTTGGATCAGTGCTTTTACCAAAATTCATTTTAGTGAAATTATCAATCGTGGGACTTGGTTAATGAAGTTATCTGATAGAATTATGAGATTTCAATTTTAATTAAGCACGCATAGCTAAAGTATTAATATTTTTAGTTTATGTAATAAAAGTTTTAAGGGAAGCTGATTGTTTTATATTAGTATTTGGTTCTTGATCAAATTAATTATCAAATTCTTTAAGTATTTTTTAAGAAACAAGAGTTTATTATTTTCTAAGTTTTCTAAAATTAGGTTTGTTAGTTGTTTTACTGCTTTAACCAACTAATTCTTATACTTTTTTGATATCCTTTGTTCTAACACTGTTGTAACTGTTGCATTCATTTTTGAGAGTGCTAGCAACAATTTGTCTCATTTACATAGAAGCAGTAGATCTAGCAGGTCCATGTGGGGAGAATAAATGAGAGATTTAGCTAAAGGATTTAGGATTGGTTTTAGTTTTTTTAGGTGTTGAAAATGTAAGTGGATTACTTTATTATATTTATGTGAATTTGGGATCTTCTGTAACTTAAGTTTCCATTTCAAGGAATTATTTCTTGGGAATGTTGTTTTATTCGATGACAGTATTAAGTGTAAATATTTTATCGATAGATTGTTATCTACGTTGTTCAAAGAATTCTTTTAACTTTCTATTTATAAAATCCCAATTCATATAATATAATAAATTACGCGATAAA
This sequence comes from Paramecium sexaurelia, assembly GCA_000733375.1. Taxonomy (NCBI): domain Eukaryota; phylum Ciliophora; class Oligohymenophorea; order Peniculida; family Parameciidae; genus Paramecium; species Paramecium sexaurelia. Next base: position 134,309 of record JPFM01000083.1, on the reverse strand, counting down.
TTGATATATATTAAAAACTGTGTCAATATTCCAAACATAATATAACCAGCATATTTTTTTATTGATTAAGAAGTGCAGAAATAAGGGGATACTACAATTTTAGAATTGAATTTAAAAAAACTTGAGTAAGTATTATTGAATTAAAAATCAAAAATTTAATCACTTAGAAAAAGTAACAAACCGTAAATGCATTCTAAAAAAAGGTGATAAAAGATGAATCACTTTTATCTTTGTAACTTTGTATGATTTGCAACCAACCTTATTTTATGGATTAAGTCGATCAATTATAACAAGACTCTATTCATAACAATAAGTAAAATTATTTTCTTAATCAAATACTTCAATATATTCAGAAAAATTGTTTTACCAGTATATCTAATTCAATCCATAAACATTAAAAATTCAATAAATAATATATTTATTATTGAGCAATTTATTTTGATTTTATTAACTTTTAGGAAATAAACAATTATTAAAACAAATCCATATTAACTTAATCCGCTGCTTTAAGTATCAAATTAAATTCATTTTTATAAAGAAATTGTTTCATTATAAGTTTTAATGGTTTCAAAGGTTCATAAGTCTTAATATACTTAATTATAAACTCAACACATTCTTTGATGTTTAAAAAGTCTTCTTTGATTAAAATTCTTATTATTCATCTACAAATAATTTATATGGTCAATCAGAACATCATTCAATCTCTTATTTTTTTCTGTTAATACTAATACTTCACTATAAATCTTATTTATTATCTTACATTTTTTTCCTACATTACTCAAAAACTTACTATTTTATTAGCTAATAAAGCTTTATAGTTAAATTTAGTATTAACTAAATTCAATATTATTTCTTCATGCACTTAGTTCTATAAATTATTCATTTTTATGTTCTTTTGTAATCTAAATCTCTTCCTTTTACAAAATTGATTATACAAACTATCTTTCTCGGCTTCTCTTTATATAATCTAATAAAACTAATAAGTTCTAATTTTTCTTTTAAGACAGAATATTTTAATGCATTATATTTTATATAGTTGGGAAATATTATAGAGTCTATTTCAATACATCTTAATTCATCTAACAAATTCATATTTTATATAAATACTTATAATTTATATTAAATGTCCAAAATGTTTCATACAATTGCAGATCTTTCTGATCTTGATGCTATTACTAAATCTAATAAAGAGCGTCTTCGTTTACTAAACATTATTCCTAAAGAATAAAAGGCAGAAATAGAAATTCAAACTGATAAAATTGTCTAAATACTTCCTAAAGAAGATTCACTTATATTACTTAATCAAAGCATTGATAAATTCATCGAATAAGTAGATCAATATAATAAATCACATCAATAAAATCTTGAAGAATTAATTAATAAAATTAAAGCAACAGTTAGAAGAGTTTTAAATTAAGAAGCATATGTTTATGGATCATTTGCAACTGAGCTTTCTTTACCTAATAGTGATATCGATATTGTTATTATGACAACTTAATAATTATATATTGTTGATCAAATGAAAAAATTGGAGATGGAATTTTAAAAAACCAAATTCATTGAAGAAACTAAATGTATTCTATTTACTGCAATTCCTGTATTAAAACTTAAGTCTATTAGCTATTATTTTAATAAACGAATTGATATTTCGTTCTAAGAAAATAGACATAATGGTATTTAATGTGTTTCATTAATAAAATCGTATCTTAACTATTTACCAGAATTGAGACCTTTAACTATGGTTTTAAAATAATTTCTATCTTAATCATCTCTTTTAGATCCATATCAAGGAGGTTTAAGTAGTTATGGTTTAAATTTAATGATTATTTCCTTTTTATAATCTCGTACTGGTTAATAGCTTTCATTGGCGTAATGTTTGATTGAATTCTTATATTTGTATGGATGTGAAATGGACTATGTTGCAAAGACTATCTATGTATTTCAACCTGATTAGTAAGTATCGGCTTATCCAATATATTTTAATCCTTAAAATGCAGGAAATCAAATTCCAACTCTGTTAATATAAGATCCTCTAAATGATAAGCATAATGTTGGAAGACCTACTTATAATATTTAGGCTATAAAATTTATTTTTGCTGTAGGATTTATGAAAGCTTTAAATTATTAATCAGATTAAATTGATGATTTTTTGACTTGTGGAAAGGATGTTCAATTAAAATTAGAGTCTCATATTCATAATTTTTATTAATAATGATTTTGAGTTAATAATATTATTTGTGAATCAAAGGATTCTAATTTAATTTAATATTCATTTAATATTATAAATTCTAAAAGATATAATAATTTTAATTAATACTCTGCATTCTTATTTTTCAATTAAAAAAGATATTTCAAATTATATTTTTATTAAAAATGAATTAATTATCCTTAGAAATGATAAATTAAATTGAGAGTATTTCTTTCCTTAATTCTCCTCTTAATCAAACAACTAGGTTATTTAATAAGTTCTAAAAGCAATTTCCTCTATAAAAAAGAAGAAAATCAAGAAGCTAATTAAAACCATTTGTTTTGCATTAAAAAACGATCAAAGGAACTTTTCGAAGAAAAAGTTGCTATTGTAATGAATGTGGATAATTGGGTACTTTTCAATATAAGTGTATGAATATCAAAGGACCTAAACCATATAGAAGATCAATGATATCAAGAAGAGCTTCAAATCAACAAGTGTATTGTTTTTGTTAAATTTGAAAGATAATCAGCATAGCCTTAATAAGTTTAAAAGAATAGATAATAACTTAAAAAAATTAAAACCTACGATGAAAGTAAATTGAATTCGCTTATGGAATCTCATAATTCTCCATAAACTTTAAGAGTGATATAAGAATCTATGACAAAATTACATTCCTATTTCCAAAAACAATAACAATAATAATTAAAAGTTTATTAACTAAGTCAGTTTACTCCTAACTGTTCCCCAAAACATTTAAAATCTTAAAAGAGTTTACCATTATTACAATCATATATGAATTTTAGAAAATTTGATTCATAATTATTAAAACCACTAAAATTAAATTAAAATCCTTAACAAAATAAATAATTATTTAAACTCAACAGAAACAAATAATATAAAACCTTATAAACAGTGGTTCCATGCTGAAACTATCGATTTCTTTTTTGATAATAGTATAAAATATTAATAACAATTATGAATTCAGTATATTGTAGTTTTTGACATAAAAGTAATAATAAAATTAAATATTATTATGCTAATATCAAATACAACTCAATCTAGTTCTCGAAATTCTTTAAATCATATAATTCTTACTGGATCTAATTCAATACTTTATTCTCTGAATAAATTTAAAAGAAGCAGTCTTAAAAATAAAAATAGTAAATAAAATGAAGAGGATTAGCTATAGACAAAATAAGTTTAATTGAGAAGAAAGAGTTGCTATTGTAATGAATGTGGTCAACTCAGCAATTTTCAATTTAAATAATTAAATAACAATGCATCAATCAGATAAAACCATCTCTACTTAAAAAGTACATCTATTTGTTAATCTGTGAAATTCATGTAATTTTCGCTTTTATTTTTTAAAAGAAATTAATCTCGCAGAACAAGTGTTGTATTTTAGAGACATCATTCAAGAATGAATACATTTGGAGAAACATAACTCTCTTAAGTTTATAATTTGACTCCTACAAGATTGAGTCCCATAAAAACAAATTCAGGTTCATAAAATAAATTAAGATATTACCTTTAAAATAAAACATTATAATAAACACAGAGAAATAGATAATTCTAACTTAATCTAGTTACTGTTCATTAAAGTAATAAAGATTAAGAATAATAATTAACAAATAAATTGATAGTTAAAAGTCCTCTTACATAGAGGAAATCCAAGCCAGATGTTCGACCTTATTTAAGTCATCTAAAATTAAAACCAATTTGTATTAAAAATTAAGTATCTCACTTTGAAATCTGAAATTCAATTATAAAAATATATTATCATTTACTTTAATTACCAACTATTCTTTGTATAGATTCTTGAATTTCTAAAAATTATTGAGGATGTGAATCTTATATATTTTACTTAAGAGTTTGCCAATAAACATTAGTATTCATATTTAAATCTGAATTATTGTTTAATGTAAATAGTAACCCAAACATCGAAGAAATCAAAGGTTTGTATGCTTATTATAATTTAGAACAATACATTAATCACTTTCTAAAAATTAAAATCTATTATTCAGTAATTAACTTAATTATGTATTGATTTTTTCCTATATTTCATTAAAATATTCTTACATCTTATTACTTATGGATAATCTACTTAATTTCCTAATTTTTTTTTTCTTCTTCCATTTTCCCATTATTTTAATCTAGTTCTCTCTCCATATAAGCCAATGGCATACTTAAAACTTTATCCAAATTATTATTCACTTATTTAAGTGCTAAAATTAAGATAATTAAATAATGATACAATAACCATTCAAACCTCTCATTCTAAATTTTGTCATAACATGTTTAGAGGCAGAATCAAAATTTCTTATCTATTATAGAGTCCATTCATAAAGAGTTTTAAACTCTGAATCATTTTTCATTGTTGGATCTTCCTCCAATTTTTAATTAAGTTATTTTAAATAACCTACTAAAGCATATTTTCTTATATATAATTTGATTTAAAAAATACCTTTACAATATTCTAATCATAAATGAAGCAGCATAGTAATCAAATTCTTAGACAATACTTGAGATCAAAGTATTTTTATTTTCATTTTAGAGATTTAAACTCAATTATTATTACATATCAAATCGATCATCACTCATTTATTTGTTTAAGAATTTATCTTCCCTTTTGTATAAATTATTCTATATAATTACAATTAAATATTCTGATCAAAAACTTTATGAATTCCTAATTCAGGTTATAAAAATTTGATTGTTATACTAGGTAAATTCGTTGATAATATTTATCCTGCATGTACATGTTTACATTCAGGATGAATTGCATATACAATTTATCCAACATTGAAGGGAACCAATCTAACTATATCTCTGATTAAATCTAAATTTTTTATATCTCTATGAATTGGATAGTTTTAATCAAACAAATAATTTCTTATTACTGATCTATACTTTGCTAATTTACTCATCTCTTATTATAAAAAATAAATTGAAAATCTCCTTGGTTATCCTATTGCCTATAATTTTTATATCTAAGATTGATACCATTTTTATCAATCTCCACTCTGTAATAGATTTCTTACCTTATGATACATTTGCCTTATTCAACATTTATTAAAATTCATTTAGACTAAAATAAGTATAATCTAAATGAGAATAAAAATATTCATGTTAGATCCATCTACAAAACTTAAAATCAAAACAATTATTACATTCTAACTGATTTCTTAACCTTTATTCATGCATCTTTTTTAATTGCATTGAGTTGCCTTAAAATAATAATCTAAATCAATTTCATTTTCAATTCCTTCAAATTTTTAAGGAATTGATTTACGACCTTAATTTTAAGTTAATACATATTACAATTCTTATTTCTCTTAATTTTCTTGTTTGGTATTTAATCATAATTATTAGCTTCGTCTTATTAATAATGATCTTATAAAATCAAATATAAATCATTAGCTGTACAATTTAGATTTGATTCTAAGAAGTTTTTGTTCTATTTATAATATATTTCTTTACTTTTTTATATATCGATAATAAATTTGTGATTGTTCTTTGATATCCAAGTTAGTTTAATATTTCTTACATTTTGCCTACTCCTGCCAATTTTTATTATCTAAAGACTAGAATTTTTATTTTGTAGATAACTACTTTTAAGAAAGATTTCCAATTCTGTTTCGTTCCATTACTCACCCAAATCGATTTTTAATTTCGAAATATCTATTTAATCAGGGAATTCGTTCATAATAAAATTAATACAAATCATAATTACAATTTAAATAAAAGTTCTTTTTCATATTAATTTTTAAACTGAATTTATAAAATATAGATAAATTTCATTTATTTAAATCATTATCAAACATCATATATTTTCTATAATTATCTGGCATTTCTGATATAAATGATAAACACTCTTTAGATTTTAATAATATATCACATTCTTTATTGGTATTTTTGAATTTCTTAGCATAAAATAATATCTTTCCAATCCAAACCTTCAAACTTAATCTATTCTCGCATAATAATAATTAATAAATTATTTAAATGAAGTTAGGACTCGTGAACATGACTTCTTGAATTCTTTCTAAATATTCAAAACTACTTTAATCTTACAATAACTATGAAATTATAATAGATATATCTACTTCATTAAACAAGACTTCATCTCCAACTAATTTCAAATAAGTTTCAACCGAAGATATATCTCTTTACAAACTTTAAAATGGCCATTATTATTCATATTAATCTTTTAACTTAATAGAACCATTCTAATTTATAATAAATAAGTCTTTAATAAATGAAGGCAATATTTGAATCTTCAAAAATAAAGATATTTAATATTCTAATTATGGAAAATTGTTTTAAGGATTTAATTACCAAATTGAAATCGCAACTTTAATTATCAATTATTTATAGATATTTTTTGGACAATTACCATTATGAATAAGAACATTAGCAAAATAATAAGGATTTTCCATCAAATCTACTAAAAGAATAAGCTAAGAATTAATATTAATCAAATATTTACATCTCTTTATAAGAAATCTTTATATTGTTCATATTATTGGAGATCTCTCAAGAAGCTTTATCCAATCTAAGCTAAAAATGAATCAACTTTTCCATATATTATTCCTAATTACATAGATATCATATATTGATCAAATGATAATGTAGCAGGATTCAAAACATTTGTGTAAAATCCACTAAATGAGTGATATGTTTCTTAATAAAGTTATTGACATTTTGTAGATACATATTTTAGAAAATTTAAATTCATAGATGGAATTTCAAATTAAATTCTAAGAATATTTAAAAATATATTTTATCTTTCATCCTCATCTACAAATCCTAAATTATTTACTACTTAATCCATATTCTAAATGCTAAAATCATTCTTTAATAATGAAATTACAATTAAACTTATTAATTTTGTAATAAAAGAATTAATATCAACATTTTTCTTTTTTTATTGTCTATCTTAAATTCTTTTATTTTACGAAACTCTTAAGCAATACATGTAAGTAAATATAATTTCTTTTTATAAATCTTTAAGTTTGAGTAATTATTAGATAAATTCTACTGAAATATTTCCTAATAATTATTAGGTGAAAATTGTTCCCATATTTATAGCAGTCCAATCTAAAATGCTAAATTCATTTTCTAAGATAATTTTAATAATATTTATACATTTATTTGAATCATAAGTGTCTCTGCTCTCTAAGTTTAATAATACTCCAAAGAATGTACTTAATGTTGACTTTATTTTTTCATCATCACTCATTATTTGTTTTAACGCTTTTTCGTTATAAAATATTGGATATGAGATTGTATAAACATCAATCAAACTTGCTATTAATCTATTCAGAAAAGGATTTTCATGAGTATTTATTACTTTTTCTAAGTATTATAAATTAACCCCAAATTCTTCAGATTTTATTAAATCTTCTTAGACATACGGATTTGACGTAGCTTCTATTAATAAATTATATAAAGGTGAAAAAATATCCATATAATGAAGTAAATCTTCACTTAATTAACCCCCTAAATAAAATGTGTTTTTGAATAATATTTTCCCCATTTCTAATAAATGTTGCTGAGTCTAAAATATTTAATTATTTTTAAAAAAATCAAACAATTTTTATTAAACAGGTGATTACATTATAGATATATATCTTGTTAGTAAATCGAAAATACAACAATCACAACTGTTCAACTTTTAGCAAACTTTTACACTTTTTGTATAATAGAGATCTTTGCAATCATGATGAAATTCATATTAAAATTCATTTCCTCCTATCTTTTCTAACATTACTATTGCAAATAAGTTTTTTAAATTTGGATTTTAAGTTAATAACATATTAAAGTAATCTAAAATGCACATTAAATAAAAGTTAACATTCACTATTTTTTATGGACTCGATAAGTCTTGTAATGCTATTTCTATCTCGCTTATCAATTAAAGGAAAGAACAAGAAATAAATTTCAAAAAATCACTTGTTGTTTCTCCAAATTAAATTTCAACTTGCATTTTGGTCAATCTCTATGATGCTAATTTTTAAATTATCTATTCCTATACTAATCGTAATGACTTTCTATATTTTATTGTTTTTAATCTATTACTTTGATATATATTAAGCAACTAGTCTAACTTCTAATAATTAATTTATTTATTTATTTATGGTTGATAATTATCGAATAAATTCAATTTTTGATATCTCTTCACCTACTTTCCTTAAATTAAAAAAATTCTCTGTTGCTTATTATAAAATTTCCAAAAATCGTTGATTATTTTTAATAAGTTGTGTCATCTTAAATAATAGATTAGTATTACTTCTTCTGGAAATTTATCATAAAAATAAGAATCTATTTCACTAAACAAACTTTTTAATTTTTATGCAATTTTATAACTTAAAGGTTTGTTCTTATGTTTTTAAATATATCCTAAACTTGTCAAAGCTACAATTGCTGTGAGGCCTAAGACTTAATATATAATCTTTTATTTCATAATAAATATAATTAATAGATTTTATTAAAAATAATACTAATCATATATGAAAATCGAGAATCTCTGTAAAAAAATGTTTCAAATTCAACCTAAATGTTAGTAATTCTTAATTTATCAATTATACACCATCAACATCTAAATAGTATAAATATATATTAGAAATTTTGATAATATATATAAATTATTTTAAATATTGGCATACGTCTTGATTCGGATTCGATAATTTATTTATTTGTTTATTAGCAGTTAATAAAATACTTAAACTTTTTCTTTAAAATATAAACATAAATTTGTCATTTTATCTAGCAATTTTATAATATATTACTATTAAGTAATTGATTTATAATTTAGAAATTTATCCTTTCTAATTAATATCTCATAGATTTTAATAATATTATTAGTCTTATACATTTCAATGCTTTTTAATTTTAACAATTTAAAAAAATTAAATCGCTCCTTAAACACACATTTCCTCCGAATGCCCTTATGCCTATAAATTCAAGCAAAAGTTTAATTATTTGAAATTAAAATATAAGAATAGGGTGAGATCCATTCTCTTTAAACATTAGAGTGGTTAGTCAATTTGGATTAAATAGAGCTTCTAGATTATTTATATCAGTAGTTTAATAGATAACTTAATGCAATTTAAATGAAATTTTTGTAAACTATATCCTTTAAAAACCTGATATTAAAGTTTCAATTAAAATTTAAGAACTTTAAGAATTGTTATAATTGGATTAGTATTTTTAATAACTTTCAACTTAATTAAAACTTTAAATTAAAAGCTAGAAAAATTGTGCTTTTAAATGCATTAAGTGTAGAACAGATGTTTTTGTTTCAACAGTTTTGATTCAATTATTTTATTGAGAGACCTCATTTCTGATAATATGTATAATAAATCTAAAGTGGATAAAAAAATTATACGAGTTAAATAACAAAATCGATATAGATTCGCATTCTTAATATTACATAAATTCTAATCTATTTCCTTATCTTCATTAATTAACTTTTTAACTTTTAATCATCCAAAAATATTACATTTATTTTGATAATACTCTATAATATTAATAGAATAATTTATAATCAGAAGATAAATATAAGATCGGGATATTTAGTATATAATCTTATGAATATGAATATTTATATCTAAAATCAGTCAGGTTATTTGAACATATTTTACAACTTTTATATCTATACATTTAACTTATTTATATCCTATCTTAAATTAACAACTTAAAGGATAGTTTTGTACATAGGTAACTCTCTTAACTTTACTATTGAAAATATATATTTATATATTATGTGTACAAATGGAGAAAAATTATAACATTATATTTCATCAATTGCATTAATAGGCTAAAGTAGATTTAGTTATTAATCTGTAATTGATAGAATATCGAAATCTGTTAGTTATTTGTAAATTGAAGGATAAGTTATTAATTTTAATGAATATCTCCATTTACTTTTTGATTCAGAATAATTTTAAGCTAATAATGTCGTAAGTAAGTTGAAAATTTTTTCAACAATTTATGGAGGTGTAGAATAGGATTGCATTGTAATGGCATCTTCTCTTGTAATTTTTTTAATCTGATCAATTGCAACCTAGTATGAAATAAAGATAGGATCATTCTCTTCAATAAGAGGATTGGAATTGATAATTTCTTTTATTTCAAATTATTTATCTTATATTTACTGTTCAATCTTTTCCATTTTCTTAGATTAAAGATATAAAATTTAATTATTTGTTTTCTAACAAACTAATCTAAATTGCAAGAAGGATGAATAGTCTATGAATGTAAATATTAAATTGATAATTTCCGGCCTTAACATAAACATTAAATTTGGATTCGGTAAGCTAGGATTATTAATTCTATGATGTCTAAGCTATATATCTTCGACTGTGAAAAATAAATTATCAATACGAGTTTGAGTTATTTATTGCTTTTTACTTAACCAATCTAATTCTTTTTTAAGTTAAATCAACATTTTATTTTAGTTATTATATTTTATTAATCAATAATGAAATAAATATAATCTTGAAAATCAAAAATTATTAAAAGATTTGGAACTTATAGTTTAAATTTTCATAATTATTACAGTAAAAAATAAGAATAAAATAGTGTTTTTTAGGTTCAGAGAATAAAATTTATTAACAAAACTATAAAAAAGGAAATTAAAATTTATAAGTAAATTATAAAAAGATTCTTATCAGTTAAGAATATATTCTTAATCTATAGAATTTATTATAACTCTTAAGAATTCGAATTCATGTTTTTTATATGAAAAATTCATTAATTACAAATTAGCATAATTAAGATCTTTTCCAACACCTCGAATTTTAGATTTTTCTATATATACAACAATTTAATTTCCATATTTTGATACATCTTCATTTGAAATTCTTAAATCGTTTAGTGTCCAATGTAGATACAAAGAAAAATAATCACTCAAATTTAGATTTGAGTGACTATTTTTAATAAACTTTTGTACAATATTAAATGCGTTGGTGTATTCATAATTGAAATTTATTAAGTTGTTCAAATTCTTTATTTATTATCTAAGAAAGATTAAGGTACATTATCTAATTGTATATTTTCAAGATTAGGTTCTAAATTTAACAAGGACATATTTTTATTGAATTTGGAATGGGCTTCAGCTATTTTATTTAATACAGAAATTTCTTAATTATTAAAATACACGTAATTTAATATGCTTTTTCTTACATTCTTGATTAGTTTTTCTATAGCTTCTCAAGACTTAGTAAAGAAATGCTATTTAGAACAATTCACAATTGGTGATCCAGAAGGTAATATAAATTGATTAGAATTAATTAGTTAAGATTTAGATCTATTTTGAGGATAAAATAGTGAAGGATCATATAATTGATTATGAATGTTTGGAATTTATCATTTCAAGAGGATATTACAAAGTTGCATTGAGTCTTTATGAAAATTATTTTCTTTTGAATCACATTGACATTACTGATAGAATTGTGTATTGTTCTTTAATTATTTAGTAAATTCTTAAAGACTGATAAATATCTTAATCAAAGAGAAATGTAAACACTTTTCAAATTGGCAATGGCAAAGAGCAACCAAGTATAAATTGTTTAACCAGTTGTTTAATGGGCTCAATCAAAAAACGCTACATTTATTAATATAAAATTTTCTCATCGATAGGATGCTCCAGCTTGTTTAAATGCGAAATTGGAAGTAGTTGAAATAAAGAATGATTCTCTTTTGATTGAAGCATTCGGAATCGTTTCTCATATTCCATTTAAATATAGATATGCTATCAAATTATATAAAGCAATTGATCCATCAACTAGTTATGAAAAAGTTGAATCTGTAGGAACAATGTATGTTAATCTAACAAAAGTAGAACCAGGTAATAATGTTGATTTAAATGTTATTTAGTTTTGTGGTTAAGACTAACAGAAGAAGATTATAAAACTCCAATATGGTGGGATTTGAAAGATAATTTCAGAAAAGACATGGAAGAATTTGCATAAATGCTCGAGAAGGAAAGTGAAAGAAAAGAAAGAAATGCAGACAAACAAGCAAAAAAAAATTAGAAGAAAAGAGATTAAGAGAAATAAAAGTAAAATTCTCAAAAAGCTCAAGAATCCAAAAGATAATTAGAATATGAACATAATTAATGTTATAAGTAAGGAAAATGTGAAATTGGATGGTATTAAAGATAATGATTGTTTATAATTGATTAATATTCATTCCCATGATCATTATTTTTTCACATTTTCTACTGCTCCTTTTGGAACATTCAATTATTTTTTAATTTTCTCTTCATAATCTAATTGATCATCATACTTTACTAAACCCTTCAAATAAGTAAACACAACTCCAAAAATTATAAGATTAAACAATGTTAAGTATATATTCCTTTAAGAATAAAACATCTTCATTCGAGTTTAATTCACAGTCTTCTCCATTTCGTAATAAGAAACGCCTTGAGGATATGAATCCCTTTGAGCCTTTTATCCTATTAATTCTTTTGATAAATCTTAATTCTCATTTACTGCTCCCACAAATAAAAATAGTGACCAACTCAATATTAAATATAACACTTTAGAGATGACTTTGTTTGTTAATATTTTTTCCAATCCTCTTTATAATGGTTTTCTTATTATTCTTGGCAATGGGAAGAATACAATAAATGCTAATCCAACACCCACATACATGGTATAATACATTAATTCGAATTAAAATGTCATTAAATTTATATTTTTAATAATAAAGTATTTTAAATCCTTTATTTCAAAAAATGTGACAATATCTCTATTTAAGTTCTTATTGCTCATATATATGCTTTATATCTTAATGTAATAATCCCTTTATTATTGAATTTGATTCTTTTTAAATGCATTATAAAATTGAATCATCTATAGCTTTAAATAATGATGAATCAAGTCTGAACTCTGTTATCTCGCTTAGATATTCATATTCTTTATTATCATCTTTAAGAATAAATTTAAGCTTAGAATTAATTTCAGAGAATTTCTAGGTAAATTCTGATATCAAATCAGTTCTTTTACAAATAAGTAACGTTATATTAAACTCTATGCTTTTATCTTCACAATTTTTCCAGATTTAACATTTTACATCCTTAAATGCATTAGGAATATAAATTCCAAATTCTTTTTCATCATTTTAAAGCATTTAGTTCAACTTATCTATTTAATCATATATTATGTTGATTCTAATCAAATAAGCGTAATCCATAGAATTGTATATCATATTTATGAAATATAATATATAAATATTTGATAATATGTAAACTAAAATTTGATATCATATTATTTACTAAATAGAGCGAATCAAGCTTTTGCAGTCTAAATTTATTTTTCTAAACAATCCAAAAAACATAGTTTTTAATTTGAATGCCAACCAAATTTTTTGTTATTAAGTGAGCTCTCATCCTAAACTGCTCCCAATTATTAACTTCAAGATTATGTGTATAGATTAATTATTCAATCCAAATTAAACTATTGTTAAATTTGAAATTCCTGGAAAAGTGCTACAAATTTTGAATTTATTGAATTTCAAAATGAATTATTTCCAAGGTTGAAGATTTCTCATTATCAAAATGAAGATTTAAATTTACATTCACAAAAATATTTTAATAGAGTTTGTTGCTAACAAAAAAAATTAAATTATATTAGTTCTTTTTCATAAAGAAATTTCTCTAAATTTATCTTCAACCTTCTAACACAACTTTCCTAATAATATAATTGAGATTTAAAGTTCCACAAATTTGTATTATAGTAGAATTAGAAGATTGATTAATTGATCTAATTTTCTATTATGAAACCTACCAATGATGTAAGAAAATTATATAAATTATAAAATGAATGATTTCAGCGATTTGAGGAAAGACATTTAATATCTGTTTAAGGCTTAAGAAAAAATGAAATGCGAAATGGGTTCAAATATCTTTCACAAATACATAATTAAGGGGTATCTGAGCTAAAACCATAACAAATTATACTAGGCTTAAGATGCATCAGGAAAATAAGTGGCAATAAAAGAAGTATGAATTAACTGAAAGATAGAATCACGATATAAAATAAATGTAAAAAGAAGTTTAATTGTTAGAGTCACTCAATCATCCTAATATAGTTAAGTATCTAGAATCATGTATTCTTTCTTATTCAATCGGGAAATATCAACAAGGGGAATTAGGATATATTTGTATGGAATTAGGTTAATACAACCTTGATGATTTTAAGAATGCAGATTTTCCAATTGATAGCCAATTAATTGATTAGACACTTAGTGCTCTTGCTTATTTATAAAAAAGAAATATTGCACATTGCGACATCAAACCAGCGAATATTTTAGTGATGAAATTGAATCCCGTTTGTTATAAAATATGTGATGTTGGATCAAGCAAACATCAAAATTCAGAATTATTTGATGCTGTTGGGGTAATAATTTATCTTATATCTAATTTAGACATACAAATATATGTCTCCAGAAATGTTCTTAGGAAATGCTAAGAATTACTTTCTATCTGATGTTTTCTCTTTAGGACTTCTTTTTCTATATGTTTTTAAAAACGTTTCTATATCTTATCAATATAGATGCTAATTAACTCCAAATGAGTATATTCAAATGTTACATGAAAAAATCAATCAAAATGATGATGATATATCTATTCTTCTAAAAAAAATGATATAATATAATCCAAACGATAGATACGACTTTATTTAATTAGAAAAATTTTGGGAAGACAGCAAAAAAAACAAATTCAATAAATTAACTTATTTAAATCAAGAGAATCCAATCAGATTAAAAATGGATATAACATTTCTAAAGGAAGAATCCCCCTTGAAATAATCACCTTAAAAAGTTGGTAGATCTTATAAAAAATAATCACCTGCCACAAAATAATCATTTTATTCGTAGCAACTTTCAAACGAAAGACAAATTTATAATTCACCATTTTAGTTCAATTAAATTACTGAGAGAAAAATTACAACATCTTCCAGGTTAAGAAATCACTCTTTATAAAAATAATATGATTACACCTCCAAACCTCCTAAATCACCTGAAAAATCAAAAATACCAAGTCCCTTTAAGTAAAGTAAAAATAGTAAACTTTAATTGCCTCAGCTTCAAGCAATTAAAATCAGATAAATTGAATGATGATTATTTTTTCAATATTACTATTTAATAATAGATAATAAAGAATTTTTATAAATAAGTATATATATTTATCAATGATACAAAAGTTAGTTAATAATATTTTGATCATTATTTTAAGGTAAAACATTATTGTTAAATTATTATTAATAAGGATATTATTATTATCCTCCTTATTAGAATTGATTGTATTAAGGATTTTAATAATTATTATTTTAATAGCCTTAGAATTATTATTATTATGGTTATTAAAGAGGTTATTATAGTGATTATTATAGTGGTTATTGTTGATATTGTGTACCAAAAAATGGTGCATGACTTGAATTCTACATTGGAAATTAAGGAAAATTAATATTTTATTTCAAAGGCTTAAAATATATATATTTTGAATACCCTTTAAACAGTAATTGCAAGAATTTCTTTAAGTTCTTCAAATTTGATGTAATTATCATCATTCAAATCAAAAACTTTAAATGCTATCCTTAATTCTTCATTTGTAAATTGCTAATTAATTTATTTAGCCATCATAAAAAACTCTTAAAAACTCATGAATCCATCTTTATTTTAATCAAATCTGTAAAAAATTTCGTATAAATTCATTCTAAATTAATTAATACCAGCTTTGAGTAATAAAATGGTTTACTCAGGAGATCTTTATCTGCAAATATCCTCAAATGGATTTGCATCTATATCATCTTAATCAATCATAGGATTATTGATTTAATTATCAAACCCAATTGGAGTTTAAATATTAACTAGACTCTATGGAATATTTTGCTTTGTTCCTTGAGTTTATGCTAATGGGGAGGTCGTATTTTTCATAGTTGATTGTCGATGGAATTTTCTAGTTAATAAAGTCATTTTAGTATTATTATCAGTTAACCATTTAGCAAATTCATCAAATGATATGGTTTTATCACCATCCAAATCTAATTATTTAAATATGATTTTGCAATCATTATTAGATAATTTTTCGTCTATTTTTCGAAGTAATACTACCAATTCTTTATATTCTAATGTCCGATCTCCATTAACATCAAGTTCATTAAAAAGTTTAATGACATCAATATTCTATTTAATAATTTTCTACCTGACTTCATTCATTAAAAATTTGATTTAATCTTATTTGATTTAAGATCTATAATTCTTGAAATGTTCACTTACTAATTTGTGTTTGTAGACTACATCCCAATCAAATCTTTCCTCTAAAATATTAAATTGGATAACCTTCTTCAATTACTAAGCAACCTTCAATGAAAGATTTCATTTCATTGCTGATTTGCTTTTTATCTTCTGAAAATTAAAGTAATGTATGCCACAATTAATGTTGGTATTCATCCAATTTTACACCAAACCATGGAGTATATCCAAAAAGTACTTAATAAAGTATGATACCAAGAGACCAAATATCACATTTATTGGTGTACTTTTATCCTGATAAAATTTAAGGTGATGTATATTGATATTGAGAAAGCTACTATTGTTCTTTTCTAAATGATTCTAAACATTTGGATAAGCCACAATCTATAATGAATTTAAAACATTTTTACCTGCTAGTTTAAACACTCCATCATTTACCATAATATTTGAAAATTTTAATCCTCTATGCATTACTCCATGTTTGTTTAACTCTGTGAATCCTTCAAGTAAATCATTAAGCATCTTAATAGCTTCCTATTCACTCATACACATCTTATCTTTGTCCTTCTTTAAATACCTAACATAACATAAATATTTTACTGTTATAAATTGAATGGACTGTATTCCATCACCATGTAATAAGTTCCCTCATGTTAAAATACATCTAACAATTCAACAATTTTTGGATTCTTTATTTTCTGAAATAATTTTATTTCATCTAATAAAGCTAACTGAATAGCTTCGTCATCTTTTAAAATACTCTTAGGAATAGATTTCAGAACCACATCAATGTTTTTCTCATTGTCTTTTCCTTTATCAACCTTGGTACAAATACACTATTTACCCTTCCTAATGATCCACTTCCTAAATGACTTATAATTGAATATTTCCCTATAAGCTTTGACATTTAATTTAATTAATATAAAAAAGAAACTTATTTTTAAATTATCATAACAATTCGATATAATAATAATTATTATTCTTTCTTCACTTTCACTCTAAGAGAATCGTTCTATATCACTTCTAATCAAATTAATATATTTTATTTTCAATATTATCAAAATAATTATATATAAATATTTCTTAATATTAAATATCTGTTAAATATGCAACAATCTAAAGTATATGGAACTCAATTAAATTAAAATTTAAGAAACTCTGTTCTTTAAAATACATCTTAAAAGACAGTTACTGCTTATTAAGAATATATCGCAACTCGTTAATTAACATCTAAAAGTCTTTCTCAAGTATGTTATAATTGTGTAAATAATGATATTTCTGACTAAAAGAAGCAAAGAAAATAAAAGTTAGTAGAATAAGATAAAGCTTATATTCACGAAATTATCAAATCAATTAATAAACTCCAACAAGACGAGAATATGCAGATATTATAAAAAAAGTTAAAAGAAAAAGAATTCTTATAAAAAAGTTACTAAGAAAGTTAAAAATATAAAGAACAAAGAAAAAGTAAGGAAAAATAAGATAATTTTAAAACGGCATAATAAATCAAAAAAAATGATATCTAAGATTAAAATACTATTCAAAAAGAAATCATCTAATCGTAATATAAAAAGAAGTAGTTTATGGAAAGTTTAAATGAATAGATAAAAAATAGAAATCTTAAAACATAAGAAAATATACCTAATGACTGGTTTAAAGTAGGAGATGAACAAAAAACTGAGTAGATTGTTTAATATAAAAAAATAATTGAAAGGAACTTATTAAAGTAACAAAGAGATGAATCATTAAAAATGAAAGAATCTGTTTTGAATGAATAAGAAAAACTCAGAAAATAGTAAGAAAGATAGTAAGCTGATTATTAGCATTAGTTAGATTAATAAATAAAGTAAGCAGAAAAGGGTAAAAAAAGATTACTTGAAACTTAATATTAGAAGTATTTACAAAATACAATTTAAGATTAGAGAGAAAGAAAAGTATGATTATTCAATAATGTAGAGAAATGAGAAAATGATGACAGCAGAAGAATATAGATTAAATTGTGAATAAATTAATAAATAAATATAATAAAGAGAAGAACTTGAATAAAATCAAGAAATTAAAAAAAAATTGTAATACATTGAAGAACTAAATTAATAGTTCAAATAATAATAAGAATATAATGCAAAAGATAAATAAAAAAATAGATATGTAGATTAAAAATTATAGGAATAAAATAGAAAATATTAATATTTAAGAAAAGAATTAGGAAAACCAAATATAAAATCATGTTAGAAATGTAATAAAAGTTATGACGATAAATGTCTCTCCAAAAGTAAAATATTTTGACTAAGAGAATTTAAATTAATAAATTTTAATATAAATTGACTTTTTTAATTATATTTTGTTTTTCTAATGATTTCTTTCCAAGTTACTTGTGATGACTATTAATAACTAGTATAATTTGTAATAAATTCTCGAATTTATTTAAACTCAGAGTTAAATTTAAATATATTCGATTATTTTAGATACTGAATATTTAGGTAATTAAACAGATAATTTAAATCAATATCATTAAGAAAATCCATCTTACTTTTCTTCTTAAAAATTTATTGGTCCATTTCTATATGAATCAAATTGATTGCTTAAAATATGTTGTGAATATAAATAAGCATTTAAGCTCATAGACTATAAAAATATTAGAAAGCTTATATACATAATAGTATTAATGTAATGGATTACAAAATATAAACTATTATTAATTACTGAAACTAATAACCTACTCTATATTTTGAGTAGGAAGAGATGAAGTTAATTATAATTGAGTGTTTGAATGATGATCAATTAGATTTGCTTATCTTTTAAAAAATTTCTCTATTGGATATAACTGTATTGTAAATATAGGAAGTTTCTTATTTATTTTGTTAACAATAATCTAATTGATTTAAATTATATACTTCATTAATGCTACCAAAAACTTATTTTCTGATTTATTTTTCTTATTTTTAATCTACTTTTTTGTCAGTCTTTTTAATTATATCACAATTATAGGATTCACTATGAATATATTTTTAAAATACTTTAATTTTTGTAACGTAAGAAAGATAAATTTAATTTTAGCAACATCATCGTAATCAATTTATTATGAGAAATTATAATTTTTATACTTCATAATAATTTTTCTAAATAATTCCGCGAATTCTATATTAATTTTTTAATTATCAGATTCATTTTAATTTGCACAAAAAATAGATGAAATTACTGATGGTTTTAAAGTGTTTGTCATTTATGAACCTATTACATTTTTTACACACTTACCTTTTTTATTTTTATTTATGGATTTTAATAGGCGCCTGAGAACTTTTCTAACAAGTGAATAGAAGTGATTTTTGATTAATCCATCAGTCCTATTTGGTAATTCTTTAGCAATTATTTTCTAATGTGTGTAATAAGTATTACAAAATACCCACTTATTTCCATATTTAATTTATAACTCAAAAAGTTTTTCAATTTCATTTTAAGTCCATTAATCTTTATTAATTTGAGGATTTAATTGATTTTAGAATCTTTCTTTACAAGATTTGCCTGATCGTTTATATCCCAATAAATTCATATTTTTTGAAACTCTTTTCCAATTATAATTAAGAAGTTGACAATTCTATAATAATGCATTATCTTCCTAATTAAAGATTAAATTGAACTAATACTTCTTGTTACCAATTCCTTCGTTTCATAACTATAATGTATATATAATATTAATATTAAATAATATAATATAGACGTTTCAACTCATTTTAATAGCAGTCAATTACTCTTTTAATGCAGCCAATTGTAATTATAATTGTAATAACTCTGGACTTGTTCTCATAGATACTTTTGGAGTATAAACTGGAGCAGGCATATTATTTCCATACATCATTTTTTAAGCTTAAGAAACCTTTGTTAAAGAAATTCTAATAAGTATATTACATTTTAAATTCCTGTTTCATTCCAGTCATTAATCATTTTTTATCTTTCAATAGAATTTCTTCTGCTGGATTCTCTACTGCTACTTTTTTTCTTTTTTGACTTTTTTTCCTTCTTTTTATGTTTTTTAGGGCTTTTTCTAAATAAATTGTAATAATAAGGAATATACTCAGTATTATTTTCTTTTTCTTTTTTCTCTCTATAATCTGGATGCTCTTCATACATTTAATTAAATAAGCTTTTCTTAAATTTAGTTGATATCTTCTTTAGATGTAAATAATTGCACGCTCCTCCTCTAAAACATATGTTCAATTTTATACCTTTGACATGTACCATCTATGTATTATTTGCATTTAGCACTACTAAAATCCAGTACAGGTGAGTATTCCATCTATAACGGTCTATTTTCATAAGATAGATTTTGTAGAGCATTAAAACAACCCTCCGCATAATATTCAGATGTATATTTCACATATACATTCCCAACTAGGTGATCACCAATGTTTTCGCATACTATTAAATCTTCAATCTCTCCGAATTCTGCCAACTGTTATTCATTTATTAAAATGCATAATACCTTTAAAAATACATCCTCATAAAAATTTTCGAATTTTTCTAATGCTTCCTCAATACCAGCCTATGATACTGCATTTCCTGAGGAGATGGCTACTTCTATAGGAGAATTTTGGTACATGTGCTAAGTAATCAATTTTTAAAGTACTTACTTTAAATAATATTGTTTAAGAGATTGGAGGTATACTATGAATTCTTTAACATTTATTCTCATAACGACAAGCACCAATCTTGATGTAGAATGAGCAATTAACCTAAGTATTAAGTTTTTAATGCTAACCTTATCTTCTTCAGTTCCATACACTCTTTCCAATCCTCCTGCCATTTTTTATCAAAATAAAATAATGAAAAATATAATCCTATTTAAAATTGAATAAACTAATTAAAAATATTCATTAAAGCTCCTCAGATTTCCATCAAATAAGAAAACATGACCATTTTAATCTACCAAAACAGAAATTATAATCATTCTATGAATTATTAATATATCTATTTGATTTAAACCTCATCTTAATATTTAATTAAATTTATTTCTATAGGTTCTTAATCTTTTTAATAATAATAAAGAAATCATGCACAATACTATGGCTTGTTTAAATACTTCTACTTAAGAATTAATTACTCCTACTCACAAATTTTTCTATTTTCTTTGTTCTTGCTTTTATTTCTGTATTGAATATCCATGAGTCTTTAAAACTTTGTATATTTGAGGAATGAAAGCGTGATTTTTAGTAATGAAAGCAAATGTATTTTTTTATTAGATTTAGGCTTTCAGAATTTTTCGGGTTTTTATCATATTTAATACTAATGCATTTTAATTTTTAACTTTACTTATTCAACAAATGTTGTTTCAATGTAAAAAATCCTTAAATCACAACCTTTCGAGGCTACTTATCTTAGTTTTTGATATTTAATTTCATTAGGCAAACATAAGGAACCATTAAAATTAATTCAATATAATGATGGTTATCTATATATTGTTATTCTTAGATTTATAATTTATGGAAAAAATATATTTAATAAATTCAGCAATTGCTTATGCTTTGCAAAAATACAATTTTATTAAAACTAAGACTTTAAGCAGATTTAATATAAAATTTAGATAAGGATTCGCTTCAATTATCTGCTAAATTTAGATGAATTTAATAATTCACCATGGTTTATAACGTCTGACTATTTTCTTTTATTTATATAAAAAAAAAATTTATTATTGGATTCACAAGAGAGAGGATTGGGAAAATTTAAATAATATTATTTAATTAAATATTATTCTATTAGTTAGCTTATTAAAATTAAAAATTAAATAAAATAAAGATTTTTAACAAAATTAATTGAAAGATCATTGATAATAATATTTTTAAGCATTTCTTGGTGACCTAGGACTTTGCTCACGAACACTTTTGAGATTGGGTAATCTAGAACTTGAGTAATTAAGTGTTGAATTATTATTACTACTGTTATTATTAGTATTATTATTATTATTGTTTGAATTTCTTTTATATTAAGATAAAATGTTCAGTAAGGTTTACTATTAAGGAATCGTTTTGAGAGAGCTTTATTATTGGTTTTTATTAACAGGGGAATTTGATCTAGCAGATTTATTGTATGCATAAGCAATCGGTTTAGCAACAACTTTTCTGTGAGATGGACTTCCAGGTTATTGTATCTAGCTTTAAGGTTATTAAACTGGTTATTATCTTTTCGGAAATTCAACTTTATCGATATTTTCTAAAGCAGCTCTGATTGGACTTTGTTCCTTTTAAGCTTATCTATTGAAAGAGTATCCTTAGAAATGATCTTTTTTGACTCTTCTACTTGAATTCCAATTCCAAGGTTCTTCTTCTTCAAAATTTTCAAAATTTTGGGTATCAATTTCATGATTGACTTAAGGTTGATAAGGAGTAATTTTATCTCTTATCTTTTTCCAGTCAACTCCTTGAAAAAATGGATGAATTTTAATTTCACTTACTCCATTTATACCTAATCTTTCTGTATTATCAGCAACTAATCTTCGAATCAAATCTACGCATTATGGTGATAAACTAATATCTTAAGGAATTTAGAATGTTTATTGCCAATGTAATATTTTTTAACAGGTTGTTTGAGGATCATCCGAAAAGAATGGAGGATATCCAACAACCATTTCATATAACATTACTCCAACACTCCACCAATCAACAGTTTCAGTATATCCTTATTAAGTAAAGACTTCTGGAGCTATATAATCAGGAGTGCCAACAGTTGATAAAGCTAATTATCTTCTCTTTTACATTTTATTAAGTATTGGAGATGGGGCTGGATTTTAATTTTACAATTTTCTGCCTAATTCAACCTTAGGTTTGATTTCTGAATATCTATGATAAATTAATATATTATACTTGCATAAACCAAAATCAGATAATTTTAAGTGTCCTTTTCTGTCTATCAAAATGTTATCAGGTTTGAGATCTCTATGAATATAATTCATTTTATGTATGGAATCAACAGCCAAAACTAATTCAGCTATGTAGAACTTGGCTTCATCTTCTGTTAAAATGTCTTTTTTCATTAATAACGTCATTAAATCTCCTCCTGCCATGTATTCCATTACCAAATATAGGTACTTATCATCCTCAATATACTTAATAATTAATACTTAAAAACTGCATTTTAATTCTACCACCCAAGGATTTTCTTGACTTAATATGTCTCTTTCAGCTCTTATATGTGTCAATTAATTCTTGGCTAACATTTCACATTTTTTCATTTTTTTTACTGCCACTATCTCTTTAGTTTTTTTAATTCTGCAAACTCTCACTTCTCCAAAAGCTCCTCTTCCAATTATTGCTATTGGATCAAAATCATCAGTACAAAACTTCTATCTTCTAATTAATACAAATTCAAAATTATTATTTACTTTTTTCTCATTAGTTCTGCTTCCTTTTTCAAAACTAATTACTTATAATACTCTTAATCCTACACTATTTATAATAATCTTATATTTGTACCTTTCAATTACATATCTTTCATTTTAACCCATAATTTTGCCCAATCTTCTCTCCTTTCCATCTCTGCTTTTAATAGATCTGTATATTTTCTTTCTATATATCTTTTGCAGGCTTCCACCTTGTCTTTTGTTGAATTAGATATTGTTAATTATTTTCTAGGAAATTGATAATCCATTTATTTATTTAATTATAGTCATAGCTTTTTACATTTTATATAAACATTTAAAGAACTCAAAAATTATGCACAGTTTTTTTAAATTATTATTTATTTACAGATATATTAATACATTCAGATCTATTAAGAAGCAAATTAAACATATATTATTATTAGAATAAGTAATATTTTATTAATTATTCTTGCATATATTTTAAATCTATTTTAATAAATTAAGATATATACATTGATAGGTAATATTTAATTTCCTTTTCCTACATCATCTTCTAATTTAACTTTCTTTTCAATATTATCTTTATAATTATAACCTTGAATTTCACAAATGGTTTAAGTTGGCATTTTCTCAAAGTCTTTATTGAAATTTTTGAATGCTGACTTCCTTTGTCCATTTTATTTTGATGTAGTTATTTGATCTTAAGAAGAGTTCTCGTTCAGTATCAATTTTTAAATATATCGGACCCTGTTTGGAACCAAGTGTAGGGTTAAGATTGATAAGGCAAGTCTTAGTTAACACTTGAGAATCTGCGGGAGACCAAGCAAAGGAATTTTTGTGATATGCCATTTAATTCAAATGGAATTTAAAATAATATTAAGATATAAATTTTCATTATTTTTATTTTTTCACTAAACTCTCGATAATACTTACACATTTTTTTAAACAATAATCATCTGTGTATGTCATTTATACCATCCTTGCTGCTTCAAGTATTTGATTTCCCAAAATGTTGTCTTCGTTGCCATTTTATATGATAATCTTTAGGTTTCTCAAATACAATCTTCTTTCATAATCTGTTCCATCATAAATTTATCTTATAGATAATTATTGCAATAGTTTAAAATCATTTACATAGAAGAAATCCTTATCCAACTTCAATATTGTTTCAATTAAAAATAGAGCCTTGGAAACATCCCTTTAAGTATGATTCAGATATTCCAGAAGGAATTCCTAAAAAAATCTTGCATTTTCATGTTAAATAATAAACAAAACTTTGTCTTCATTCTCATAAAACATAAATAATATTTGAATTAATATACTAAATACCTCTGCATTATCACCTGAACCGAAATAACTTAATATATTATTTACTACCTAAAGCTATTGAGTATTATTTATTAATTTTATTTGATGAGTAAAATGATTTTCATCAAAACATAATTCCAATAGTTAAAGCCCAATTTCACTCCATTTGTTATAATTTATTTGAAATAAATACTGCAACAATATTTTTGATGTCAAGTTTACGTCTTTAACTTATTGTGTAAAAATATTGGGATTTATTTCATAGATCTTACTGCAAAAATCTAATAAATTTCATTTTGTACATCAATCCTTTAAAAGCATTTAAAACGAACTACTAATCATCAAAATGAACATCTAAATTCAAAATTAATTTATTTAATATTGATTCATCTACTTTGTTGCAACACATTTCTAACCAATCAAATGTATCGTCGTCTAACTTTTTAGATTCCAGTTCTCCTAAAAATAAAATTAGATTTTGTTTTTGATCCATATAATTTCTGAAAAATAAAAAATTATTCTGAAATATTATAATTTAAATAATAATACTAATTTTAAAAATTTGAGCAAAATTCCTTTATACTCTATTTTCAAGCTATTCTAAATATAAATTGGATGAGGTATTAAATATTATAAATTATAAAACAAGATGGAAACCAATTGAAAAAAAATGTATTTTTTTATTAAATAAAATGTTTGTATGAAATAATCTCATTTAGAAAGTATTAAGCTAATGTTTTGAATATTAAATATGAATATGAAAACTATAATAATAAAGTCATATTTAAAATATCACAATTTATCTGTAATTTCTATATTATCAAATACGAATGTATGGACTTTATAAATACACACAGGTGTTAGAATAAAACTAAATAGAAATCCTAAGCTTTCCATAATTGATAAGAACACTAATCCTCCTTATTCTTAATCTCCAAAATATGCTGCTCTTACAAATCCATTCCAACCCAAAGCATCTATTATACTTAATATTAACCATAAAATTCCAGCTACCAACTTAGTATATTTTTATTATTTACATGTAAAATCTTGTACCATTTTAACAAGGATTAATCAGAACATAACCCCTTGTATCCTCTCTAAAATATGTACATTTAGATTCCGTTAAATATGAAGATGTTAAAGAATCCATACAAGATTCTAATTTTGGGATATCCTACTCCAGCTTAAATAAAGCTATCCAACAAATTCAAACATGTTGTGCCAAAAATCAAAAGATAAGAAATGTATAAAAGACGTACTAATGATTTATACGGATCTTGTAATTCACTCAAATCAAAATGAAAGATCTTTATAAAAGGAGGCCAGTTAAAATCAGTCCAATTAATATCAGGTTGGTTGGATTTTTTGCCCATGATAGCTGCCTAATATTTTTACATTTAAGTTTATATTAATACTTAATTATTAATCTAATAGTTGCATACTGCTCTAAATATAATATAAATTTTCTTTAAATGAAATAAAAAGTAGTCTTTGAATAGCCTTGTCCAAAACTGTTAAATGAGTAATATTTTGTTCTCTATAGAGTGTGCCTTTTTATGAAAGTGATAGTAAAAATTACTGGAGAAAAATAAGAAATGTTTGTCATTCAGTTCGATTATTCTAAATGCCTCTTATCAAATCTATATCATCACCTGTAAAAATATTATAAAGAATTAAGGATGAAGTTACTTTTCATTCAAATTAGAGTAAATTCCGTTCATGTACTTGTATAAGTACTTTTAACAAAGATGAACAAATGGCCAAAAAAAGGGCCGATGATGATTTAAGTGATGCATTAAAAGCTATCAAAAGAGAAAGAGAACTATTTTATTATGTAGAGAAAGGCAGTTCAATTGATCTTATTGAAAAAATTTTGATGAATGACCCAAAAAGGTATTCTTATATAAAAATTTTATAAACTAAAAGATACCTTTACGAACCTAAAAGTCCATTAAGACTTGTGAACAAAAAGAATTCATCAGGATTCACTCCATTATATATAGCTGCAAAGAACGGGTTTGAAGAAGTATGTAAAATCTTAATTTAATATGGGGCTGACTAAAATATTTCAGTATAAGTAAAATGATATTGAAACTTAATTTAGGTTAATTAAATTGATGATTATCCATTAGTAGCAGCACTGCGATGGAGGCATTTTGAAGTTATTGAACTTTTATTGACCAATAATCCTAATGAAAAGGTGAGAATTATATGTTAATAATCAATTGATAAAGGATTAAGACAGAAATACTCCAAATATTTTTGAAAATGTATTCGTATGGTTACTCATTATTATTTAAATTAATGTAATTATATCCTTCTAATATATCCTATTAATAAATTATAATTACTAAAGCTTAGATTTTCAGCATTTGATGATTGTAATATAAAAAATTTTTTCATTGAATGCTAAATTTTATCAAATCTAATATAAAAAGTGTTGTTGTATAATAGTCAGTATAACAAAAAGAATAGTAATTGAAGTATTTTGGATTTAATTCATTGTAAAATTTCATTTAAACTCTATTATGTTTTAGATTTAGAAAAGATTTGTTTAAAAGCATATTTATAAACGAAAACTTTGGATTAACAATTAGGTAACTTTTTGTATCTTAAATAGATTTAAAATATTTGGTTAAATGTAATTTATTATTGAAGATCTTATTTTTAATATGCTAAGAAATTCAGAGAGTACTAGTTAGTTTCTAGATTGCTAAAACCAGTATGTGTAAGGCTTGCCTTCTTAAAATTACAAGAGAGTTCCATCATCAGTCATTCTAAAAGTTATTTTTTGATAAGGATGCGAAAATAATTTAAAATTACTTAAATATGTGTCTTAATCCATTACTTAGATGTTAATGATTAAATTTGTAATTATCACAATGAATTAATATGGGTAAAAAATTAGCGGAAGATAAAATAATTAATTTAGTAATAATAACTATAATTCATCATCAAAACATGATGTAAATAAATTATTTTAAAAAACATAAATAATTAGAAAAGTAGCTTAAAAAATGTTGTAAGATAAAATTGAAAATTATATTCAAAATATAACTGTATTTTGTTTTTACAATTTATTATGATTATTAAACAATCCATATAGATAAGTATTATTAATAAAATGTTATTATTTTAATAATAATAAATTATTTTTAGACGTGAAAAATTAGTCTCCTTATCCTAAAAATTGCTTTCATTGCTGGTTCCATTTTTTTAAATTGTATCTTTGGCCAAACACGATCAAATTGAGCTGTTCGTTTCAATAGGAACTCCATAGAAGTACACAGAGAGCCTATTATTGGATTGACATTGAAGTAGCTCCATCTTATAGCTATAAGAGGCGTGCTCCCAGAGGTGATCAATTTCTTTTGAAAGAGTTGATCAATTTAGGTTAAATAAAAATTCAATAACATTTTCTAAATATAATTATTTTTAATATAATTTATAA
>JPFM01000083.1:64283-105717 GCA_000733375.1 Paramecium sexaurelia | reverse complement strand
ATATTAAATTTTACAATATTATTGTATTAATTATATTAAATATGTATACACAATGCTACTTTAGTTCAACTGTTTTCATCTAAGACACATTTTCTGATCAAAATAAATAACTGAAATACAATATGCTATGACTAAGGATACCAATAGCAAAAGATTTATGTGTTTACTCATATCATTTCATTTAAATATTTTATAATGTTTTCGATTTTATCATAAATTTAGACAATATAAACTGAGTTTATGTTGCTCGCCTTTATTAAATATAAACCGACAAAAAATTAAAAATTAGATAATTTTTTTGAATTTTTTTTTTTTTGTTTTTCTTTTTATTGCTTTAAAAAGTTTTGTGAAGATTATCAAAAATTATTTTATATTAAATAATATATTATTTATATGCTTGTTTTCAGGAGTATTTTCAAATATAAATAATAAATATACGAAGCCCCTAAAAGGTTTAGTAAGCACGAATAACAAATTAATGCACAAAAACAAAAAGCTAGATTGATGTAAGAAAAACTATAATAACAAACTTCCAATATTGAAAGTAACACTCCAAGAATTGTTTCAATTTTATTTGGAGTTATGACAGTCCCTACATTTTACTATTTTTACAATGCTCTCAGTATTAAGTTTGAAGACATTTCGTATTTTTAGAATGTTAGGTTATGTATCGATTGGTTAAATTTAAAATATGGTTTATTATGTGGCTCTTTAATTGGTTTAAGCATGATGAAATTTGATGATTTTAAAGCTAAAAATAAATTAAGATCTAAAGTACCAATCAATTACACATATTACTCTCTCCCAATCCTATTGGGTTTATGTTCTTATTCATGTATTGAAACTCTCTCATAATGGTGGATAGTACCCACAATGCTTAATATTATTTCAACTATGATAGCTTATTCACATGCAACAAATATGGGAAGTGCTCCTTTTTGGACTTTTGCCATTGTATATTAGATACTCGTGTTGGATTTAATAACAACTGGAAGTTTATTTTGGTCATAAAGGAATTTAATTTAACATAGGGAAAAAAGAAAAGAGTTGTATTCTAAATATTGAAAGAAAACATTATAAATATAATTATTATCATGAATCATTTATTTTCAATAATCCCTTAAGATAATTTTTTGAATATTCTGAATTAAAACAATCTTTCTGTTGTAAATGTAGAGGATGATTCCAGAGTGGAGTAAGATTGGAGGTTTGAAAATGAGAATAATTATGCAGAAGAATAACCTGAGCTCTAAATACCTATAGTATATGAGCGTTCAAGAGCTTTAATTGGGCATCAACTATTGTCAAAATTAAAAAAAACAAAAGACGAAGATCTTATAAAATAAAATAAAGATGTTTTTTAAGCTAATCAATCTAAAAGCCTCTATCCGAATAAAATATAGTAATTAATCGATAATCCTGATGTTGTAAGCAAACCAAAACAGACGTATAATTGCTTTTTCTACTTAGTTGTCAGAAAGTAATTGTAGATAGCGACTCATCAGATGGAAAGAACAGATTGGCTAGAAATAAAGAATCAGCAAGAAATTCTAGAAAAAAAAAGAAGATATATGTTGAATTGTTAGAAAATAAAGTAAAAGAATTGAGAGATAAAATCAAATATCTAAAATTAAATTTATAATTATAAAAAATAAAAAACCAATAAGTAAATCTTTACAATATTTTTATTCAGCTAGAAGCTAGAAAGAAGATTATGATAGATAATTAACTTAATTAAATGGAATCTAAAGTATTCAAATTTTATAAGAATAATATGGTGCTACTTCATAAAGAAGATGGACTGTCTGTACTGAATCAATTAATCTATTGATTGATTCAACTATCCCAATTGAAATTAAAAAATTGATGGAATCTGCAAAAAAAGGAACAGATATGTTCATAAAACCTATTTTGAATCATAATGTCTGCTTAAAATATTAAGAGCTTTTCCAATAAGGAACTAGTTCTATTGAATCTTGATCGCTTGATAAATGAATCCATTGATTTTAAAATTAAAATAATATATATAATAAATACCCTAAGTAAAATTAGTAATCCCATTTTAGCTTATATACCCTAATTATCTAATCTTTATCTTTACTTTAACTACTATGAAAAAATAAGATTTAATTAAAATGTTAGCAAAATTTAATTCATAATTTCTTACAAATTTTTAAATTTCCTTAAAATCAGGAATGGTTTACCCAAAAGAATATTAATTATTTTCAAATTATTGCAATTATATTATGTAAAATATTGGACTTTATATAAAATCGTCATTTATTTAGTTTAGGTATTTTGCATAAAATTCATTTCAAGCATTAGTGATGAATATATAATTTAAGAATTTTTGATTAAATGTGATTCAATTTCCTTCTATAAAAGTGAACCAATAATTGTTTTCAATATTATACACTAATCCCGAGCAAGATTAAGAATTAAATATGAATTAATCTTAAAATTTAGTAGGATTAATAATTAAAAATCAAGAGAGTAGATAATTAATCACTTAATGACATGATTATTCGATATGATAAATATAAATAGAATTAAAATTCAATAAAATCACTCAAAATGAGTAATAATGTTATGAAATTTTGAATATACAGATTTTAGAATGAAATTGCTGAGATTCTTAAATTGTTCTGAAATTAAAATACAAATAGAATGATAACAATTAGAATAATTTTCAGATATAATGATCTTACAAAATGATACTCAAAAAGATTCAATATATTTATATATTTATACGATTCAAAAGGGAAATTTGAAATAAGAATTCAAAACAGTTTTAAAATTAATAAATAAAATTATTTAATACCAATCATGGCTACCCTCAACGTGCATATCAATTTGAATTAATACCAGCTGATTTTACAGTAGGAGAAAGCCAAAAATACTTATCAGCTTTAAAAGAAAGAATTTCCTCATGGGCCCATCAACTTTTATGAGTAAAGGTTCGACTCAGTTAATTTCTCAAACACGAAAATAAATGAGGTTATTGGATGGATTCTCATAATAGCTGTCATACTATTGGTTGTCATGATGGCAATATCTCTAATTCAAGATTCAGTGGTTGGATTTGCTATACCATTGTTATCAGTTGTTACATTCTTCATAGTATATTTAAATTGGGTATCTATGAAGTTTTTCGTAAACTCATGATTTTGATTCTATTTTGTATTGATTCAAAAATCTTAACTAACTGTCTATTTAATATAATATTATTGAATTCATGTCAAATAAATACTTATTTTAAGAGAAATAATTCAAAATTTAGAAATTCTTACCTTTCTAGTATTTGATAATAAATATTCATCAAAATTCTGTTTATCCAAAATCTCATATTATGGAGAAAATATTAAAAATGTGAAGATTTGAATTATAAAATCTAAAATACATGTTTTTGATAGAAAAGCAGAATTAATTGAAAATGTAAATTTTATATGATGTATTCCATAAAATAATATAGGTGTTTAAATTTCAGATGATCATTAGGATTTTTTATTAATAAAATAAAATTTAACAAAGATGATGGGAGGTTGGGCAGTAGTAGAAGTCGAAGAAAGACACCATAATGTCTTAGGAGTCGTTCATCATGGTATTAATCAACATTTGGGATCTAACCATTCAAAATTCATAATTATTGAAGTTCGTCATTAAGTTGTTGCTGGAACAAATTATCAATTCATTTTGGAAACAGAAGATCACAAAAGAATTTAAGTCAAAGTTTTTGAACCATTACCACATACCAATCAAGCCGCTCATGTGACGGCAGCTGTATATTTGTGATTCCATAAATCGTTATATACAATCATTTATATTCAATCTCATATTATTAGTTACCTAAATAAGATTCTCACTAAATTCTTTAAATTATGATTGAGTCTTCATAAGTGAAAGTACTAATAAATTTATGTTGACAATCTTAAATGTCGATGATTATATATAAAATTTTACGAAGATTTTTTAACTTAGGAAAAATCTTCAATTCAAGGTGGGCTTTATAGAAAATGTCTGATCCCCCTAGATCTAATTACCCTTTGATTGAATTCATTGAATCCTTTGTTATTCATTAAAAGCAGTAGTGTATCTTTTTGAAGTTTCACTTTCTTTTCTTAACTGAAATTGGCCTTTACAACTTACAATTTTAGCTGTATTTCAGGATTCCAGAATCAAAAATATTTAATGAATAATAAATGAATTCCAAAAGCATTACCTCCAATAACTTTAGTAATGTCAAATGTTAGATTGTAAAAATAAAATTTATTCATCTATCTTTCAATTATCAATTATCTTCAAATGATTTCAATCCTAATGCTCATATAGAAAATTTGATTATAGAATATAAGTAAATGTATATTACATTTAAAATTATTGTAATACATTATATTTTATATGAATATACAATAATAAAACTAATTGGATTTCTTAAATTTTAATCTTTATTTCAAGCTCATTCTTGAAGTTTGATATCATATATATGCGCATAATTAAATTTGTTGAAATGACTTAAAAATAAAAGTTTATTAATTTTTGCACAATTATAGAAGTCAAATTGAATATATTAATTCTTACTTCGAGAATCATTGTAAACTTTTGCTTAATCTAAAGAAATGGCCCAAGATATTTTTAAACTTTTCATACTATTAAATCTTCGTTACTTATCTTATTGTTTTATTATATATATCAAGTATTAACTGTTAATCTATATCAAATATCTAAATGTATTTATCTAAAATTAAATAAATTATTTCAAGTAATTACGAAAAACTTTAGAATTGTACATTTAATTCATTCAATTCATAAATAACTTATGATCTTCTAAATAAAATATAATTTCATTGGTTGATTTGCATATTAATAAATAGTTTATATTTGTTTAAACAACTTATTATAGAAGGAAAGAAGAAACTATTATTAATATTCACTTTATTATTTAGTTATTTAAAATAAATTTATAGCATCTAAATAATAAATAAAAAGGAGAAAGAGTGCATCATGAATTCAATTTTATAAGAAATATATTAATTTATTTAAATGAAATATCTGCTAATTCCTGCATCCATTTATTTTTTGGTTACAGGATGGTACTTGTTTGTTGAAGCTAAATTGGCATATTATCCTTTTTAACATTTGCTTGAATTTACTCCAAATGTAAGAGATATATAAAAGCTAAAATTTAGCATGCTATTTAAGCATTGATTGTAGTTGCATTAGGATTATGTATTGCGATAGATTTTAAAAAGCTTCTTATGTCATTTTTATTTATAGGGATTGTAGATCTAATTTTGAATATTAGATATTGTTTATAATCAGAAATGTAGGAACTAAGTGAAGAATTATAGCAGTATTAATATGAAAAATATTACGAAGTGTTGGATATAAAACAATTTTGTTGGGAATAATAATTGAAGCAATGAGAGATGAAGTAAATTACGAATAATCAGAGACAAAGAAAAAGAAAAAAACGAAAAAAATTAAGAAGATGATTGAAGTTGAAGTAGAAGAAGAAGTAGATGATGATGAAGATGAAAAAAAAAATGAAAATAAAGATACTAATGAATCTATTTAATCTCCAGCAAAATAAAAAGGTAAAAAAGCAAAGAAATGATTTAAATTAAAATGCAAAAAAAATGTGTGGATGGTTTGTCATTTTTTTACTTATCTTTGTTTAGATTAAAAATTATTGGATACACTGAATTCTCTTTTAATCTAATTAACTTATGGAATGTCTTCATCACTACTTTCATTTTCATGTTGTTTTTTCTTAAATAATTAAAAAACATCTTTAGTCATTTAAATAATCTTATCTTTGTAATTAATACAATTTGCTGTCGAATCTACTGATGTTAATCCAACCACATTGACACTAGATCTTCTTAAATAAGATGTAGGTCTTAATTTTGAATCTTAAATTGAAAATTCAAAGATATCTTTTCTTTCAGATACAGATTCTTATAGTTTTTTATTATTTAAGCTTTTATTGAAAATTTCAACACAGTCCTTATACTATAAATAGAATTGTTTATATTTGATAAATTATTTATTGATACTTTACCATTTTTCTTCATAATTTTAATTTGCTCTTATAAGAGTTGCATTTATGGACAATGTTTCGTTATATTTTCTTTGTAAATCCTCATTTTATATTTTCAATTAATCGAATAAAATTTTCTATCCATCATGATTATTTCTTAAATATTTATATTCTGTTATCCACTTTTATAATTCTTCTTGATTATTTAAATCTTAATTTTTTTGTTATTTCATTTGTATTTATTATAAAGTAAATGCTTAGATCTACTGAGCTCTCTTTAGATCTAGTTTTGGCAAATTATGCTAAGTAAAAACAGTCTCTCAATATTGATTTATTAATACATTTGTTTGAACAACATTATATTTTATCTTCCATTGGAGACGTACAGTCCTTATCTGAATCCTCATAATCAATTTAAACCATTTTCTTTTGAACTTCAACAAGTTAGGATATGTATTTTTCTACATTCTTAACACCTTGACTTTATTACATTTTCAATCTACAAATTTCATTTGAAAGTGCCTAAAATTATATAATCTGATTTTTACAAAATTTAACTAGATTAAATCATTTTTAGACTCTTGCAACTTGCTCATTTTCATATTAGTTAATGCAAATTGAACCTTGTAATTCTCAATCTCTTGTTGTAATCTTAGGGTGGCTTCATTCAAATTCACTATCTAACGAATACATTAAACAAATACTTATTTATACTTTATTAAATAACCCTAATTTTGAGGATCATTTTCATAAAAGTTTAAGTTTTAACATGTCTATTCATAATATTTTATTTATTCCTATAGTTGTTTTATTCTTTGTTCTGACTCTTTCAGAATGAAATTATTTTCTTATTGAGTGACTTAAAGAATTTATTCTAAAATAAGAACCTAAATATAATATGAAATTACCTTTGAAACAGCTTCATTCCTTTCGTTTAATAATTTTGTTATTTATTATTTTAAAAGTTCTTACTCTTATTGCATTACACTTAATAGCATTTTCATATCAGTTCGTCCATTTATTAGACTTTAATATTACTAATTTATGTTTATTTATTCTTCCAATCTTTAATTTAAATTTTAGATTTCTTGACTTAAGTAATCTATTTTCAATTTGGAAGAATCACATTGATCCATTTTATGATATTTAATTTAATAATTCAAACACTGCAATACAAATTTTATTTACTAAATCATTATTATACAATAATCAAAGTATTATAAATCAAATACAATTCTACAATTAACTATCTCATCTAAATTTAAATTTTAAATTCAATATTAGATCATAATAATCCAAATTCGTTTACAATACAAATATTTAGTATATTTAAGTATTGATTTATTTAATATTTTGAATTTCTAATTATAAATTATAGATAACCATCTATAAAATTGAATCTCTTATTATGTACACTTCTGTAATAAATAAAATAATTGATTAAAATGTAAAATATGCTTTATTTTATTAATAATAATTATCTAAAAAACAAATAGTTTTTCATAATAACTCAAATTACTAATTATAGTTATATAATAATACAATAGTATTGATAAAAAAAATGAATAAAAGTTAGAAATTTTTGAGAGGAGGAGGATGCGGAACAACAAAATTCGAAGCTTAACCAATCTTTCCATAAAAATAAGAAGTATTGTAAGAATCAAATCTCTTGAATAATTTAAGGAAATATAGTAATCTTATATCTGAAAAATCATCAATTGTTTTTGATAAAACATAGAATGATGATGTAATGATAGCTATTTAATGGTTCAATGTTAATAAAGAAAATTTTAATAAAATGTGTTAAAATAAAAAAATGGTTGGATAAGTTTTTGATATTGCTATCAATTCATTAGATTTAATGTTGAAATAAATTTCAGTTTATTTAAGATCTTCAGGATTTCTTTGTTTATAGATTTTGTAAATTTGCAATGATCTATTCAGAATAGTGTTTTCATTTTTGCTAAAAAATGAGGATCGATTTATGGAGGATACATATAAACAATAAATTTTAGAATATCTATCTGATTTTGAAAATAATCTGAAAATAGAATCCTAAAGCATTTGGATGACAGGTGCTGAATTTGAATTAGTAATTATGAAGGCGTGCGTTGAAAATTGCAGAAGTAATTCTCAAAAAGGATAAGAACTATTAATTAATTTTATGTCAGGATTAGTATCTTCTTTTCTATCACTGTCACCTACAGAAGATTTAATATATTCATTCATTGAAGGTGGTAAATTCATATTAACTGCTGTTTATAAAAAAATAGAGAATAGTATTAAAATATATGAAATTTACTTTTATTTCGAAACTTTAAAATGGTTAATCATAAACTAGTTGAAATAGAAGTAATTTTCTGTATAAAGTTAATTAAATCAATTGATAGATGGATATAATAAATATATTATTAACTCCAAAGATTGGATAATACACTTTTGTTGGTTAAAACTTATTACTGAATTACTTACTTATCGTCCAATTCTCAATAAATTTGATTTCTTTAAAAATTAAGATTCAATTTAATAATAATTAAATTGGAATAAGTTGGTCTAAAATAACTCATTAACTCTTCTCTCATATAATAGAAACGAAGCAAAAATTAATTTATTTAATGATTATTAATAGATAAAAATGTTAGAATAATTTGAAAATTAAATTTAAGGTTTAAGTCTACATAAAATAAAATAATTTTAAAAATATTTATTAGAGGAAAAACTGTTTGGAAAACAAAATATATGCCAATCATATATTCAATTTACATTTAATTAATAAATTAATAACTCATTATTCACTAATCCACTTAGCAATTTAGATATAGATAAATGTTAAAATACATTAATAATTATTAATAAAACTGCTTTAGATTATAATAACTTAATATATGAAATTTAATTACATTTTAATAATCTAAGAGATAAAAAAGGTGAAAAGATGATTAATGTTGAATTGCAATAAGATCATTGTATTACTCTTATCTATTAAATAGGATTAAATGCTTAAAGTTTGATATATTTCATATTTGAGAACTATTAATAATTATTAATCCTATCAAATATTTGTTAATTTACCTCATTAAATTTAGATTAAATTAAATATTCAGATGATCAAAAATAGAAATTAATTTAACTTGTTTCAAAAATTCGAGATAACTTTGGAGATACCTTTTAATAATTGATTCAGGAAATTTAATAGTCTATATTCTAATAGTATCAAATGTTAAGTAATTATGAAATTAATTTTTGCAATTCTTAAAATAGTTCTATTGAATTATCAGAATAACTTAATAATAATTAAATTATAAGATTTGCCTAATAATCAACAAAAATATTAAATAATATAAATTAATTTTTTGAATATTCTAATACTTTACATAGTCTAAGTGCTGATCAAAAAGTAATCTAGAATTAATAATTTATCCAAATTATGAATAAACTCATCTCCAAAGATTTGTTAAATTATACATTAAAGTAATCTTTGATAATATTTGAAAAAATATAATCAAAATAAAATCAACCTTAAATTACACTTATTGACTAGAGGTAAGCAAATTTAAATCTTCAATATTTAATAGATGGTATCATTTTATAGATAAAAATATATTAATACTAAATTTGTAAGGTTTAATTCGCAATTAAATCAAGTTTTGATTAAGAAAAACATTCAAATAATAAAAATATTATAGTGAATTTATAATAATAACAAAGAGAGATTCTTTTAAAATAATAACAATTTGTAGAAGATTTATTTTAAGAAAATAAGCTTGCATAATAGTTAAATAAGGAAAAAATAAATAATTTGATTAAAAAAATTAATTTTGACTTTGAATTTTTGAATAATACTATTCCTTAAAAGGAATTAAAATAAGAATTAATGTAGTTCTTTATGGAAGTCTAGTCACTTTTATTGTAGATTTAATTTTAGCCTTAAAATATTGACAATTACGAAGAAAAGTTAAAAAAAATTTATAAAGATTAGATGAATTTCATAGATAATTATAGTTCTACAAATAATTAATAAGAAGAAAACACTTAAAGTTAATTATAAAAATATTTAACTTAACTTAAAGATATAAATAGTTTCTTTTAATAAAAACTAAGTGATTTTTCTGAATTTTAGTAGAATTTAAAGGAAATTAATACATTTTTATAAAATGCTTTGAAAATATTGGATTAAAAAACTGTGATTAATTAAGTTTAAAATGAGGTAATCCAAACGTTTAAAACTAAGCATTATGGCTAATTTATTAATGATATAGAAGAAATTAAAAGTTTTTAAGAGATTGAATTTTAACTTAATGAAGAATAAATTGAGAATGATAAAATGTAAAGAATAATTGATATCATCTACAATTTTGATGAACATTTAGATTAAATATTTGAAGTTGAAATAGAGTTAGATCCTTTTATTTAATAATCATAAGAGTAGATTAAAGCAATGAGTAATTAAGAAAGGAATAATAATGATTCAGGTTTAATGGATTTTAAAGTAAGGGAATGTTTGGCTTTTAACATTATAAAAATGTAATAAATTATTCAAGAAGAATATTTGTATAATTTTAGTTAAAGCATAATATAGTAAATTTGGATACATGAAAAGGATGAAAGGGTAAAAGGTGTTTTAAAAAATAAAGAAATGATAGAATTATAAAGAAGATTGTTTTCAAAGAATCTAAAATCAGTTTCTGAATAATTAAAATCAGCAATACAATAAAAGTTTGACTAAATAAATTTGATTGAATTAGAAATGCAATAGGAGATTGATGAAAAAAAGAAAGATCAACTTTAAAAAAATTTATTGATACTTAATCAAGATTTAGAAGAGTATGTAGAGGGCATTACTGAAATGTCATAGAAGATGGACTTAAATTTTGCTTTTTTAAAAGAGATTTAAAAATAATTAAACTTAATAAAAGAAAGAATTCAAAATATATAAAAGTCTATAAATTAATTAAGTTTTGATTTATCTAGATTGGTTGGTAAAAGTTATGAAGAGTTATTAGAAATTCGAAAATAAAGAGTCTTAATGATAAAAGAAAATTAGGAGATAAATGAAGTTTATATTCAATTAAAAACAATGAGAGTTGATCCAATCACTGGATAAGAGTTGTAGGTAACAGAATTAACAGGTGACATTTAAGATTTTCTACATAATGAACAGAAATTATATGATGTATTACTAATAACAGGAAAAGCGGGCTCTGGTAAAAGTAAAGCATCAGAAAAAATTGAATTTGAATTGTGGAGTAATTATACCAACAATCAATAATGGATTCCATTATTAATATCATTACCGACTATTAAACAACCCTAATTTAACATTATAGAATAAGCGTTAGAAAAAGATATTTATTAGTTTGATAAAATGTAAATTTAAGAGTTTAAAGAAGCAATTAAAAAGAAAAAATTGAAAGTTGTGATAATTTTAGATAGTTATGATGAAATGAGGTAAGAATTTATATATTCTAATCTATTCCATACAAATAGATTTGTAACTGAATTTGGATAGGACATTATAAGTTCAAATTTTAAAGTTATTATTACGACAAGAAAAGAACTATTAAATGTTATGGGATATTAAACATGGTTTTGTGGAAGTGCATTAGAAAAAATGAAAGAAATTACTATCCAAAATTTGAATGAGGATTAAATTTAAGATTACATAAAACAATATTGCTTACACTGTATAAAAAAATCCATTATTAACATTTACGAAGCTTTATTATCCTTATCGAAACAGGAATTTATAAAAAATGACTTTTTCTTGGTTTGGAATTCTATATTTGAATTTTTGGAAAAAGAAACTAATTATTAAAATAATAGTTCAAATCAAATATTGAGTAATTTGGAGATATCAAAACTAATTAGATTATTAAAATCTAAAAGTTCATTTAGACTTTTAAGTGATAATCAAGCTTAATAATTATATTAAAATCTTTGTAATATTTGGAGTATTAGTAAATATCAACAGATTATTAAAGGCTCAAATCTTTAAATGCTTTTCAACACTCCATTTATGCTTAGCGTTGTTGTGTAAGTTTTACCAAATTTAACTAAATCTAACTAGGAAATTACTGTGTTATAAGATTAATTTTTAAAAAATTATGTCAAAATTAAATAAAACTTAATAAAATCAGATGTAATGATAAATAAATATAAAAATAATAGAATTTAATAAGACTTAAATATTAAAGAGATAAAAGATATTGGAATTTAAATTTAGATGGATTTAAACAATTAATAATTTTTTAGTATTTATTCTAATTCAAGTACTTTAGAAATGATTGATGAAAAATAACTTAAAATTTTAAACAAAGCGTTTTATATTGAAAATGATGCAAATATTATTTATGAATCTTTTAAATAAAAGAAATTCACATCTTATTAATTCTATGAATCATTTATAAACTATTATCACGATTAGTAAATTAATAAATGGAAAAAATTAGGAATAACTTATAATTATGAAACAGTGAAAGTAGATTTATAAGAATTTTCTCAATCATTAGCACTTGATATGACAAAAAATTAGGTTACATCTATTGAATATAAGATAAAAGGAGAACTTAAAATTAAGAAAGCATAGAATTTTTCTTAATTTTAGGAAGAATGGTAAGATCAATACTTTAATGATTCATATGGAGAAAAGGAGTACAAGGCCTTAATACGAAATTCTATGTTAATAATATAAAGTGGTTGTAACTA
Source organism: Paramecium sexaurelia (assembly GCA_000733375.1). NCBI lineage: Eukaryota > Ciliophora > Oligohymenophorea > Peniculida > Parameciidae > Paramecium > Paramecium sexaurelia. The sequence goes on along the minus strand of JPFM01000083.1, from coordinate 92,972 downwards.
TTCATTTACTCACACATCAATTTAAGAATTTTTTGTTGCTAAATACATCTATGAATTCATTTAATAAATTGATCTGAATCAAGATTTATCAAATCTCAATAAAGATTAACAATATTTAATGGAAAAAATAGAATATAGTTTATATAATTAAAAATAATTTAATTTAACTTAAGATCATTTCTTAGGATGTCTAAACATTCTAAAAAAAGAATTATTATTGATGGATCAAATAAAATAGAAATTATTAATATTAGTTAAAACATCAGGAATTTTTCCTAAATTAGAAAGAGCTTCATCAAACAGTATTTATTTGTTAAGTTTTTTAAATATCAATGTGAGTAATTAGAATTTTAAAAATATTTGTTTATCAGATACCAAATTATATGGACTTAATTTTTATAATAGTAATATGGAGAATTCAAAATTTAACAATGTTGCAATTGATTCTTGTAATTTCAACAAAGCAAATTTAAGTAATGTTGAGTGGGTAAATATGATATGCAAAGAAAAGGTTTAATTTAAAGGACACAGAGATTATATAAGATCAATAACAATCTCCTTAGATGGTCTAATTTTGATTTCTGGAGGAGAGGATAATTTAATAATTATTTGGAATAGTAAAAGTTGTTAAGAGAAATACATTTTGGAAGGACATACTGATATAATCAGATAAGTTTGCATTTCAAGTGATAATGAAACTTTAGCATCTGGAAGTAACGATAAAACAATAAGACTATGGTCACTAAAGACTGGGTAATAGCTTGAAATACTAGAGGGTCATGAAAATAGTGTAACATGTTTGATTTTTAGTTATGATAATAGTATTTTATTTTCAGGGAGTTAAGATAATAAAATAAGATTATGGAATGTTAAATCAAAATAGACTATTGGTATTTTAGAAGGACATGTTATGACAATAACTTAATTAATACTATTTAAAAATGGTAAAAGATTAATATCGAGTAGTGAAGATAAAAAGATAATTATTTGGGATTTAATAAATAGGGTCGAAAGTGGAACATTGAAAAATGATAGTGAAGTGCTTTCAATATCTCTACATCCTTAAGAATAATTATTAAGTTGTGGAAACAAAGATGGGAGAATCATGATATATGACATAAAAGAATTCAGATTATTGAGTGCATTAACAGGGCATGGAAGTAATGTAAATTGTTTAGGATTTACAAGAAATGGACAAATACTAGCATCAGGTTCAGATGATCAATCAGTTAGATTATGGGATGTGAAAACGTTCAAATAAATTGGTTATTTGTAAGGACACTCACATTTTGTGACTTCTCTGGTGTTTTCTCCTGACGGAATGATTCTTTACTCTGGAAGTTAAGATAAAATAATAAGGTAATGGAATGTAGAAGCAACTAAATAAGATTATGAATTAGATGGACACCTTAACTATATATCATCAATTAGTTTTTCTCCTGATGGATAAATGTTGGCATCTGGTAGCAGAGATTGCAGTGTTAAATTATGGGACATCGAAGAATGCGCTTTAATTTGTACTCTTCAAGGTCATACTGATATGATTTGGTGTGTATTATTTTCACCTGTCAAAATGATCCTTGCTTCTGGAGCAGATGATTAGACGATTAGAATTTGGGATCCTCTATTTCAGAAATAATTGCATGTAATTGATACTGAATGCGATTGTATTCAATCTTTAGCCTTTTCTAATGATGGATAGACTTTAGCATCTGGTTCTGGAGGATTTTCATATATAGTAAAGATTTGGAATCTTAAAGACTATTCTTTAATGAAAATGTTTAATGTACATTCTCAAACAATAAATACTCTGTAGTTTATGTAAAATGATAAAATAGTAACAGGGGGTGCAGATAATTAAATTATTATATCAGATCTTGTAACAGGTAATAAAGAACTTTAAATCAAGATTCATAGAGGTTCAATAAGCTGTTTAAAATTGATTAATAATAATGTAATATCTGCTAGTAGTGATCATACTATAAAATTCTATGATCTAGATGAGAAGAAAGAAATTTCAGTCATTTCAGGACATGAGAATGCGATTAGTTCTTTAGCGATATCTCCTGATTCTAAAATTTTAATATCAGGTAGTGATGATATGACCATTAGGATTTGGGATTATAATACTAAAGACCTAATGTAAGAACTCTAAACTTCTGATTAAGTCAAATGTGTTGATTTTTGTCCAAACGGATAAGTGATTGCTGCGGGATGTTTTGATGGATCTATCTATTTATAGAAAATGAATGATAATCATAAGTTTGAAGGTTATCAATCATTTTCGAAATGTCCTCTTATTTAAGCTAAAGAATGTCTCTTAAAGAAGTCTATAATCGAGACAAAAACTGATTCTATGGTACGACTTTTGTTGTAAAAAGGAGCGATTGAAAAATGATAACAATTATATTATATTATATTTATATTTATATTTATATTTATATTTATATATAAAATGTCGTAACTTCTAATGGTGTGGTTAAATGATGAAGTTTAGTTAAGTAGAAAGGTGACATCATTTGAAAAAGATTTTAATAATGGTTATCTATTTGGAGAGTTACTAAGCAAGTTTAACTAATAACTCAATTTTGAAGAATTCTCTAATAAGTACTAAATCTTTTATACATTTTATTAGAGATGTAAGAGAGGCTAAAATGAAGAATTTTACTTTACTTGAACCAACATTTAAAACTTTGCATATTCCATTCAATTTTTAAATTGCTGATTAAGTTATAAAAGGAAAAAAAGGAGTTGCTATGCAATTGCTTTATCAATTACAAATGGTATTTCAAGTATTATTAATTGTAGCAATTGTAAAAAGTAAATGATCCTCATGATGTTATGATGCATGCAAAAACTGGGAAGTATAATGTAATATAACCATTGATGGTTATCAGATAACCAAAAGATTAATTTGATAAAATGGAATAAGAGTTTTTCATTTCTAAACTTAATGAGAAGAATAAAGCTTAGAAAGATGTTAACTTGGATAAGCATTTAGGAAAGTTTACTTCATTTGCTATTTAATAAGCAGAAAAAGAAAGAAGATTAAAAATTAAGGAAGAAACCGAAGAAAGAAATCTTAAAGAAGAAATGCGTAAGATTTAACTAAATAAGTTATAAAGAAATATGGCATTTATGGAAGATTGGAATTAAAAAGGAATAGAAAACTGGAAAAAGAATTAATAAATTAGACATAAGAATAAAGTGGCTGATGAAAAATTCAAATCTACTATGTAGAAAATGACTGAAGATAGATTGGTTTAAACATAACAAATAATGAGAAGTGAGATGGAAGATTAAATTGATTAATTTGAAAACAGATAAACATAAGAACCAGTTTCTTTAGGATTAAGAAATAAAATGACGAGTGAATTTTTAAGAAAAGAGAGAGATAAAAGAAGAAGAAAAATGATTGTTGATTAAGAAAAACAAACAGATGAATTATAAAGAAGAGAATTTACTGTTTTGGAAAAACTAAAATAATAAAGTAAATAAGAAAAAGAAATTATGTATGAAATTTGGAGGGCCTATCAATGCAAAGATGTCATTTTCGAAAATAGACAATTAAGAGATGAAAACTATAGAAACAAATAAGAACTTAATGTTATTAATTAGAAATTTAAAGAAGAAGAAATGTTAAGAGCCTTACAATCAGAATTCATCTAAGAAATTGAATTACAATAGAAAAGATAATTAGAAATTAATGTTGAATATAAATTATAAATTAGACAATCAAATTATGAAAAATGTAAAAATTTAGTAGAGATCCTTTTTGAAATTGAAGAACAACTCTATGAGCATTTATAAAATAACGATTCAAATGAATTTAATAAATAATTTACAAGAGAAAATCATCATTTATTTAAATAAGGTATGGAATTGATACCTTACAAACGATTTAGAACATTCGATCCCATTAAAGAAATGAAGAAATAAGAAAGTCTAAATTATAAACAGAAAATGTTTCTTGCTAAAATGGAAATGCAAGATTACCTAGAAGGAACAGGTGCATGGGATATTTATAATGCATAAAATAATTATACATTAGGAAATCTAGTCAGATATTTAATTGAATGTTAATTCTAGAATTCTACACTAGAATAACCATAAACTGATATCCCATATGTTCCTTTTAGAGGAAGTCTTATTGGATTCTCATTTAGTGGTAAGAAAACTATCAGCGAATTACTATCAAGGAAATATGGAATTTAAATATTATCAATTGATGTAATAATCAATGAAGTACTAGAATATATTAAAAAGTATGAATCAGGTTAAGAACATTCATAAATTTGGGATTAATAATAAATTGAATTAGGGTAATAAATATCTGAATATCTTTGTAAAGGTGAGGATATACCTGATGAACTTTATATCAAAGCTATAGTTTACAAAATTAAAAGGTTATTCGATAAATAAGATTTTGAATAGATTTATGATGAATATGAAGCTGAATATTCATCGTTCCATCCTAGATAAAACAGATCAATAGAGGAATTTAACGATGATGGTATAAATTGGGAAGATTTTCATAGAAATAATATGATTAATAATAAACCATATTGTAAAGGATGGCTTTTAGTGGGATTTCCCCATAATTATGAGTAAGCAAAATTATTAGAGAAACATTTAACTGGAATTGAACCTTAGGATGAACTCACTCCATTATAATCTAGACTTTAAGAAGCTGCTAGAGTAGTAAAACCGAATAATTATACTGTTATACCAAGAAAAAAACAAGAAAGTGGAGTAGGAGTTTGTGTATATTTAGAAATGCAAACAAATGAACAATGTTTGAGAAGAGCCATTGGTAGAAGATATGATAATCACAATCACTCTTTGTATCATTTAGATTCCAACACTCCTCCCGTTGATAATGCTCCATTAATTGAAAGGATTAAACCATTATATGAAGTAGACAATTTATAATAACTTATCTCAGATAAAAATGCTTACTTTATGACATAGATTTAAGGAATTTAAAATTGGTATAATAATTTTGAATCTACTGATAACTCAAATGCCTTAAATGCATTCATTAGTGTAGATGCCTCCAATAATTATGAAAGAGTATTTTATGATGTCGATAAAATATTTTAAAACTTTCTTTAAATCCAAGCTAACAAAATATAATAGAAATAAGATAAATAGCAGAATGATATATTAGTTTAAGAATAATTAATGTTCCAGGAACAAGATAAAGCTGAACAGGAAAAAAGATGTTAATTCAAGTAGATTTAATTAGATACATTGCCATAAAAGTAGCCAAGTTAACAATTTCTTCAATATTTGCATTCTCTTTGGGATTAAATTGAAACGAAATATATATCCCTCTAAAATGTTTTTAAAGGATTTAGAGAATAAAGAGAATTTATAACAAACTATTTAATGGATATCTAAAGAAAGTTTATAGATCTAATTAATACTCCTGATGAGAAATTTTATCATGTTAGAAACTTCTAAGAATAATACAATTAATTTGTTTAAGAAAATCCAGATTTGTGTGAAGAAGATGTTTGCAAAGAGGAATTACACTAAAGAGTCGATGATTTGTATGATCAATTAATTGATATTATCGATTAAAAAAGAGATGATTTAATGGTTGAAAAATAATAGATATAAAGTTCTTAATTTATTGAAAATGAGATCGATCTCTTTTTATTATATGTGAGATAATTATTGGCAACTGAGTTGGATAGGGCATAAAATTCAATTTAACTGCTCAATGATTACTATGGAACATTAGAAGCAATAGAATTGTCGGATATTTAGCCAAGTGTTGGAGAATTATTATTACAAGATGGGGATGATCCAAATACAAGATTAGAAAAATTAATTGCTGATACTTTAAGAATCTTTGCTGGAGAAGAAGAAATCATCGAAGATAAAACTAAAAAAGGAGGAAAATAACCAGCCAAAAAAGATGAAAAAAAAGGTAAAAAAGGTAAAGAAGAGGAAGTTGTAAAAAAAGAATTACAAAACGCAGATGCTTTGAATGCTATAAAATTAGAAAAATAAATTTTTAAAGATAGAGTAGACGCTATCAAAAGATATGCATTATAATAAATTAGAACATATAGATAGGCTGCAGATCAATTATATCTAAAAATTGATGAATGGATTTTCTACACTCATTAAACTGAAATAAAAGCATTAGATGCTATTTCAGGTTTATTTAGAGGTTACATAGAAAGAGTAGAAAGAATACAAAAAGAACTTCAGTTTTAATTTGTGGATGTCATTATTAGCCATGAAGTCTTAAATTTCTTAACTCCAATCCCACCTCCATTGAGTGCAAGGGAACCATTATCAAAAGAAAGATATTCAATCTCTCAACTTTATTATCTGATTGAAGACCTTAGAGCTATAACAAGCACACATCTTCTTATTGATATCAAATAACTGGCTTTATTATTAGCAAGATCTTCTTATGGAGTCTTGAAATACTCACCATCTTAATGGATGTAAGCCTTATCAATACTTGATCAAAAGGGGTATTCATTTAATTCTACATTCTAGATATGTTAATGTTAGATAAATTTGTACATACTTGATCTTACTTTCATCTCCTACTCCCAGAGAAGATGAATTATAATAATATTCAAGTAAATTAGGTTAACCTTTGGTAAACAAAGAAACTTTTGTTAACACATCTGCTTGGTTTGATGACTACGAGAGAACTTAAGAAGAAGAAAGTAATTTTCTAATCAAAAATATTTTAGATACTAATTACTTTGATCGCGTTATTTATATCAAGGAATTATTGTATTTTGTTCATAAAGATGAAAATGATATGTTAGCAACCAAATAATATATTGATATCCTTAATGTTGAAGGTGACAGATATATAGATTATCTATTGAAAAATATGCAACATTAATGATCCCATTCAAATATTCAAATTCATTTTTTTTTATTTGATATTTCTATATTATTATCTACTTCTAAGCTGAATTAAATAATTCAAAAAATATTTATTTTTTTAAATAAATGATAAAGAAAATCATATTTATTAAGAACTAGTTTATGATTTAATAATGTTTATAGATTGCGCCGTTTTGTGTGTTCCATCTCTAAGTCTTAGACTATTAAATCTCTTTTTCACCATTTAAAAAATAAATACAATTTTAATTAAACAAAATATAGACTACATGTTTATAAATTTAAAAATTACTTTTAATAATCCTATATAAAAAATAGAAATAAATTCTTTTTTTTTTGAGATGGAATAGAAAAATTTCTTTTAATAGGCTGGGAAGAATAGCAGAAGTAATTTCAATATTCCTCCTTAACTATCTAGAAAACAATTTAGAATTCATCTGAATTTTAATTTGAAGTAATCAATAAATCAATTGATTATTATTATATTAATGGATCTGTTTTAATTTTAATATAAATTTATTCATTTACTTTTTGCTGTGAGTAGATATCTATTATAAAAATAACAGACTTTAACATTTTTTTTATTTATTTATAAATAAAAATGATTATCAAAGTACAATATTATTTCTTGAAATTATAATTAATTTATTATTTTCACACTTAAGATGGAACATATATTGATAAAAGCGGAAGGAGCTGAAAACTATGGTTCAATGGATATGTCACCAGAATGTAGACCAAGGCCTCTATGTGAAAATCAATCACCAGGAGAATATAAGATCATTGCAAAAACGATATATTTAGGGCCTCATTGTAAATCATTTTGGATTATAATTAAAAGGGCCATTATTTGTAGTTACATTAATTGGATTCAACTTATTTGCTTATCTAATGATGAAAAAATAAAAAGCAATGGGTCATGATACAACATTTGGATTAATTATAACATTAGCATAATCAATATTTTATTTAGGTGTTGGATTGGCTAATCCTGGAATTGCAAATGATTCAACTCTAAATTAAAAATATCTTGGATAGTTGTATTCTTTGTCAAATAAGTCCTAATAGAGAAATGTGTGGTATTGTGAAAAATGTTAAAAAATATAACCAGCTCGTTCTGATCATTGTCCATTCTGCAGAGTATGCATAACTAATTATGATCATCATTGTCCTTGGACAGGAAAGTGTATAGGAGGTGAAAATCTATTTCATTTTTGGGCTTTCCTTCTCTCAACCATTATTTTTTTCACTTATTTTATTACAATACTGATGAATCAAAGAGAAGAAGCTTAAAAACAATGAAATAATTTATTAATTAATCATAAAATGCTTAGCTTAATTTATTTTAATATTTAAAATATATTTATTTTGTTTTTTGAGTCCTCATCAATAATTTATTTATTCAAGTTGAATATTCCTAATTATTAACAGAATTTTTTTCTTTTTTAGCATTAAGTGTATAGAATTATTATATAAAAAATCTGAATTAATTAACATACTCTAATTTATATAATGAAAATTCCTTAGCAAGTTTTCTGAATATTCTAACATCAAATAAAGCCTTGCTAATCATTTAAAAATTAATTTAGAAATTCTTATAGAGTAATCTAGAATTTAAAGTGTTTGTAATTTTTTCATTAATTTTAACAAAGGCCGTTTTATCTATTCAATATATTTAATATTAATTAAAATTTAGTTAATAATAATTGGTTATATTTAGTTTAAAAATAGCAAATATAGATGAAAAATGTATGCTAACATTTATTAAATTAGAACATAAAAGTGAAATGAAAATAATGATGAATTACAATAATCCTATTAGAGAGATTCTTCTCAAAATAAAAGATTTAAAAAGGATCTCAAAATTTTTGATGAAATAATTAGATTAAAATTATATTCAGAATAAATGATAAAGAATAATTTTAAACAAATGAATTTATAAATATTAGTAATAATTAGGAAAAAATATTGAAATGATTTTATGAATTTAAAAATGTTAATTGATATACGTTAAATTTAATAATGAAATAGTATATTGAAGTTGGTTATGCATTATCAAATAGAGTGAAATGTCAAAATTGTCTTTAGAACATTATTAAGGATGATATCAGGATTGGATAAGTATTAACAAGACCCCCAGGTTTAGGTTTTGATAAGAAAATTTGGTACCATTTACATTGTCTTACTACAATAAAGGGAGATCGAAATCAGGATTTGGATATAGTTAATATACATGTATTGAAGGAAGTAGACTAGAAAAAAGTTAAATAAAGAGTAGATCAAATAAAGAAGAGTAGTTACTAAAAAAGTAAAATAGTATATAAAATTATGTAGAAGACTAAAAGGAAGTGAAATATTTGTCAAAGTAGGAACATTTTTAAAATTATGTAAAAATTCAAAAGGACCTTCATTTTAATTAAAAGATAAGATAATAAGCATTATTTTTTGAAAAGATGGATTAGAATGATGAATAATGGTGATTATTAAAATAATAATAATAAAAAAGATTTTTATTCAAAATATTTTAATTTGGTTAATTCCGAATCTTAAAAATTTCTTATCAACTAAAACATTAATTCTTTTCATGTTACTTTAGGCTTGAACCTATTTCTAATTAATTTAGATGTCACATCCATTAACACATTTTATCAACAATTCAGATAGATTTGGTGTTAATTATTTGGATAGATATTTACAAAATTATGTTGCAGGTATTGATTGTAAATTTTATTTTAGGAATGTTTTGAATTCTTAGATAATATCACTATCTGAACTATCAATAATAATAGATATATATTCAGAAGTATTATTTATATTATTTATGATTTGATTATCAAAACGTCTATTATTTTCATCTTTGAGTAGTCTTTTATCTATGTCCTGATTTTTTTTTTATTGTAATACTTGAAAATTCTTCTTTTGATATAAAAATACATTTTGACTTTTCTTATACCAAACATTATTCGCAGTATTTTAAAATACATATAGAAAATCTTAACTAATGTAATCTTTATTATTATTTTCTATTCTATAATAATCAAAAAAAGTTTTTAATCTAAAACGATCTTTTAGGCTTTTAGATTTTCAATTGATAGGTACATTTTAAATTTATATTTAGGCTTAGGAAATGCAATTCATTTTGTTTAGATAATCATAAATTCACTGGATAGACATGAAACATATTTCTAAACTTATTAACTTTTAATTTTCTCAACAGGGGTAAGTGCACTCTCTTAGCCTATTATCGTATTTTTACCATATTATCATATGTTAGTTTTTCTGGTAAACCACCCACAAAAATTCTTAATTTTTTTTCTCTATGATGCTTAATTCTCTGTTTCTCAAAAAATAAATAAGATTTGAATTAATTATCTTATAAATCAATTTCAGGTTTTTTTTTATTTATACTAAACTAGGTTAATTTTCTTCAAAGGTGGGGACACCTCTTCAAAATAATCTTTAATTTATTATTCAATTTACTTTAATATAAATACAAACAATTCCATTTTATTGGTTTATGTTTATTCAGACAGATTTCTCAAGAAATTACTGATATTGAGACCCTTTTTCAGACATATCAGAAGTTGCATAATGTTATCTTGGACAAGAGTATAGACCTCTAAGACTCTAAGAGTGATTAATAATATGAAATTTGTAAATAATTCATTTTTTTTTAGCTTTAGGATCATCTTTTTTTGGCACTTCCTTCTAGGTCTACTTCTATTGTTTCGGAGGACTAGCTCCTTTTTAAGTTTGAGATCCTTTTTATGTTTAAGCTCCTTTTTTATTGTTATCTTATGGTGATACTAAATTAATCTAGGGTAGAGCTAAAGTAGATTTAAATTCCTCTCTTTTTTGTTCAACCCTTACTCTTCTCTATTCACTCAATTCTTTTCTCTATTATTGATTATGAGGATAACAATACTTTATGATCTTCATCTAGATATTCTTTTTATTTGTAAGTTGCAGGACTAAATTATTTAATTGCTTATAAACCCAATTATGTTCTTTAAGCTAATAAATATCTTTCTTTTTCTTTTTAAAATAATTATGCTAATCGATATTATTATGTTATACCTTTCTCTAAGTCATATTTAGAAATGTCCAATTTTGGCTCAGATTTTATTAGCTCTAAGTGTTTTGGATGATTCTTTTTAAAAGCATAAATTATTTTCCTATGATCTACTGGAACTCTTTATTTTTCCTATTCCTCTTGTATTTTTTATTTCTTTAATCTTTTCTTTGTAGTTCTATCTAATTCTTTCTGTTTTAAATTTAACCCAATTGCAACTAAATACCTTTCGGAGGGATTTTATGATTCTAATTATTTATTCATTAATTTTACCTTAAGTATAATCCAAAATTCCATTGAATCCTAAGATTTCTCTATCTTTAATTTCTAGTCTAAAATCCTTTGTTGAGTTATCTTTATATTTCATATTACCAACTTGAATTATTCTTTTCTTTATAGTTTCAAATTTTAAAAAGATTATTTACTCTTTATTATAATACCCAGATACATAACTTAATTTATCTTCAGGAGTAATATCTATATGTTCCTTCTCCATATCACCTTCGGATAATCCTAAATGTTTAGTTGTCTTTTATTCATCCTTATTTTCTGGATTTCCATAAATCAATTCCAAGCCAATAATTAGATCATTCTTTTTATTCTTACAAACAGTAATTTTGTTGATTGTCATGATAGATGTCCAATCAAAATTTTTGGAATCATCGAAAGGTAAACATGTTTCTGTTTTATTATCTTTTCCAAACATAAAACTTTCAGGCTTTTATTGTGTACTTTGTGTTGGTTCTAAGACTTATTTTCTATCCTATAATTATATTTATCTATAAAGATCATTTAGTTTGGTAACAGTAGATTTAGTTAATAGTTCTTTTTCTTTTAATTATTTTGCCAACTATGCTACTTCTTCACTTACCTTAGAGTATTATTCTATTAATGCCTTTTTTTCTTTCAATTAAGCTTATTCCTATTTCTCAAAATCTGTTTACAATTTTGTTACTTCATCTTTTAGCTTTTAAAACTTTGAATTATCAGTTTAAAACTCTTTCAATGCTTTATTAAGATCATCAGTTTTTTCTGGCTATTTTTGTTTTTCCTTTTATTTTAAAAATTTTTATTAATTTTATTCTTACACTTCTTTAGCAAATTTTTATTTAACGCTTAAATATTCAAATTCATTTTAATTAAATATTTCTTTCTCCTCACATGGTTTATTTAATTTGTTACACATTTGTCGATAACTATTTTAATAAAATACAATACATTTTTTGAAGTTCAGTATAGTAATTATTTAATTCAAACTCTTTTCTTGTTTAATCTAATTCTTCCTTTTAAGTTACTTTGATATCATTTTTTAAAGTGCTAACTTATTCTTTTAAACTAACTAATCTACTTTCATAATCACAATCACTTTATTGTTTTTTAAGTTCTAATTCTTATTCTTTTTTAATTAATATCATCTTTCTTAAAAGTTTTTCTTCATCAGCAATTAATTTTTCTGCCAGAATAACTTCATTGCTAAGTTTATTTATTTCTTCAGTTTAATTCAAGTTTTTATTTCTATCTTTTAATGCTTTAATTTATTCTCTCATTTATGCATTTGCTTATTCAGTGTTATCAATAGAAATTAATTTATCCACTAAATAATATTAAAAAACAATTTACAAATTCTTTAATCTATTTTGTCTGCAAAATCAGCTTTTGATTTACCATTCTTTATTTCATATAATATCTTCTTTTCAGCAAGATTATAATGTTTGGGATCTAATTTTTATTCTAAAAGCTTTTATTTTCTAACATTTTATTAAACTAATTTCTCAGCCTTATCTCCTAATCTTTTGAGTTACGATCTTAAATTATTATTTCTCCTTCTTAATTTTTAAACCTATTGAATGTGCTAATTCAAAAGATCTTTCCATTTTCTAAGTTTTTAATTTTCGTCTAAACCTTATTCATCAATAGAAACTTTTAGATTATCAGATAAATCATTATTCTTTAAACTATTATTGATATAAATTTAATTATTTTACTCATCATCATCTTTTGGTATATCTTCATCTTCAAATGGTTCTTCAACATCATCATTATCTTAATCAACAGGATTATCATCTTCAAAAGGATCTTCATCTTTATAAGGATCTTCATCTTTCTCAGGATCTTCATCTTTTTAAGGATCTTCATCTTTAAAAGGCTCTTCGTCTGACATAAGTTATATTTTTAATATAAAAATTAATTAAAAATCTTCAATTCCTTTTAGCTGCCGCAATTTTTTAAGATTTCTTATTAAGAGATGGCTATAAATTTAGAAAATAATTACACACATTGAAACTAAATTAAGGAACATCAGCTTTTCTGCATGGTTTTTTATATAATTAATGTTTCTCGCAAGGTAACAAGGTAGCTATTAATCTTTCAGCAGATTCTATAAATTCTATTTTATTTAATGTATGATTTCCAGATTCCATTTCCAAAAGCAAAGGAGATAAAATTTTAATTATATTATCATCTAAATTTCCAACATTACAATTCTCAGAATTTATATAACCATCTTAATCACTATCCAAAGAATCAAATATTTTCATTAATGAAATTTACATTTGCGATTATATCATTTAATTTGATTTTTCACTTGCTCTTATTTATGAAGCATTAATTTATTATTACTATAACTAAACAATTTAATTCTATCTTTTCTTTTCCCATATCTTAGCTTAATTATATAAATTTTAAAATAAATCTCTTGGTCTCTTTTCTGGAGGTCTACCTGTTTTAGGTTTGAATAATTAATTGTCATCATCACATACTGATAAATTTTATCTAGATGTCGATCTGTTCTTTTATCTCTACTCAAAACTACTTCCTTAAACTATCTTTTCAGATATCATATCGATCTTCGGATGAAATGTGTAGTTTGTTGAATAATAATATTTCTCTAATTATTCTAATTTTTATCTCTTAGAATCATAATCTGAATACAACTACTCATACCATGGCTGATTACTTCTATCATTTCTTTCTTCTACTATATAACGAGATCTATTTAGATAACTCTATTTTATAATACATCCTATTAATCTAAGGTTTGAATGAACAACTCTGTACTTCCGTCTATAAATGTTATTAACTTGCATTCTCTCTCTTAATTTTTTATTCTTAAGCCAATCTATTCAAATGTTCACTTACAGATTCACCTTTACGTTGTGCCAATTAACGAGAAACATGATTTATTCTAGGATGATGAGTACATTCAACTAATTAAGAATTCTATAAATCCTTCTTTGCACTTTCAGCTCTTTATAATTTTTCTTCATTCTTTTTCAACCCTTTCTAATATAAAAACAACCCATAATTTATTTCAGGCTCTTGTATTTTTATTTTCTTTGATCTACTATCTTAAATATTCAATTTCTATTTCAATCTCTTATTTTTAGCATCTTCATAAAGCCTCTCATGAACTGATGAATGCGTAGAAAAGTAATTATTAGTTGATAATTAATGTAATGGTTCATTAAATGGAGTTTCTATCAATTTTGAATTGCATGTTTCAGTTGAATATTACATTGTTTCTTAACCAGACTATACATTAATCTCTTTCTCTTACATTCACTTTCTATTATTCTGCCACTTCCAAATTTTTATTGATATTCTCTATCAACAAAGGAACCAACTTTTAGTTCACATTATATTGAATACAAAAATCTCTAGCCAAGACCTCTGGATCATCTCCCATATGTACATTTATTGTACCCTCTTTCCCTTCATCAATTCTAACATTCATTATTAACAGAAGTTCTGTCATTTAATTTTTAAATTACTTTAAGTTAGATTAATTATTATTCTTTTAATAAATATTCAATATTTTTATTGCTTTTATCAATTCATCTTGTTGTCAAAAATATAGCTAAAATCATATTAATGATTTCAATATAAAAAATAGATATGTTTACTTTTATATTAATTGTTAATTAAGATTGAAATAGAATTTAAAATCAATAATAATTTTCAAATATTTGTTAAAAATCAATATTATTGAACTTAAGATATAAAATATCATGATACGTAGAATTATAATTAAATTAAAATAAGTTAATATTAAAAACAATTTATTTTACTAATAAATAAGCAATTTCTCAAAATGATATTTTAATTTTGATATCTGATTCATTTTTATGGAAGAGTTAAAATTAAAATAATAATGAATAGCATTTTCCAAAATTTCACCAAAAGGAGTGATAAATAGTTAACATGAAAAAGTATAAATAAAGAATTTTTTTAATAAGAAATAATAATTTAAAGAAAATAGTTCTAATATTCAAATATTGTATTATTAAATTATTATTTATTATGAGAATATTTATGTTAAAAATGTTAAAGTGTATAATTCTATAAATACATACATTATTCCAAATCATATTTTTACATATAAACCTTTTTGAATTGATGCAATCAATAATTTTTATTAGGTTTTGATATCTAAATATTGATTTTAGCCGCATTATAAACATGTTGATATTGCAATGGAAATAAATTACTAATTTGATTTAACTTTGATAATATTTTAAAAACTGCTACTTTTTGTGTTTATCTTTAAAATTCAATTTTGAGAATTTATATATTAGAAATCAACGAGTAGAGAGACAAAAAATGAGAAATTATTGTATTTGGATTAATGAGTTAAAATAATATTGATCCAAATTAATGAATCAATCTACATTTGATTTGAGTTGACATCAATCCTATTATAAAAAAGTACGTTTTCATTTAAAATTTTGTGTTTAATATCTACAATGATTTTATTTACACCGAGACCATTTTCGTAACAGTTAGAATATCGACCCATATTTAAATGATTCTTTTTAAGTTGAAATGTAAGAGAAAATGCGGTTAATCATAATAAATAATAAAAGATAGACTTTATTGGCAATTTGATAAGTGAGACATTGATTCATGTTTTATGTATAAATAGGAGGGCATTCGGTATTTGTATTTAGATTTCAATTAAAATGATATAGTAGAGTATTCATAATGAGATGAGTGTATTTTTCTAAAGGAAGAAAGTGAATTTGGACTCTTCTGTAAATATATAATAAAATATATAATCATTGTTTTTTTTATAGATTATCAATCAGTTTAGGAACTTCGAAGATTGGAACATGAAGATTAGGGTTGATAATATCAGGAGTGATTTCAACATCTTGATTATTAAAATTGTCTTAGTTATTTATATGGGGTTGTTATATAGCATGAGGCTAAACGACAGGTTTTTATCTTTTTTGCTATGCTTTTTATTGAAATCTATTATTTGAGATTCCAAGATTGTTCATTTTATTAAATAATCTTGGGAAAATATATAATAATCTAATTTAAATCTTGATTAGTGTTAAAATTTATATATAATTTGAATTAATTTATTTAGTATTTTATAATTCATTCATTAGTTTGTTACAAAAAAAAATGAAGAAATGAAGATAATTAATTAACATGAACCAATTTAAAATCTTATAGTATTATAAGGAATTTAATTATGAGATTTCATGATATAGATTCCTTAAAATAATACAGTTATAAATAAAAATAATTAGTTTAGAATCAATAAAAAATGAAATCAGAACATGAATACCTCAAGAGAGTTTATGATCAATCAATTCACTTTTAAGGAAATTTTGGTCATTTCCTCCTTTATAAACAATGTAATTTTTTAAGATTGAAATACCTTCATAAATTAAACATTTTTTCTTGGAGATTTACTTGCACTATTCCAAGATTGTTTTACAATAGTTGAACCATACTAATATTCTGATGTTCGATGTGCTAGCTTTGAATTTGTAGTGATGCTTACTAAATCCCATATATCATTTAAAATAACTTTAGATTAATTTAGATATTCAATAAATAAAATAATGCATGATGATTGTATATAATTGAAAGCGAATAAAAAAAACACTCTTCAAGTAATTACTCTTTTGATCAATAAGTATTTTTTGATCACTTTTATTCAAGTTTTACATGATATGTGCTTAACTTCAAAACCATAATCATTTGGTTGTTTAATCTTTTTAATAATGCTTCAATCAAATATTTATATTAAATCGAAAGGATTATCAAATTTACATAATAACTAAAAGATTAATTCTAAGGTATTTGTAGATGTGATCTTTTAATATTAATTTAACTATTTATTAAAAAGACTACTCAAGATTTGAATATATAAATTTTAAATTAAAGTTTAGAATGATTCGTTTAAGAGATTTATGAAATTTTGATATTATTTAAATTAAAAGTAAATCTAAGATTTCAAAAATGATTTTGAAATGAAAAATATGTGGATTTTGAATATACATATATTATTAAATTTAACAATTATTCATTAATTTTGAATCTCGCTTTATTTTTAAAATATAAAGATGGGTCTTCTAAATGTACTTTTTGATTTTTTAATTGCATTTTCATCGTCTGGATTTATGGTTTAAATTAATTTAAGTTTGTATTCTTACTCAATATGTTTTGAAAAATCTTAAGGCTTCAATTATATTTCTTTATAATTTTTTTTAAATTCAGGACTATAATGTTTTTTCTTTTTATAACTTTTCCATTCTTATGGTTCTAATATTAAATGGCCATTAGGATTTAAAGAATTTACTATAATTTTAAATAATCTTTTAATCCCAATATCTCCAAAATTTAAATGAATCCATTTAGTTATTGATAAACATAATATTGTATCATATTTTTCATCATATTTCTTATTACCAATAATATTTTATACTCGAAAATAAACATTATTAGGAAATATGTTGTCCTTTGCTATCTAATTAAATAAAAATACTGTTTTATTATTATTCTTTATTCACATCTTCAATGGTCTAACTAATGTATTATTATTCTATTGCTTTAGATACTAATATTATTATGAATAATAACTAGGTTATTCCATATATTTCTCAAAACTAACTGGCAAATCTTCAATTATTGGCTTAAACTCTTATTTTTATATTTTCTTTTGTTAATCATCTAAATGAGTCATCTTCTCAATAGCCTTATTAATTAATGTATAATCAATATCTATTCCTCTAATCAGTTTGGGATAATGCCTTAGAATTAATAAAATTCTTAACTTGAGCGCAATCAATAATGTCAATGTTCCATCATTACAACCAATATCAAGGATTGTTTTATCAACAAAATATAAGCTATCTAAAACTGTTAACCTAGGATCTTCCCACTTTTGTTGTAATCGTAAATGATAATACTTTTTATAATTTCCATAAGAATATTATTTTGTACATTTTACCAGTTCAATAGGATTCATCTATAACTTTTCCATTAGATTGGGTTGTTATTTCTCTTCTTTCTCATCTTGCTTTACCTTCTTTTAAACAAATGTTTCCAAACCTAAATCTACATTGGTCTTTCTTTTAGATTATTATTTCAAACGAATCATAGGTACATTCTCTGACTTCTTTTGCTATACTTCAGGTTTCTCTTGATTTTAAAGAAACTTTCGAAATTGCTCATTCATTTATCTTATTTTAATAATTAATATCAAATTAATTAGCAATTAGACTTCTTTTTAGCTTTGGTTTTAACCTACTCTTGTCTCTTTTTAATGAAGCTTTATATTGCATAGGTAAAGGCTTCTTTTAATCCTTCTTAAGTCATTGCACTAGTCTCTCTATACTCCAGACCTATTTTCTTTATTGTTGTTTCTGCAACTTTGAATTGTATATGATTTTGATTTTTTGGGTCCCTTAAATCTTTTTTCAACCCCAAAAATAAAATAATACCATTTTTATTGTACATAGAAATTTCAGGAAGCCACTCAAATATTAAGATATTTATTTTACCTTTTTCATGGCATTTTCAAAACTAGCTTCACTTACAACTGAAAAACAAACAAAAAATATATCAGTTCCTTAGTAACACACTTATCTTAAATGTTCATAACCTTCTTATCCTGCTGTATCCCTATATATATAATCTAAAGTATACCATAATGATAATTAATAATCTTCTCCATTAATTTAAACTTGAGTTATTGTATTATCAAAAACAGTAGGGATATATTCAGTTGGAAATTTGTCATTTACATAACTATACAAAGCACATGTTTTGCCTATTGCTCCATCTCCAACTACGATTAACTTGAGTTCCTTCTTTGCTTCTTACATTTGATAGATATTATTTTTAATATTAATGTTGAGAATAAATAAATATAAATAAATTATCATCCCCACCAAATAGGTTTAGGAGCTTCTACTTAATATTTCTAGACATTTTTATTATTATTTTATTTATTAACATATAGATTTTGAATTTAAGATGAAGAATCACTAAGATATGGAATAGCATTCTGATGAATAATACTAATCTTCAAATTCTATTATTTTTCTAAAAGTTTTTTTTATCTAATTCTTTCCATTTCCAATAATTTGACAGAATTTATAATTGATTTAGATCTATCTTCATATATCTAATTCAGCGGAAATTATTATTATTAATTTCGATCACTTTTTAAAGGTGGAACTGAACAATTAGCTCGAATTTCTTTTATTTTATTTATTGGGGGAAGATATGAACTATTAAATTATGTTTCATCATAAGATTTATTAACGCTTTCAATAAAGTACTTAGATTTAGGTAATTTTTCTTTTAAATATTTTAAATTCTTTGGCAATTTTATAGTTTATAAAAGCACATTTGAACCAGCTAATGAAGACTAGGTTTATTAAGAAACTCTGCTTTCAATAATAAATTATCTAGAATTTTTTAATAATATAGGATTATTAAGTAATGATGTACATGTAGGTCTTAATTTGCTTTATACTTATAAACATAATCCAATAACAGTCATTAATTCACCACTATATTTAGTTGGTATTCTTTCATATAAGCCTCTCTAAACTTTTTTATATAATCCTTCCATATTTTAAGCTCTAAAAGGTGGTTTAAGAGCAGCCATTTCATATGCAACACATCCTAAACTCCAAATATCACTTTTAGCATCATAAGGTTAATCTCTCCAAACTTCAGGACTTGCATAATAAGGAGTTCCTGTTTGTGTATAAACTAAATCCTTTTTAGCCACTTTGGAAACATTCATATCTCCTAATTTATAATTTCCTTGATGAAGAAACACGTTTGCAGACTTCAAATCTCTATGCAATATTTTCATCTAATGTAAAGTACATAAAGCTATACAATATATTAAATTACTACCAATTGCCATTTAATAAATCATCTTCCAAATTTCAATTTCTTATATCAATTGTTTCTTTTAAATATGCTATTGAATTAGTTATTACAAATCTCCTTAATTTGCATATTCCATTACTACGCATAAGCATTGAGATTGTTCATCATAGAATGCTTCTTTATATGCTATTATATTTGGATGCGAAATGCTTGCAAGAATACGAATCTCATTCAATGAATTCTCTTTCTCCTTCTCTTTTAATTATCCCATCCTCACTTTTTTCATCGCATATTCCTATTGATCAGATAATCGTTTTACTCTTAACACTGTTGAGAATGAACCTAAATTAATTGAATTTTATCTAAAAATTAGTACCTTCACCCAACTTTTGAAAAACAGTAAAGTTTTTCATCATTAAAATTATATTAACTTTATAATTCAATATTTTCTATTATAAATTAATAATAACAATCTTAATAATTAATTTTATGTCAATAAATTTTATCTTTATTTATTTAATCTTCCTAATACATAATATATCTCATTTATTAGGCTTTTGCTTTTTAACTTCAATTTTTTTTTTTATAATTTAATCAAAGGAAATATTGAAAATTATGTATTTTATAAGCTTCATTTTATTCTTTAAGTTATTTGATGACAATTCAAAATAAATCAATTACGTTTTTGGTAAAAATTACCAAATTATACAATATATAGAATTTTTATAAATTAAAAATTATGTATCATATTAAAGTAAGTTTCAGAGATATCTTTTACTTAGTTTTTGAACGATAAATTTTATTTTTTTGTTTATCAATTTAGTGAGGAATCCATAGTTTTCATTTTTGTTTTGTTAAATCATTTTTTCCTAAACATTTAATTCGATATTTAGAGTAAAAATTAATGGATGTTATATTTGACAATTAGTTAAATTTAATTTTACTTAAATCTTTTCTAATAGTTGTAATTATATATTTGATTTAAAAAAGAGATTTAATAATTATTTATTTTACAATTATTAATTAATACAAGAATATAAACATTATTACATTTATTATTTGTAAAAATTATAATAAACAGTTATATGCATAGTCTATTAACTACTAATGGATATATAAATTTGAAAGTGATCAAACAAACATAAATTTTATTTATTAAAATATTTATTTAATAATTTTACTCTAAAACTTAATGAGTTTAAACTAAGATTTTATTTCTCCAGTTGATTCTTTTTTGTATCAGGCAAAAAATTTCTAAAAAAACAGCAATAGAAAAAAAAAAATATGTTGCTTTTTGTTCGCTATGCTAATATTTGTAACATTTGAATTATGTATTAATGGAAGATGTTTTTTAAAGGCTACTAAATTAAAATATTTATTTATTGATTGCACCATGTATTTTGGAGTAGTTATGATAACTTTTCAAGAAAAAGATATTTTATAAAGGAAAATGGAAAAGAAATTTCAAAACCATATCAGATTAAGAGCATAAATTTGGTATCTTTGTATCTACGAAATGTTCGTGTTTTCAATACTAATTTTAAGTATTTTACATGTTGGAGTTCAAATTTACTATTTTTCTTTTGAATTTTGTTAGGAATGCTTTTATTTTCAACGGGAATTGAAGGATGCATGGAGTTTTTTTATTGTTAAATCCATAATATTTGTATTATTTATAATCATTGAATTGATTATAATATATTTTTTGGTGCAAGTTAATATGAAAAATGTGAATGCTTTACGAAAACCTAAAAAATTTAAACTAAGACCTTCTAATTTTAAATCTATGAGCAATGATGTAATATGGTATGAGTATAATTGATACCGAATTTACTAGAAAATACGTAAGAATATCAATGAGTTATATTCATTATATTTTATTTGTATATTAATAATTAGAATTATATAAATAGATAAATTAAATTAATTTGAGAGTAAAAATAAAATAATTGAGGCAATAAATGTCAATTATGCAAACTCTTAAATTAAGATAAAAATTGATAGTATTCTAGCTTCGACTATCTCCTATATATGAGATAATTATTCGAAAACAAATACTCTTATACGTTTATTGTATTATATAAAAAGTTAATATATATATGATCAGAAATTCTAAATTAAGAAATTAAGGAATTCTGAAGTAATGAATAACAATTATGGAGTTAGGAGGAAATGGTTAAGAACAATTGTATATAATGAAGATAGTGAGCAAGATAAGGAAATTTGAGACGAAAATCTGAATAAACAGATATATGATATTAAATGATTCGGAATACTAATAAAATCTTGGAATATATATTTTATTTAAATATCAAAGTTATGGCATAAAACGATTCAGAAGTAACAAAATCTTAAAGCGATATGCAGGAGAGTTCCAAAAAGATTTAAAAGAAAGCAGGCCATTGGAATTAAGAGGAACACGAATCATATCTTCGTTTTTTACAAGAGAATGCAAATCATAGCAAAGGTTAAAGGTTATTCAAAAGGATGAGTTAAATAATAGGAACAAGAACGCCTAGTTAGTGTAGGTGAGATTTTAAAATAATTGAATAGATCTCATCATTAGAAATTCAATCCTCTGAAACCTATAATATAGATTACATAAACAAGATTGCTAAAAACTAAATAATTGGTTAGATTATACATGTAAAAACATAAAGTAAGAGACGATGAGGAAGAATGAATATGATATTTTTTTAATGTAAATATAAAAAATTTTTGTTTGATTGACAATTAGTTTAAATTTTAAATAAAAAATGAGTAATTCATTAATGGGTAATATGCTGGTGGAAAGTGTTATGGAGAAGGCCATAAAAGATAAGATGAAAGAATAATAAGCAAAGTAGTAAGAGGAAGAAAGAAGGAGAGCAGCAAGAAGACAATACGAGGAAGAAGATGAAGATGATTGTGATGATGAAGATTTGAAAGAGATGTTGAAGAAGATGAGAGAACAAAGAGCTAAAGAATTATAAGAAGCTATGCTTAAAAAGAATTAAGGATTTGGAGAGTATAGAGAAATTGTTGAAGAAGAATTCTTACCATCTGTTACTAAATCAGAATTCAGTGTAGTACATTTTTTTCATCGGGATTTTGAAAGATGTAAAATAATGGACAAACATCTTTTAGCTATTTCTTAATAGTATATTATTATTCTAATATTAATTAGACATCCAGAAACTAAATTTTATAGTTTGAATGCAGAAAAGGCACCTTTCTTTGTAAGCAAATTACAAATCCAAGTTCTACCTACTGTATGTTTATTTGTGAATGGAGTCTTAAAAAACAGAATTGTTGGATTCGAAGATATGGGAGGAAGGGACACATTTGAAACAGGAACTTTAGCAACAATGTAATTTATAAAAGAAATAATTTATATAGACTCTTAAGATATGGTATGATCAAAGTTAGAAAGACTAATGATGACGAAAACTCTTCTGATGAAGATAAGTGACATTTGAATTATTAAATTAATTAAATGAGTGATCAATCTTAATATTTGAATAAAAGCGTGAAAGTCATATGTTCAGACAACAGAGTCATCTATGGAGTGCTTTCTTGTATATCCTCACCTTTCTCCATCATACTTTAACACTCTGTTGCAACACATCCTTCACCATTGGATTTGGATATTGAATTTCATTACAATCCTTAGTTTCCAGCCAAATATTTTACAAATGATGAATCTATTAGAGAAGCCTATAACAATTTCAACAAAGCCACCGAAGAAAATAAATAAGAATTGTAAAAAAAAGTTGATGAAGCTAAAGCATTCAATGATCTTTTTATGAAAGATAAATATTATGTGGGCAGTGTTGTGATACCAGGGGAACATATACAAAATGTCATATTAATTTAATGAGCAACATTAATTATTTTACGCTAAATAAATTTATATTATTCATATGCTAAATTTAATTCCAACTCAAAACTATAAACCCTATAAGAATTCATAAAGTACTGCTCAGTCAGCAGTTTGTATATTATTAAGAGGAGAATTTATCCCATAATAAGGCTATACTTAACTTAATATTAATAATCCTTAAACTACTAAGTTTGAACATTAACAAAATATTGAATTACTGTATATATAAAGATAGAATTCGAAAAGAGATTAATATAGTGGTGAAATTGCTTTTCCAGGAGGTAAATGTGATGAAGACGAAACTGATTTGATGGGTGCAATAAGAGAAGTACACGAAGAAGTAGGAATTAATTTAAAGGAATTGGAATGCTATTATGTATGTCGACTCCCTAAAAATGCTTTTATGAAGAAATTAAAAAACAATAAGTCTTTATATTGCAGTGCTTTTGTGATCGCAGTCAATGATCCTGAACGGAAAACTGATAATCTTACATTGTCAGAAAATGAAGTATAATAGGCGAAATGGATAAAACTTAGTTATTTTGATAATCCTATTTATAAAACTAAAAAGAGTCTCCATTACTTTGGACCAAGATCAATCGCCAAATATTTCAAATAAGCAGAAACTGCAGCTTTGGATATTGGATTTGATGAAGTATTGTATGGATTTACATTTTTCGTTACGATGGCTTTTTTGTATTAGATAAAGAAACATCGAAAGATCTGGGATCATGCTCATTTTGCAAAATTTACTTTCACAGGACCGATGAAATATGCTTTAGAATATGGAGCAATGATAGCTTACAAGAAGGAGAGAATCAGTTTATTTGAAAGATAGGATTGGCCAATTTATACATACTTGATTCCATTACTAATATTGATGTTATTTATTTGATATATATTTTTATGATATTAAGTCATCAATCATCTTTTTCTTAGTTATTTTTGATATTGGCAAATGAATAGGCTTTAAATAGATATCCATCAGCTTTATAGAATTTGCTTTAGAATTCAACCCTAAAAAGATGTATGATAGGATTCTATACCATTGCAAACGAAGAGCATGTAAGAAGCACTCCATAAGATCCATGCACATTAAGACTCCAAATGTAGCCAAAGCAAAACCTGGGAATTGAACAATAGACTAGAATTTAGTTACAATAAAGTATATACTCCAATAATTCCAAAGAATCCTCCTTAACCTATATGGCCTGCTACTGTCATGGAGAAAAAGACTTCAGCTAATTGTGAATGAGCTAATGATAATGCCCATAATCTTAAATACGATGCTGTATTGCTAACGCTTCCTAGGACAAATTCTATTGTTTCAATAGCTAATAAATTAGAAATGTTAATATTACATTGATGGACAACCAATTCACTTATATCATCATGTTCTTAATGTTATTAGATAGATACTCTACTATGTGGTTGGGATTCCTTTTGCATATCATGATGTAATTATTCAGGATTAGCATCATCATCTGGTTGTTATGGTAATTGTTGATATGGATGTTGCTTCTTGCTTAGACTGAAGATAAGTGGTTTAGAAATCAACATCACTGGTACGCAAAGAGTTATTATGGTTAATAATAAAAGTTGTATGGATCTTTACTACTCACCAGATTAGAATAAAGGTTTATCAGGGATATCAAATGGTCGCAATACCATATCAATCATTGTTGTTATAACACTAGGAGCATCATTTGTGTCTTCAAATTTGGTGCACCATTTTAAAAACAGTAAGAAATCCATATATCCAAAACTACATATCAACAAAAGGAATTATGGAATGAATTCAAAAAAGAAATCTACGAAATTACTGAAATACAAAGCATTGAAACCTTTTAAAATAATACCAAAAGTCATATGAGTTACTCCAATTATAACTGCTAATTTCATTTTAAAAGAATTCATAAAAGTTAATTGATTGGCTGATGAACCCCATGCAGGATCTATACCAAACTTATATACACAATCTTCTTATATTTCATATTCTCCATCAACCAATTTATAACAACTACCAAATAAATTTAAACCAATTGAAAGGAAATCATTATATATGAGTCCATTATAAGTTGCGAAAAATCCAATTAAAAGAATCATGTATCTCATGGGTACAAGACCTGAGAAAACTGATTTCCTTGCATCTTCACTTGTCAAATACAATCCACAAACAAACAATAACAAACTCTTAATAAAATAATATTCTATACCCATGACCAACATCACCAAACATAACACCTACAAGGAATGGGAATGTTATAATTGTTGATAAACCTGGATTAATTTCTTAATATCTTGGAATACCATAAGTGTTGACAATTTCCTAAAAAGGATATGTAAATGAATTTAATTTATAATAAGTAGGAGGAATTAAATCAGTTTTAGATTCCTATATTTAACCACTAGGTAATTATTTATCATTACCATGTAAGTTTCGAAGGGCTTATTAAATTTTTTAATCTTAACCTTACGGTAACCAAATTTAACCATGAAATACAGAATTTGTCATATTTAACATATTCAAATTCATGTACAAATATTTTTCTTTAGTTGCTAAAATCCTCATCTCTTCAATCCAAGAGCAATTGTGTTTCACATCTGCTAAATCCTACAATCTTTTGTTCATTTAAGTTATAGTCAAATGCAATAATTAATCTGCTTCAACAAGTTAATTCTCTAAAATTGTTATTCTCTATTAGTGCTATTCAGGTGATGTTGGAATATCAAATTTATTACATGAAAATGATTCAAAAACTCTTTGAATTTTCTTCTAAGCCAAATCGCCACCAGAATAAAATAATAAAAATACACACTTCTAAACACTTCTCTTATCCTATTACAAAAAATTCTCTTAAATATCCATTATCTCACAATGGATATTTCCTTTAGTTATTCTAAATATTATCCTTTTGAATCTAAATTCGTCCTCTTTCGATATTACTCCCACCATTTTTTAAAAACCTAATAAACTTGCATCTTCTGCTTCCTCATTCTAAAATGCTACTGCGTTTTTTAACACTTCCAAATTTTCTCTAATTGTATTTTTCTTATCCTGTAAACTATTCAATGTTTATTATTAATGTTCCAAATCATCAGCCACTTTACATACTTCTTATTCCAACTCTTCAAATTATTTATGGCTTCCGTTTCTTTTCTTTAGTAAATCTATCACATCTGGACAATATTTCTTCTCAATCTTAAAGTTTCTCATCTCACCATCTATTTACTCTATCTTCTAAAGTACATCATCACATCTTTAATCTCTAAAATGTATTACCTCTTCACATAATTTGAAAATGGCCTATTTATTTAAGGTAATGTTGGATCATAATCAATTATGTGAACGCTATCAAAATATCCTAATGTGTTCATTACATCCCATGCTGACTCTCGGGGAATCACTAAATTATAGAATTCCATCTCCTCTGATCTAAATAAACTCATTATAGATTTATTTATATTATTTTTATTACCAAAACGACTCAATATATTATGAATTAACAGAAGTTTATAATTTAATATATATTATCTCTCTTCATTATTTTAAATTGTATGTATTAATTTAAACCTAGAGAATCCAGAAATTTTGTCAAAAAACCTATCTCTAGGAAATTTTGCTTCTTTGAAATCAAATCCAATTGGAGTATTCTCAATTAAATTATGATTTCATTATTCTTACTCACTTTCATTACCTTATTATTTGTCACCTCTCAAGTCATCATTGGGTTATATGTTAGCAAATACTTTTTCAATCAATTTGCTACAAATGCTATTACTAATTATACAGAAGCCACTTACAAAAATTAAGCATAATTATTACAGAGTAATGTTTAAAATTAATCATCATTTGATTCTGCATTAGTTAAATCTTATCCAGTTGTCACTAATTAATCCATTATAGAAGTTTATTAATTTGTAATTACTTTTTTCCTATTATTATTAGGCTTATGAAATGTAAAATAATTTAACTCCTTCATTCACAGAATGTGTTAATATAAGCTGTTATTTAGCCGGCAATTATTCTAGTAATTCATAATCCTTTGTCGTTGTAACAAATCATCCATTATCAAGCTATATCTAAATGAAATTGAAATCTACAATTAAGCTGATAACATTTAATCAATATCAGATAATGAATTCAATGAAAATCTTCTATACACCATCTATCTGATAAGTGGTTCTTTCTTATTAATCTTGCTACTTGGATGGATCTTCGCCTATTACATAGTGCGTCCTCTTAAAAAGTTGGCAGAATATGCATAACATATTAATTAGAATACAACACGATTATCAACAGGAAAAAGAAGCAAATAAAAACCAATAGAACTCAAAGATATCACAGCATAAGATAAAATAGGAGAATTGGTTGATGAGTTCAAAAACCTGATTTAAGGATTGGCAGGATTAAAAAAAGGAAATGTATATTTCTAAACATATTTAAGATATAAAAAAAATCCCAAGAAATCAAACCTTTTTTGGAAGGATATGAAAATTAAAATTAAAATGAATTCTAAGATCTTTTAGAAGAAATTAACTAAATAGAAGAAGAAAAATAAATAGGAATATTTAACATAGATTTGTGAAGAATTCTATTATTATACATTTCATTTTAAAAATTCTTTCAAAATATCTTCATATCTTTTATTAAATGTATCTATTATTCTTTAAGAACTATTTGTTGTTGATTATGAGATAGATCTTGGAATATTAAATAGTA
>JPFM01000083.1:0-63743 GCA_000733375.1 Paramecium sexaurelia | reverse complement strand
ATTATTTATTATTATTATTATTATTATTATTATTATTATTATTATTATTATTATTATTATTATTATTATTATTATTATTATTATTATTATTATTATTATTATTAATATTATTAATATTTACCATTTTTCCAAATTAATATAATTTTTTACTATTCAGTAATTGTCTAAAATAAAGTCTAAAATGAATCAATAGCAATTTAAGATTCATTTTTCATTGAATCATTTGTATCAACTATAAGTATAAATGATTTTTCTGCATCTTCACATTCTAATCCTTCTTTTAATAGAATTTATAATTCTTTTGGTAAATATTTGTAATCATCATTATTTGAAAATAAGGCATTTGATACATTTATTGAAGTTTAATTTTATTTTATTAAATAATTTTGGGCTGTTGAAATGAAGTCATCAAGTACAATTTGTTTTTTCAAAAATTAATCAATCAATTAAAATAAAGAATTCATTTATTTAAATGTTTCGATTTGCTCATCTTATTCTACTTTAAAATCTGATGCTGAAAATACTTTAATTAATGATTATTATGTGATTTCAATAAAATCTTTAATAATTTGAAAAGGATCATTTTGATTTTGCTTTTGAATATAGGATAGATGATTTTTGAATGTTTCTTTCATAGCTATCTCTGCTTAATCAAGTAAAGTTAGATTTTTATTAATTATTTTATTGCCTTTAACGAAACAGCCTGCTCTAATTTATTGATATTTTTCTGCCGTTCTTTTCTTCATTACCTTAGGATCTAATCGTTTTTCATCTTTCACTTCAGCTATATTAGTCATAATAATCTCTTAAATTGAGATTTCTTTTGAATACACTGCTTCTTATAATTTTGTCAATTAGACATCTGTCATTCCGTTTAAAGACATGTTTCCATCAGCTACTTCTTTTATCAATTCAAAAGTGTCTAAGATTTTTTACTGTTCTTCTTCTGTTTCCTCTTAAACTGTTATTTATTAAATGATAATTTGAGAGGCTTCTTAGATTAATTAAAAATCTTGTTGGGAAGTTGCTCCTTTGTTTAATGCAGTCTTAATTATAGCCTCTTGAACAGAACTTTTAATAAATTTATTTATTTCTGTATCCGTTTAACTTGGCTACAAAGTAATTCCATTAGATCTTATTTCTTCTTTTTTGTTTATCACACAAAAACAACTACCAGCTATTACACTGTTTGTTTCTGGTGAGACAAGTGTTTGTTTAATAGATTGATTGAATATTATTTTACTATCTTATACTCTAATTTATTTTTTAATTTCATTAAAGCAAGCTCTAAATTCTTAAGTTACTTATTCATTATTTCTATCCCGGTTTCTTTCTACTTTAAATAATGATTAAAAGCTTGGGTCATGATTATGAATTTGATTTCTTAAAGTGTTACTTATTTCTAATGGAAAACTATTCCCAACAGCTAAACTTATAAATTAAATTAAGTATTTTTATTTCATTTAAGTAATTTAATTTTAAAGTTGACCAAGATCGAAGCTCTCTCTCCCATCACTTAAAAATAATATTGTAATGTTTTTTGGAAGTTAATGTTAATCACTTAATAGAATTTTAAAAACATCTCTAAAAGTATTAGTGATATTTCCTCCTTTCCCATTTACTCCAACATAAGGTAGTAATGGATAGAGTTCACTTTAAAATTAATACTCTAGTTTTTAATTCCCAAGATAGCCAAAGACCTCGAGATATGCTTTGACAGCGTGTTCATACTCATATGCCATAGAGCCAGTTCCATCAAATATACTCACTAAAAATGAGTCAACAATTTAAGTATCAGGAGCTTTATAGATTTCGTAATTCATTTAATATCTTATAAACTAAATTCAATTCATATATTGGGACTTGATTATAGAATTCTATTATTTATTGATATAAATTATAAATAATATATTATAAATAATAAAATTACTATTTAAAAAAAAATAATCTATTTTTGATAATTTTTACATCTTTGGTAAAACAGGTTAAATTTAATCTTATTTCCAATTTATTTTATAGAACATTTTATTAATAAGTTAAGATTCAATAAAATAATATAGAAATCTATAAAACTTTTAAAAAATATATCTTAACTAAATCATCATAAAAATGAAATTAAATTAAATTATAACACCAAATAATTTTTTATTAGGTTGATTTTAATTTATAACTAATTATATATATATATTTCTAATAATTATAAAATTATATTATAATCTTAAATTACAAAATGTCTAATAAATTAATTATTTGAAAGCTTTATTATTGATAAAATTCTTTATCATTACTTTTACTTTTAACAGAAATTAAATAAATTAATTATAATGAATTTTCATAACCGAAATATAAAGACCATATTATATATAGAAAGCGGCATTGATATAGATGTATTTATTCATTTAAAATGAAACTCCAAATATATTTAATTACATATTTATTTTTATATTCCTTATTCTAAATTCAAGACAGATGTATAAATTTTCTTAATTGGTTTTCGTGATTACTAGTGAACAAAATGATTTTATTTTAACTATCTAATTAAATGAATTAGTTTATATTAATATTCATAACTTTAACAAATATATTTGCTAATTGCTATCTTATCCGTAAAATTAGAAATTTTTTCATATTGTGAAGAAGTATCTAAACATTTTATTAATTTATGATAGAATTTTTTTTCATAATAAAGATTTAAAAAAGAGTTTTGAAATTGCAAAAATTAGATTTTACAAATGAACAAATGATATTATTCAGAGATCATAATAGAGGATTATATTATGATATAAGATTTGTAATACTATTTTTATTTTTGTTGTTTTTTTCATTTACAATCTGTTAATTTATTAACATTGTTTAAAAATGGTTTAATTAATATGAATATGTTATTCATATTGAGAAACTCACATTTCTTTTTGTTAAACTTTATTTACATTATTTGCTATATGTTTCCTAATATATATAAGATAGTAGAAGCAAAAATTTTTTATTTTTGTTCTATATTTTATATTTAAGTATATATTATAATAGAGATAAAGTACTAAAATTAAATGAATTGTATATTTTTTTGGGTGGGAAAGTAAAAGTTGTTATATCTTGAAAATTTTGGTATTTTTATAAATAAAATAAAAAATGGAGGAAGAATCTAGTATTAGGGGAAAGACTCAAAATAATGACAATGGTGACTATGATTTTACTCAATTAGAGTAAGCGATATTGAATTCAAAAGAAAATGGATTATCTAAATTGATCAAAGGATCAGATTAATATTATTATCAATATTTTCTTAATATCTTGAATTAGAATGGATACTAGCTAGATTCTAATCAGCAAAAATAATTTTAGTGTTTCAAAAACATGAAAACTGTGAATTATAAAAAAATTCGATTAAGGAGTTTATTTATAGAATATGATAATCTTATAAATGAACCAATGCAGACAGAGGAAATGGAAAAGAGGGAATTAGAAATTTTGTAAAAGATTAATAAAAAATTATTTGGTATAGATTTTAATGATATTTCCAAAAATATTTCTACTAATGTAAATTTAATTATAATATTTTAGAAATAAACTGCATTTAGTACAAATTTGAATACTAAAGAATTACTTTCGTAATTTGACAATAACAAATTAGTTCTAGATTAATATATTAACGATGCTTATACAGAGAAAGGAATAAATAAGCTATCATCTAATCTATTGGTTAAGTTAAATTTAAAAGAGTTAGCAAAGGCCCCTAAAAGGGTGATTGATATTTATTTTGAAAGATCTCAGTTAATTATAAATGATGATATGAATTCAATTCCTTAATTTTATAGTGATTTGTCAAAAAGAAAGGATTTTAATTTTTTCGCCGATCACTTTATTAAATTAACAATAGAATAAATGGAGGAGATTATTAAATTCAATAAAAAATTTTTAGAAATCGAATTTTTTGTGGGACCTTTATTTTTCAAGAAATTTAATTCAGAGAAAGATTTTGATAATTCAAAATAAAATTCAAAAGAATTATAAGTTATGTACCAAAATTTAACAGAAGCATTAAATTGGACAAAGTAATTACCAGAAAAGTTTAATTCTCTAAGACACTAAATTATGATGGAATTACTTTAATTAGGTATTGAAATTCAGCATTATGATTTTGATTTATTGTTGGAGTATCTAAAAAATCCAAAAGAAAACTATTAATACATCACTTAAGTTCAAAGAGATTTTCAAAATAAAATTAGAAAAGAATATCAAACATTTTGGCATCAATGGCATTAATTTACAATCGATAGATGTAAATATTATATATATATAATTTTTAGGGATGGGTGCTAACGTATTGATTGAAAAATATTTATAAAAATATTTTGAATCAAATTAGGATTATAGTATTTTTGAATAATATTTGGAAACTGAATATTTGAAACAACAAAATGCTCAATGTAGATTATATAAAGGAGAAGAAGTTTAAGATTTGACAAAGTTTTTTTCAAGTAATTAAATTAAAGTAATGAATAACAGTAAGATTTTATATTTTTGCGATAATAATAAATCTTATTTTATACATGGCGAACCTGTCAAATTATATATTGAACTCAAAAATATTTAAAGTTTGACGATAAAAATATTTCAAATAAATATGAAAAACTTTTATATGGCAAAAAGTGAATAATTAACTTCAAATCTATGCCTTGATGGATTCATACCTACTGAGGAAATATAATTTACTTATGATTATGCTCCTATCAAGAAGGTTATCAAAGAGTTTTAATTTGAATCAATTCAAAATATTGAAAGGGGAACATTTATAATAGAATTTATTGGTAATGGATTATCTTCAAGAGCTATAATTGAGAAAGGA
The DNA here is from genome assembly GCA_000733375.1 of Paramecium sexaurelia. NCBI lineage: Eukaryota > Ciliophora > Oligohymenophorea > Peniculida > Parameciidae > Paramecium > Paramecium sexaurelia. Next base: position 58,897 of record JPFM01000083.1, on the reverse strand, counting down.
CGATTATGTTTAGATTAAACTATAGTTTCTGCCGGATATAAATATTAAATATATGATGAAAAATTTGAAAAATTAGTTGATAATTCAATTGGTATATGGATTGATTAGAATTTTTATAATTTAGAAAAAGGTGAAATTATTATACCATTCCCCAAAGAATAAACAGAACATTCTGCAATAATTTAATTTGGAGATTTTTATTAAAAAGAAAAGATCACTTTAAGTCCAGAGATATTTACATTAATTTGTAGTTTTATAATATTTGAAGAATAGTTATTATTAGGATAAGACGCTACAGTAATAATTATTCCTAAATTAACGTTAAACGGAACTAATATTGAATTTGGAGTCTTTAAGGACCCTCAAGTTCAGATTACATGTTATAATGAGAAAGGTGTTCCTTAGACGTTCAATTTTAAGGAATTTACTTTAAAGAGTCAAGTGCCTATTGAAATCAAATTTCCTATTAATTAGCAATTATTATCCATTTAAATAGATTTTAGTGGAAAAATCAAATAATTACACCTTAAAGAAGATTTAGTATTAAAATAAACTTCTATTATTAAAATATTGCAAGAATCCGCTTAAGATATATTTATTAAATAATTGCTTAAGTTTGATGATATTGATGGATACTCTGTATTAATTATGGGGAAAAATGGAGAACCTTTCAAAAATGTCTAAGTATAAGTTTAATTAACACATTCCTAAATAAATGAGTCAATCAAAGAAAATCTTATATCTGATTAGAATGGCTAGATTAAATTAGGTTTTTTGCCTAAAATAACAAAAATAGCTTCTACAATTGTTTCTACTAATTATAAAATTGAACAGTATGAATGGAATATTTTGGATTAATATTGTTGCTTTTAACAGCAGTTGGATAGAATTATTAATTTGGGAGAAAAGTTTACATTACCAATTTCTTCTAATTTAGAAAATCTTGTCTTCCATGAGATAAAATATAAATAAAATTAGATAATTTATAACGATTGAATTCACTAAAAAAGGATAATACTTACTTGAGTTAATTAACGAAAAATAAAGATTTAAATTTCAAGTTATTGATAATACATTTAAATAATCATAAGACTACATTTATACTAGAAATGAAAGAAAAGTGAAATAACAATAAAGAAATATCCAATTAAAAAACACTTTGATTTAGAATATCGAAAATGATTTCGTTGTTCAAGGAGAAGTAGTAAGTGATAATGAATATCATTTAATTGCTATAGCTACAACTTTTTATCCTTAAGATTTAAAGAATCTGGAAAAAGAATTATTATATTTAGTCCAAAATAATTGCTATTCAGAAAACCTTTAGATAAAACTAAAAGATAATATCTATTTATGTAATTTAAAACAATCAGATGAATTAGGATATATTATTGAGAGAAAAAGTTAACAAAAATATATAGGTAATACTCTAGAAAAACCTTAAATCTTGTTAAATCGATTATTAACAGATTGTACTGAAACTTAAGAAGAATCATTATAACAAGCTAAGCATGATTTATTCAAGAATTATGCTGAACGACATATGGCAACAAAAGCTTGTAGAAAAGCTGGAGTATTGTCATAGCATCAACAAAATGTTGACACTTTTTGTGAATTCTTAAAATATCCAGGCAAAGTTATTACAGATTTCAAAATTGACAAGAATAATTATTCTTTTAAAGTTCCAGCGTATTATTCAACCGTTTTGATATTCGCCTATCATAATGATAGCTATTATTTTAATGTATTGCCATTAAAGAGTAATTAAATTCATGTGAAAGATTTACGTCATGAATCTTTATTATAAAAAGATAAATTTTATTCGACTTTTAGAAGCACCAAAGAAATAATACCAGGAATTCCTTATTAAATATAAGACATAGCATCAACAGAAGTATTTATTCTTGATTCTTTGAATGATTTATTTAGTATTCAGAAGGAGTTGATGAGAATCAACAAATAGAAATTATAGGATGAGAATAAAGAAATGATATCTTAATTGTTAGGATGGAATAAATAGACAATTGAATTCCAACAAAAATTTTATAATAAATATCAATGTGATGAGTTAAATCTATTTCTCTACTTGAAAGATTCGGTATTTTTTGAAACTGTTATTCTGGATCACATCAAAAATAAAATTGAGAAATCCTTTATAGATTATTTTTTAATTTAAGATCATATCGCTCTTTAATAATATGAATAAGTCTAATAATTCTAATAATTGAACGCCCTTGAATAAGTACTTCTTATTATCTATTACTAAGAAATAGCTGATAAAAAGGAAGAGGCTTAGCTTCTGGCTAAGTATCTTTAATTAAACTATAAAACTATTAGTAATAAATAGGATGATGAGAAATATAAATTGCTGTTTGACACAATATTAGGAGTAGAAAAGGAATCTGATTAATAAGGAGTCTCATATCAAACATATAAGGCTAAGAAAGAACAAGAAAAAGAAATGGATAAAGTTCCAGAAAGGACTAGTACTTCTATTTACAATCAAATTTATTCTGAATAATCTTGTTAAGAATAATCTTGTAAAGAATATTATTATGAGAATAACAGTATCAGAAATAGCAGTAGCAGTAGTTAAAGCATCAGCAGAAGCATTAGCAGAAGCATTAGCAGAAGCATTAGCAGAAAAGATAATTCATCTTCTTCTCATAAAAAAGAAAAAATTAAACCAGCCCGTGGTGGAGGAAGAACTAGACAAACAGCTAGGAAATCAACGGCTGGAAAAGCTGGATGTTAAAGATTAAATTACGATTCTATGCGTAGTTAGTTAGTTTAAACTTTTTCAAAAGTTGAAGCTACCAAGGAATATTGTGAAAAGCATTATAGTGTTGGAGTCAATTAATCTTAATTTAAAAATTTGGTTAAAGTTTCAGAGTTTTTCATTGATCTAGCGAATCACTCAATAGAAAAAGGTTATTTTACTTAAAACTTTATTACATCATCTTTTATGTTTTGCACTTCCAATTTTACTGAAATAATGAGTGTTTTAGCATTAATGAACTTACCATTTTAATCATCAAAATATAATTAAAAGTTACTAGGAAATAAGGGAATAGAGATTGTTTATCCAACATCTTCCCTAATATTTATAAAAGAAATATAAGAAGCTTAAGTTCAATCGAATTCAAAGATTATAATTAATTAATCATTCTTTGATCCAGAAAATGAAGCTCTAATTGATTAAGATGAAAATGAATAGGAACAAGATTTATCTTCATTTCTTACTAAGAAAGTTTACGGATGCAAAATAGTTGTATCAAATTGTTCTGCTATAAATCAACAATTTTAATTATTAATAGAAATTCCTAATGGTTCAATTCCAGTTTAAACAAAAATTACAACCAAGACTTTCACTCTTGTTTGTCCTCCTTATTAAACTAAAATCCAGAAATATTACTTTTATTTCCCTAAAGCAGGAAACTTTACAATTTATCCAGCTAATATTTCGAAACTTGGTAAAGTAATTCAAATTGCCTAGGATAAAACGTTTTTGGTTTATGATTAAAAATTGTAGGTAAATCTAGAAAATATTAATGAAGTTTTATTAGCAGATAATAATGTGGATATTTTAAATTTTATTGAAAATAAAAACATTTTCAATTAAAAATTGTTTAATCCAAAATTATTGTATCATAAATTTAGTGATAAAGTTTTTTATAATTAAGTTATGCAAATTTATAGAAAGAGAAGGTTCTATGATTTCTATAGTTTTGCTTTTTCTTTATTACACAATAATGTAGAATGTTTAAAAGAATTATTTATGACAGAAAATGCCTAATAAATTTTGAAGTAAAAGTTTAATCATTTTAAATGTTCTTTATTTGAAATTAATTCTATAAGAATTTTAGAATATTATCCTCTTATCATAAAGAGAGTTCATAGTCTTAAATAAGGAGAAAATAACATATTAAATGTTTAGTTTAGAAAATAATATAAAAATTACTTAGTTTATCTTTTGGAGAAACCAAAATTTTCAGTCGTCGATAAATTAATTCTAATTTACTATTTGTTATTACAAGAGAGAGTCAATGAAGCAGTGTTGATTTTTTCTTAAATTAATGAAGCTGAACAAAAAGAATAATAATTACAATTTGATTATTTAACAGCATATTTAGACTTTTATACTGGATATCCTAATTTTCAAAAGGGAAGAGATATTTGCAAAAAATATTTAAGTTATCCAATTATCCATTGGAGAAATATGTTTTATGAAATGATTAATTTATTGATTGAATATGATGGAGAAGAAGATAATTAATTTTCTAAATTAGAATTAACTTAATAATAGAAATAATAATAAATAATCTAGAAGGAAGAAACTCTAGCCTGTTCAATTGAAGGAGATGCATTTAGTTTAACATTTTCAAATTTATCAGAAGTGAAGATAGAATACTATAAATTGGACATAGAAATTCTATTTTCCAATAATCCTTTTATGAAGAATATCATACAAGATTTCTCAATAGTGTTACCTAATTTATGTGTCATATAAAAATTGGAGGGATCAGAAATTCAAAAGAAGTAAACAATTTTCCTTTATATTAATATAGTTTGTATCAATAAAAGATAAAAATACCAAGTGCAATATCCAAAGAGAATTTATTTATAACAATTAAAGGAGTCTAAAAATAAGTAACATGTAAATATTAACCAACATCCTTATTTGTACAAACCATGGTAGACTATGGTTAAATTAGAGTCTTTAATCAATAAGGCTAATACTTGTCTAAAGTTTATGTAAAAGTTTATTCAAAGTATAAAAATAATTAAGAATCATTTCATAAAGATGGTTACACTGATTTAAGAGGAAGATTTGACTATGCTTAATTAAGCTCATCTAATCAAAATGAGATCGAGTAATTCTCTATGTTAATCTATCATGAAGAATTAGGTAATTAAATTAAATTATATATAAGGATCTATTATTTAATAAGTTACACCTCCTCCTACTTTAGCGTAATATGAAAAAGAAATTCAGTTAATTGGAAATAAATGGAGATAATAAGAAAAGGATCGATAATAAAATTAAATTATTGCACAATAAAATAGGTCAGGTAAAGGAGGAAAAGGAGTCAATATAAGAAATTATAACAGAGATCGTGATTGAATTTTATGATATATTTAATCATTAGTAAAGAAAATTAAATTCATATATATAATAATCAAATCTACACATTTTCTAAGATTTTCTCTATTTAATAAATAGGTTTAATTAATAGGATTAAATCCGTTAGTCAAATGTAAATTTATCATTAATTTTATTAAATGGCATCAATAAATGACTTAAAACATCAAAAATAAGAAAAACTTAGACTGAGTTTGAGAAAAGAAAGAAATGAAACCACTTTTTCTTAAAAAAGACAATTAACTGTAGAAACGAAAGCTAAAATATTTTTATTGTTTCCAGTTAACCTTTACAAGAATATTGACATTCTGAAAAATTATAATAAAATATTTTTAATAGAAGACGATTAATATTTTAGAGCTTATAATTTTCACAAATTGAAACTTGTTTATCATAGAGCTACAATGAAATCATATTAAGATTATTTAATGAATAATTTAAAAGATATAAGCATTTAATATATTGATCAGAATGATAACTGTAGTTCATTTTTAGAAGAGATATAAACAACTGATAAAATTGTTATTACACAATGCGATTTTTATGATCCTATAGATAAACCAGTTTTATAGAAATACTAAAAAATATTAAAAAAATTAGGTATTCCTAATGAAATAAAAGAAAATTTATCATATTTATGTACTAGATAGGATTTGGAACGATATCACAAAGAAAATGTTAAATTGAAAGAAGGTAAACCAAATTATAGTCACGATTCCTCATTTTATAGATGGTAGAGAAGAAGGTTGAATATATTAATGGGTCCAAAAGGATAGGATCCAGAAAAATGGACATACGATTCAGAAAATAGATAACCATTAAAACCAGGAGCTAAAGTTCCTAAGAAACCTGAATTAATTAAATCAATTTACTATGATGAAGCTGTTACTTATATTTCTAAAAATTTCCCTAATAATTTTGGTGAATTAAAAAATACTATCTACCCCATTGATCATGAATCAACAGAATAATGGTTGGATTGTTTTTTAAAACAAAAATTAAATGATTTTGGACCTTATCAAGATGCCGTCCACTCGGATTATCCTTTTGTTAATCATTCTATTTTATCTCCTATGATGAATATAGGATTGATAACTAGTAGTTTGATAGTTGACAAAACTCTGTAATATTATAAACAAAATAAAGCACCTATATAATCAGTGGAAGGATTTCTTCGATAGGTCATTGGTTGGAGAGAATATGTTAGATTGCTTTATTATTTCGAAGGAGAGCAGTAAATGAATGCTAATTTCTTTAATCATTAAAATTTATTGCATTAAAATTGGTATACTGGACAGACTAAATTACCGCCAATTGATCACATGATCGAAAAGGCTATAAAATATGCCTATTTACATCATATTGAAAGATTAATGTATATAGGAAATACGATGTTATTATCAGAAATTAATCCAAAAGAAGTATTTCGATGGTTTATGGAAGTACATATTGATAGTTATGAATGGGTTATGGCACCTAATGTTTTTGGTATGACTTAACATGCTGATGGAGGTATTATGATGACTAGACCATACATTTGCTCTTCAAATTACATGTAAAAAATGAGTAATTTTAATAAATCAGTTAAATCTGAAATAAAAATTGAAAAATAAGTATATAATTGGACTGATCTTTTTGATAGTTTATATTATAACTTTATTGGTAAGAATGAAGCAACACTTAAAAAATATTATGCAACTTCCAGATAAGTAGCTCATTGGGCAAAAAAAAGTGAAGCAGATAAAATTAAAATTACGAAAATTGCATAAACTTTTATCAAATAGTTGATTAAATGATTATAATTATTTTTTCATTCTATCAATCACTTAATAAATTCTTTCAAAATATCTTCATATCTTTTATTAAATGTATCTATTATTCTTTAAGAACTATTTGTTGTTGATTATGAGATAGATCTTGGAATATTAAATAGTAAAGGGCATCCTTTTACAGTTCGATTCTGATATTTAGATTTCAATTCATTTCCAATTTTAGTATTTAACTGTGATCCAACAGTTAAATATATGATTTAAAAGGAATAATGAAACTTTAATACTTTAAAAGCTTTATGTAATGATTAATAATCAGTCTAACCATCAGTAACTATACAAATTCTATTTCTTTTATTTTATAAATCATATTATTTATCAAGATCTTTAAATTATTCTAATAAGCTATCAAATTATTATTATTATTATTATTATTATTATTATTATTATTATTATTATTATTATTATTATTATTATTATTATTATTATTATTATTATTATTATTATTATTATTATTATTATTATTATTAATATTTACCATTTTTCCAAATTAATATAATTTTTTACTTTTCAGGAATTTTCTAAAATAAAGTCTAAAATGAATCAATAGCAATTTAAGATTCATTTTTCATTGAATCATTTGTATCAACTATAAGTATAAATGATTTTTCTGCATCTTCACATTCTAATCCTTCTTTTAATAGAATTTATAATTCTTTTGGTAAATATTTGTAATCATCATTATTTGAAAATAAGGCATTTGATATATCGATATTATTTAAGACTTAAGTTTTTTATTGAAATTTTTTGACAATAACAAGAAAGTTTTAAATAGAAACTATTCTTTTAATTGCTTAATCTATAAGTTAAAATAAAGAATTCATTTATTTAAAAGAAACAATTTACTCATCAAATTCAACTTTAAAATCTGAAGCAGCAAATACTTTAATAAGTGATTCTTGTGTGGAAGTTATAAAATCTTGTAAAAGTTTGGTATGATCAATATTTAAGTTTTACTCAATATAAGCAATATGATTGTTTAGGGTTTCTATAATTATTAGTTCAGTACTCTCAAGTAAAGATACCTTTTAACTGTTTAGGTAAACAGGTTCTTAAAAGCTTTCTGGATTAATTAATTGTTAGTATTTTTCTTCTAGTCTCTCATTTAAAATCTCTGGAGTAACAATCTTCTTTTAAATGTCAACTGAATTAACATTGATAATCTAATTTAAAGAGACTTAATGATCAAATAAAGCTTTTTACAATTAAGTGAGTTGGTTTTCACTCATCTACTTTAATTTTAGATTTGATGATTGCAATTCCTCTAAAAGAACCAGAACTTCTTGATGCTTCTTTTATTCTTCTTGAGAAGATTGTATTTATGTAATTTCTTGTAAAAGTTGTGGGACCTCTTTAGAGATTGTCTAAAATACTGTATTATCTGAGTTATTATTTGCTATTTGGTCGTTTATGGCTTAGGAAATGGAACCAATAATAAATTAGTTTATGTCTTTGTCTGTATTTTTATGTTTCAATTAAACATTACCTCCCCATATTCCTTCATCTTGTTAAGATTCCGTTTTTGCACAGAAATAACTTCCCGAGATGACCTTATTGGATGGAGGAGATATAAGTGTTTACTAAACGGGCTTATTAATATGAACGATTCCATCTTGAACTGAAATTAAAGGTTTGATTTGTTAGAAACATTAAAGAAATTCTTAGTATATAGTATTTTTAGAATTTTTGAGTTGTCTTCTTACTTTGAATAATGATTAAAAACTAGGATCGTGATTATGAATCTTATTTCTTAAAATATTACTAATTTCATTAGGGAATCTATCTCCAACAGCTAAACTAATGAATTAAATCATATATTCATCTTTCATCTTTGTAATCAAGGGAAGAAGAACCTTAATATCAAATGGTTCCCTACCATCACTTATGAATAAGATTGTCATATTTTTTGGATATTTATTGCTTAAAAGTATCTAAAATAGTTCTTTAAAAGTATTTGTTATGTTTCCACCTCTTCCATTAATTCCAACATATGGTAGAATTGGATGAAGTTGCGATTGGAATTAATACTCCAATTTTTGATTTCCTAAATAGGAGAATGTGTCCGTATATGCTTTTGCAGCCTATTCATATTCAACACTCATAGATCCAGTGCCATCAATCAATGTAACCAAAAAGGAGTCTATTGGTTGAGATTGTGGAGCTTGATAAACTTTAAGACTCATATTAATTTATTTCTATTAATGAAAAGAAGTGAATATGAAATAAATTAATTAAGAATAATAAAATAATGGATGTCATTATTGGCTAAGTGGATGAATTCCGACACATGAAATTTAGAAAGGTATAATGAGAAGTCATAAAAATCAAGATAATATTGTAAATCGTCTCATTGGCAATAGTAGTAGGATCAGCATTGTCAATTTGGAAGAGTTTATAAGTCGTGTCATTTTCAGAATCCCCAGTTGTGGTTGTTTTATCTGGATCAATGGAGCCTGCATATTATAGAGGTGATATTCTATTCTTAACTTACTTCAACAAGCCATTTGAGGTGGGAGATGTCATAGTATACAAAATCAAAGATTAAGACATTCCAATTGTTCATAGAGTTTTACAAATTTAATAAAAGTATAATTGCATATAAAACTGTGAAAGGAGTGATGATCCATTAGATTAGTTGATAGTAACAAAAGGTGATATTAATTAAGTAGATGATCGAGGGTTATATCCAAGAAAATAGATGTGGCTAGAAAGATCAGATATAATGGGGAAGATTGAAGGGTTTGGATTGTTTATTTATTTTTAGAGTGTTACCTTCTGTAGGGTACATTACGATATTATTGAATGATTATCCTTCTTTAAAATTTGTAATGATAGGTTTGATGAGTTTATTTGTGTTAACAGCCAAGGATCCTTAGAGTTGAATTATTTATTAATTAATATAATTGACTTAATTCAAAAAAAAAGTGCAAAAACGATTATTATTATTTTTATCATTGAAATGTATAAATCCCTTCTTCTTTGTGCTTTATTAATAGCAACCCAAGCAGGACATGTAAGAAAGTCTCATGGAACAGTTCATTAAAAGAGAGTCTTCAATAGTGCTTTCATGGAATTCGTTAACTTGGGAGATTCCGATTATCACCTTAACCCTAAGGAAGCTTGTATTGAGTTATCATCTAAATAGAACATTGGGCTTAAATCACCAAAGACGAAAGCAAGCATAACACTAGTAGTAAGAAACAAAATTCTTTAATTCAAACCAATGAATAATATGTTCCTGGAGTAGTAGGTCAAGTTACTGATTTATCCAATAATGCTGGAGTGTATTCTTACACTGTTACTGATGTAAATGGAAACATCCTTGAATAAGATTAAGGTGATCATTTACCAAAATAACTTTACAATGCATATTTGCAAATGACCCAAGAAATTGAGAAGGGTCCTGCAATGATCAAATTATAAACTGATTTGGACAACATTATTAGAGAAGATCAATTAGAACAAGAGAGAAAGGAGGAATAATAATCATAAGCTCTTGAAGGAAGCACTCTTTCAGAATAAGACCAATGATTAAACAATATCAGACCATATTATCTAATATTTTGCTTCCTTTATTATAAATATATATATATTTTTATATTATTCTTTTTCTATAAATTTATTTCTAATAATATTTTCATTTATTAAATATAAAATGAAGCCTACGGCTAAGGTCTTTGAATATTTAAATATGTACAATTATTATCTACCTCAAAATCTAGAAAAAGTCTAAAAAAAGTAAGAATCAAATATGAAATTTTAGTTTTTATGAACAAATGATCTAACATTTGCAATTAGCAGATAGCTTTAAAAATTCGTTTATTAGTTAAATAGCATAGATTAATTAAAAAGCATAAAAAGAATAAGAATTTAGATAATTGATTCGCGATACTTGGCTTGGATTTGTTACTAATACATCTCTCGCTAACATTTGTTAGATGATGAATTAGCAAGAAATGAAGGATGTTTAAGATTTTATTTTGAAAGTTTTATTTGAGCCTAAAACATTCGATATTAGCTATGTTGATGAATTACTTAGTATATATGAAGCTTATTTTGATTCTGTACATAAAATTATAATATATTAGAATAAAGGTGTTGCATAAGTGATTTAAAGAAATAGATTTAGATTTATTGTGAGTAAACTAATATGTAGTAGATTCATTAAATCAATTGATGAAAAGTCTTAATTGAAGATGCGTTAATTTCTTTTTGATATATACCTCAAGAAGATAGATAAATTAGATACTACTATGATTATTCAAACAGAATTTTTGACAGAATAAAATTTCTACTAAAAAATGTCTGAATTGTTATTCGATTAATCAGATGTGTAGGGAACTTTTTTTTATCTAATAAAGAATGTGATTGCAATTATTGTTCGAGATATAAAAAGTATAGATTATTAATTGGGTATATTCAAACAATTTTATCAGCTTTATATTGATAAGGATAAACTTCTAATGGACAAATGGGATTAGAGACCTAATATTGATCAGAATAAAATATCTAATGAGTTATTATAGAGATATAAGGAAAATTAAAATGAAAATTTAAAGGATGCAATAAGACAAGTGTATATTAAGATAAATCAAACTCAGAACTTGGAATATAAAATCTTGTTATAATAATTAGTGTAAAAAGACATATATAATCGTGAGAATGAATAATGGGTTTGTTAAATTTTGAGAGAATTCGACTAATATTAAATTCAAAAGAATAGAAGACAATCTATTGATAATGACATTCATACATTTTTAAGGCAATAAGGTTTTACTTTGAAAATTGGAGCAAATTAATAATAATGTGAATATGATTCACCAAAATTTACATGCATTGTTTATGATCAAAACAGCGGTTGGAATTTAATAAATAAAGCAAATAAATAAAGTAGGAAATTTTACTAAATGAAAGACTTTATTCATTTTATGCACAATGTTCAATCAGGTTTTAATAATTGAGTATACGTTTTTATTATAGACAATGATTATTTTATTGTTATTAAATTTCACTTAAGCCATCGATTTAACTACTTTACATTTAGATGTCAACTATCTCCAAAACCACACAGCTTAGTTCAAAACATAATTACAATTAGATCAATAAACAAAGCCTGCAATTAATACTATGCCTGAAGACCAGTTTTCAGATCAAACAAGAATGAATTAAATTTTGTATGAATAAGAAGAGCGTGCAGTCTAGAAAACTATTAAAATTCATGATACACCTCCTCCATCTCCCTATAGAACTAAATACGAAGAGATTCCTGAAGAGTTTAAACCTTAAACAAATGCAAAATTACCAAGAAAGAAACTTTAAGAATAACCTCTATTTGGAGAACCAATTTTAGATGTGATATCCATTGCTCCAATAGCTTAAAGACATAAAATAGCACTCCTGATAACCCTTATATTTATATTGTGTGTGCTGATACTTATGAGAGAAATGTATTTTAAATCATTACATAAAATATTCAAAGACTATTTGTGGAAAATATCATTAGAAACTATGTACTCCATGTTTGTAATCATAATTTTTATCGCTCTCTATTATAATAACTATTTTGATTTTTGGCTTTTAGATAGTTAGTACTAATAAGATTTACCCAAAGAAGACATATAACTTATTGAAATCAAGGATTATGATGAAAACTATAAATACAATATTTACGCCTATCTTTTAATAGGAGGTTTAATTATTATATTAAATTATCTCATTCATTTTCTATAGATATTTGTATTTGACAAATAGATGCAAATATGGTAAAACTAAGAAAACAAATGGCTCAACAAATATCAATTGGTTTAGTTATATAAATAACAAAAGGAAGAATTAAATATTAAAAAAGAATAACAAGTATAGTTTAATAATAAAGAAGTAGAGTAAGAAATCATCGAAATTGAAAATATTCTTAAAAAAACAGAAGAATGTATGGATTATCTAATGATTAAATTATAATTTACATGTTAGATGTCTCCATATTTAGGACCAAATGTATTGGATAGTACTTTTAATTTATCAAATTATCTTGGTTATTTAAGTGCAGATGTTATATACTAAATATCAATTTGGGATACATAACAATATATTATTTTTACTATCTACTTTCTTTTCATGATTGTTCTACTTTATTTCTTTAACATCATCATCGTTAGCATGCTTTACTGTTTGATTTTATTTATCAAGATTATCAATTTAAATTATACTTTGATAATGATAAAAGAAAAATGTTTAATAAAAAAAGAATATGATAATCTATTAGAAGATGAAATGCAAGTAGTTCCTCCGTTTATGGAACCAATTTTCGAAAATATTTTGCCTAAAAGATCTGTAGATATACAATCTGACTTATTTCCTTTTGCAAATAAAAAATACATAAGTATTGTACTATCCTCATTAATTAAAATGTCAACAACATTACTCTTTGTCATGAATATCTATTTCTATTATTGGCAATCTTATGCACTTTATATTGTAATAATATGCAACATAATTTGTTTTAGTACTTGCATATCTATCATATACATAAGTAATAATATTATCTATCATTATACTATTGTTCTAAGTTTATATATAAGAAATTATGATTTCGTTTACAATGTAATTAAATAACAAAAGCAATTACTAATCTAAGCTAGTAATTAGTTTTACGAACTGATTAGATATATTAACAAAAAATCCTTACAACATTCATTATAAAAAGATCATCTATTACTATTAAGACCAGTAATGGTTGATATTATTGATCTTTGTAAGAAATATTAAACCAAAGGAATGTAGTAAACTCAGTATGATCCTCGAGAAGTTGAATTAGTTGATTTAGGAATTGAAGGTATGGATCTAATTCATAAAAAGCATCTTAAAAATATCATATATGCTTTAACTGACAAGTATTTTTACATATTTATATTTCTTAGATTTACTGAATAAGATCTTGTCTATATTGAGAGTTTTTGTTCTGATGAAAATTCAGAATACTTTTCACCCATGAAACTTATTTTATATTTACATTTAAGATATTAAGAGATAAGCATGAATAGCCGAAAACTAATTTAGCAAGTGCTATAATAAGTGATACCAATGACATTTGATGTTCCGCAAAAATTAGATGCAGAAATACCTGAAAATTATATTAAAGATGGATTAGAAGGTTATTTAGATATTAATGTATTGGACAATTTTCTTAAAGAATCCGTTAAATCAAACTTTTATAAAGATGAACACAGAGTGTTATTAATTTTATGGTTAAATAAATTAAAATCTAAAAAATTAGATTCAATATCGAATTTCATAGGTGATCAAATCTCATAACTACCATAATGAATTGTAAATAAAAAATATATATATTTTAAATAAATAATTAATATAATGATTGCTCCCATTTTTAAGTAAATACATCCTGTTGATTTAAAATTTGCAACAGCCAATAGAGAAATTGATGAATTTTATATCATTCCTACTCCATTTGCTTATAATGATTTAAATTTTGAGATTGAATGTTAATATTGGACAACATATGGTTTAATCGGAGGGATATTGTAATTTAATAAAACAAAAATGTATGGAGTATATAAATAAAAGATAGTTTATTGCAAATAATAATGATGTAATTGAATTATTGGTGAGGACAACAACAAAATAGGAAAAAGATATAAATGATGAAACAATCTAAAAGTTTTCATTTACAATTCTATTAGAAGACATATATTCAATAAAAAATAAAGATGAATGGATCTCATTTTATCTTTTTGGTAAAAGTGGAATAGAACTACCAGTATTGGATCATGAAAATAAACCATCTGTTATATCTATAACTTTATTGTTACATTAAATTTGTAGTGAAAATATTATACAATTAATAAAACAATTAACTAGGGGTTAAAGTAGGTTGTCAAAATTATAAAGTGACTAAATATATCATCTAATGGATTACATATTAAAATTAAATCGATATCAAACAAATAAAAAAACATTTCGAAAAATTATTCATTAATATCAACATCATCAATAAAAAAATAATTAAATGGAATGTTTATCTTAAGTAACATATTACGACATAATATCAATCTAAAAATTAGACATAGATCATAAATATGATATATATTAAATTAGATCAATTAACCTTAATAAACCAAGTAGTATTATTTCACAATCTCATTTTGATGAATTATAAAATAGTTTACCCTAAAACGTTATAGACAATCCATGGTATTAGGTGTTTAAGTAAAGTTAATTATTATAAAAATAGCCCAAAATATCATGGAAATTCATTCTAAGAATTCCTAAGAAGAACGAAGAATGTAAAAGAGCATTTGTTGATTATAAAAGACAATTGGGATGTAATTTTTGGTGCATATTTGGAAGAAGGTTGGCACATTGATAAAAATTATTATGGAAATGAGTAAAGCTTTTTATTTAGTTTTAAAAATAATAGTTTTAGAATTTATAAAAATAGCAAAATGAATGATAATTATTAATTATGCAATCAAGATGGTATAATAATAGGAGGTTCTGAATAGGAAGATTAATTTTCAATTAAGATTAATTAAAATTTTATGAATGGTGAACTTAACAGTAGTTCAACATTTAGTAATGAATTACTTTCAAAGCAAAATATATTTACAATCTAAGAATTTGAAATTTGGGGAGTTTAAAATAATTGTGAATTAATTATGAGATAATTAAGATTAGAGAGTTATTTGAAAATTGATGAATAATGAAATAATGATAAAAAATAAATAGAAATCATTCTCTGTTGTATTTCTGTATAGTTTTAAGTAATGTCATACTGTTTTATTTCTGGATTGTATTTACTTTTCGTTTTATTCAAATTAAATTATATGCATTTTCAAAACTCTTCACTTTTTGAATTTAATTAATGTTGTAATCTTTTTTTTTTATTACATAAAACTTGTTTAGATTCTTAAGATTAATGAATTTTAGATTTATGTAAGTCGACACAAAAAGAAAAAGGAGGCTTTTCGTATCCTCTGTTGACTTCTTATAGTTCTGTTTATTCATAAAATTGCTTTTTTTTAGTATAATTTATTTTATATTATTATAAATGAAGAAATGTGACAATGAAAGGATTGCTTAATAAATTTACGCCAGTTAGATGTTGAAATTACAAGGGAAAATTTTAGAAAAGAAGTTAATTAAAACTGGGTCTAAGAATTAGATTGAAAGTTAATCACAAAACATATCGAATAACAATAGTCCTGTCGTTGGAAGATAAAAGTCTTATGAGAATTTGTAGAAAGTCAATAAGACATTTATTAATTAACCAGTTTCTTAATAAAAATTAAGCAGCATTTTGAATGTAATTAGTGGACAATAACAAAACACTAAATAAAAGTACTCTATTAACAACGAATTGATTGAAACTGTTAAGATTTCTCATAAATTACGTAAGAATCAATCTATGATACATATTGAATAATAATCTCCTGCATTAACTAAAAATGCATCTTTCCATCATTCAGTTAAAAATAAAATCAACAGCAATAGTGTATCAAGTGATCAATCATAAATTCAAAAAGTCAAAGAGAAAATTAAGTTGTTATTGCAAGAACGAGATCAAAATTTACCATAAGATGCCAAAGAATTAGCATTTATGACTAAATTCAATCAAATTTTGAATTAGTTAGTAGTAGTACTATTCTAAGAACCAAATCTTTAGACATCACAATAACAATTCAATTTGCCTTCTTCAACCCAAGACACTTTCTAAGCGATTCAAATTGACCATTTCTTCAAAAGACAAATTCAAATCTTGCAATAGTCTTATTAATTGTAACTAGATAAAAAGAAGTTAGAGAATGTTTTATTACAAATTAAAAAAAAGTAAGAAATCTTACAATAAGAAAACGATTAACTGTCAGAAAACAAATTATTAATGGCTGATTAGATTAATTAATTGAAATCTTAAATAACAGAGTTATAAAAATAGAGTAACAATACAAAAGATAATACATTGTTGGAATCAGGTATCAAATTATTATTATTGTAATATAGAGACATAAGAATTAAAGTATCTTGTTTAAGGATAATTCGAAGCAATATAAAAATTATTATAAAGAGAATAATTAATGAAAGTATTTTTAAAAAGAGTAGGTGATAGTTCAATTATAGAGTAATTATATTAAATAATTGGCTTTATAGAATGTTTGAATAATTTATTTAGAGTGCAGAGAATGTCAATTAAGATGATACTGAAGGAAATTTAAATATTGATATGTTACCTTAATAAAAACATTCGTAAGTTTAAAAGAATAATGTATAATAATAATAATAATAATCATAATAAATTCCTGATAAAATAATTTAATAATATGAAACTAGTTATAAATAATTGGATTTATGTGATTCCTTATTGGCAGATGATTCAAGTAAGTATTATTTACAATTAGTCAGGAGTAAATGATTCGGAAGAGAGTAGTTTTGGATATTTAGGAAAAGAATAAGCAACAGAAGTCAGTTGTTATTTTACTTAGGCTCAGTATTATATTTTAATAATAAATTTTTTAGGCAATTTTAGTAACAATAACCCTAATAAACAACTTAACAACCATAAAATTAAAAATAAAAAGGAAAATTTAATGTAAAGGATAAATTGAGAATTAATATGATGGATGTGTAATTAGCTTAGGCTGCGTAAATATTTTCATATAATCTATTTAAGTTAAAAACATGAATATATGAAATAATAATAAATGCTCCAATAATAGCAGTAACTTCATGACAAAATTTTGCCAGATGATATCAACAGTGAAGATGTATAAAAATATATATATTCATAGTTTTGAATAGTTATCCAGATTTGATATTTAAATACTATTTTATTAATGTAATATATAAGAATGTTATTCTCTCTAAAATTTTAATAATCTTATCATTATTATTATTATTATTATAATGCTTCTTTTTCAGCTGGCATTTCTTGAACATTAGCAGTTTCAGTTTATTATGGTTATTCTTCTCCTGGAGATACAAAACTAGATTTTCCAGTTAATATTTCATATGATCTCTTTGCATCCTCCTCAATCATTTTTTAATATTGTTCTCTACCTGGATGAATAATAAAAATAAAACTTACTAATCACATTTCCATCGTTATCAAAATATTGAATTTTTTGTGTAGACAAGTCACCTAAACCTAAATCTACCTTTTCAGAATCTTTCAACTCACCAAACCATGAATTGCCAGTCTCTTATACTTCTTTGAGTTAGGGTTCTGGTAAATGTAAGCCTGATGGAATGCAATCATGACTCATCAACATATTGACTTAATTTCCTTCTAAAGCATCAGTCATTTGGAATAAGGATCTGGATAAGTATAATGAAATACCCAATAGGAACATAAACAGATTAAATTGGTAGTTAAAATGATAAGACTTCATCTGGTTGATTGCAATACTTGAATGATGAACCTCTAAAATTGCATTCGGAATACAAAATTATGCAATCCCCTTTGGCAGGTAAGTTTTATTCATAATTTCTAGCTATTAAAATTTGTTATTCTATAGCTGATTATAAGATTGAATCTGGATCATAGACATATTCTTATTCTGGTGCCATTGCTGTTTCAATCTCTTATTAAAGCACATCTTCCTAAAGCATGATAGGAGCAAATGGAGTTTAGTAATATTATGCTGACTCTTCCAAAAAGGATTGAGTATTGACTGCTATTAGAAGAACTAATATTAATTGTATTTTCATTATTAAAATAAAAACGAATTAATTCAAACAATAATATTTAAAAACTATTTCATTATTCATCAAATTAGTTGTCTTTCATATTTAAATCTTCTGATATCATCTATTGTGGATAGCAATTCAAATTCAATTGAACTTACTGAGGATGCATAAAAAAGCAAAATAAATTTTTCTCATCCATTTACTATTGCATTTACTGTTATGCCATAAAATATTACTAATAATAGAACTATTATTAATCTTATAAATTTAATTTCTCTTCATCCTTGCTTATATAATCAAACATAGGAAACATGTAGGGCATTTAAGGGAATTAAAATTAATAATCCTAAAAGCCTTGTTGTTATTAGATATATTGTGGCCCAACCATAAATTACTACAACAATCCGTTCTCAGAATACTTTTCTAATTTATCCTAGTTTTCGTTCTCCTTTTTCTTCCGACCTACTCCCTTCTATCTCTTTTTTACTGAATGGACAAAAGGATTGAACTTCTAATGATGAGACCTAGAAGATAGAGAAAAAACCAATCTCACCGGCATTAAGAAGGACTTCTAGTACCAATGGTTTCACTCATTAATTTGAATATTTTGCTTGTTTTCTTTTAATCTTGTGATTCCATAACTGTTCTATGCATATTCAAAAATTCTATATATGTGTTGTGTTCTTATTCACTCCAATGTCCTCTTAATTAATTGGGATTTGTAATTACTCTTTTTTTATTCTTTCTTCTTTACTCACCTTCCTCAACCTATTAATTTAATTCCTCTTATCTAGCCCAAGCCTCCTCCTGACTCATTTTTTACTTCTATATATATTTTATTATTTAATTAATTAAAATAATAATTCATTTCTCCTCAATTGACTAATCCCTTTGTGATAAAACTGAATTATTGTGCTATGAATTGGTTCTTTAAGAATTCGTTTTATTTACATGTTGCATCAATTTTATTTGAGTATTCAATAATTCTATCCTTATTCATATTAAATACTTTTCTGAAAATCATCCTACAACTATGTCAACTCGTTAAAATGCTATTTTATTTAAGTAATCTGCGTACTCTGCATTTTATTCTAATTATGATTAACATTCTTTAAATTCTCTATTTCTTACATCAAGTCCTTCACCAAGTTATTATTATTATTGTTCTTACTAGTAAATATTTTCTATATCAAATATAATGTTATTATTGTACAATATATAAATAATAATATATTTACTTCCATTTATTAGTTATTATAATAATAATAATAATAATAATAATCCTTATAAACAATTAATTTAATAAATAATTTATAGCATGCAATCTACACCTCCATTCTCTCACAATTAATCCAACCCTATCCTAATGAAAGATGATGTTGGAAAAGCTAAGCCATCCACCTACAACCTTCCAAATCAAGACTTTATTTATGGATAACCCTTATCAAGAGATAAAGAAGGCGCAAAAGAAGGTATCTTATTTCAATCATTATTTCTTTTCCAGTCACGATGACATGGAAATTTCATTAAGAATCTCAAGATAAAATACCTAACAGAGATTTTGCTGAACTCAATAAATAATCCATACATAATGGCTAAGTAAAAGCTCATGTAACTGATTAATTTATTACTCATTTCAGGATATGTATAAGTATAGACAGACTCACGATGCAAGACTTAAAATAAAAAAAGGCACAAACATTTAAGCTATCGAATTGCCAGAGGAAGAATTTAGATATGGTCGCAAGAATAGGTAATTTTTAACATGGTTAATTAGACCATCCACTCCTATGAAATTAGTAATGGGTAATTCTTATGGAATCGAGGCCGAATCAACTATTTTAGATAAATATCTATAAAGATCAGGATCATAGGATTCCAAATTAACTTCATCAATTGTCAAAAGTAATAAGGCATCTTAATTGTTCCATGATTCCAATCATAAGAAATTAGCTGCAATTTAAGGAGTAGAAAAGAAGGAACCTTTTAAAATGGAGAAATTTAAATCTGTAAATTCTAAAATAAATACAAATTTATCGACTAAAAAGTGAAATTTATTTATCATTAAAAATTATCTTTATTTATTAAATCATGAAATTATTGAAATATCAATCTTGTCTATTAGGTCTTCTTCTACATAAAGATGTTTAAACATATAAAATTATCTAGATTTATCATTATCTTTTTTATCTTCTTCAGATAATTCCTCATAGTATTTATCAAACCCACTAAAATAATTATCGTAGATTTTCTATCTTCCCATATTACTCAATTCTTATTTTAAAAACTAGCATAATTTTATGGCTTCCTTTCTATGCTTCAAAACACTTAAAGATGATAAAATTCTTTTTAATCTTAATAAATTATGAGTGTTCCTCAAACAACATAATTCAAATTAATTCTTATCTATTAAAACTAATATTTTCTCATTCATATCACCCATAATTTCTAAATTATTTTATGTTTGCTATTATTTTTCAACTAATTTTTCTGCTTTGAAATTTTATTTAGTATTTTTATTATTTTTAGCAAACTAATCTATGGTTGTTCGATTCTTTAATATAATTTTTAATTTTCCTTTTTATTCATTTGTCTTCGTTTATTAAATACTAGAATTTAGCTACATTTTATCTCTTTAATCATGTATAATGATTTAATTTGTATTAATTTATTATTATTATGCTTTATCAGACTAATCAATGTCTTTAAAATGATTAGGTTAAACATTTTTATGAATATCTTGTTATTCTATTCCGAAAAAGCGTAAAATTAATTAATAGTTTTAATTAAATCTTTGAAGTATTGTTTTTGATTGAATCATCTTCTCTCTTTCTTTTAGTGTTAATTTATAAGAATTTGGATTAAACCTACTTGCATAAAAATTAGGGAACATCCATTAAATAAAAGAGTGATCATACTCTAGATTTTAATAGAATGAATTAAGATCATCTATTTATGGCTTTGATTATTATTAAAATTACTATATGATGGCTTAAATTTTGGGTTTGACTTACTACCAAGTTGCTTTGTCATAAAAATCGTAATTCCTATCAAATTCTGACTAATTAGATTGCATAAATTAAAATTTAATAAAAAAAAAATAATGTTTGAATAAATTAATTCATGAAAACTTTTCTAAATTGTGAAGTCCTCTATATTTAATTTTAAAAGACTTAATAAGTTCTGCTAGCATTTTGGAACATTATTTAAAGTCAATTTAATCTATTTAAGAGATTTACACAATTTTCTTGATCTATAAAAGCATTAAAATAAATAAATTACAAATTAACTTATGATTAGATCTTAATTTTATGAATTATGTTAACTGAAAAAATCAGTGATAGAATAAATAAATGATGATGATGCCAAAGTATGAGAATTGAATGATGTCATCTAATAATCATGTAGACATATTTTTAATATATATGTACTGGCTTCTAAAATATTTTATAAATTAGGACTAAAATCTTAACATTATATGAATACTTATCATTTAAACTAAAGCATTAGTAAAAGATATTTTGTAAATAATCCAATGCAGTAGGGAATGTTATTTCGAAATTCAATGTTTCCAATATTGTTTATTCCATAATTTTAATTTGAGCTCTAAAATTTAAATTTCAAAATAATACACTGTAAATCTATTGTGACCCACTCTGGCAACAAAGTCTTATAATGGAATATGATAAATGTCTTCAAGTTTTGTTGCTATAAACATAGAGGTGATTCCAATAAGATGAAGATCAACGTCACAATATCGAATTATTGATTTTTATAGATAGTAATCCATAATAGAAACAGATCTGAAAAAAGTAGCATCAGATGTGGTTTCACAATAATTTCCTAAAACTTCTATCATCCAATCAACCATTTTTGCTCTATGTTCTTGTGAGATATTTTAATGGACTAGAAAGTTTCCAAGATAAACATTTTCAATTATTAATGATTCTTAAAATTCTTAATAATAGTATTTGTTATATTGAAATTATCTTCTTAATTACGAATGGTTTGGATCAGCTTTTATTGCCACTAAAAATAAAAGATACATCTATTACATAATTATTATGCATCTTCAAAGCAAAAGGAACTTAATTTCAAACTAAAAACTTATTTCTCCTATTTAGCTTCCAGTTACTTGATAAAATTAAGCAGTTTCCCTTCTTAAGGAAAACGAGGTTACTTTTCATGCGATTATGAGTTGGTCTTAATAGATGATGTTTATGAGTTGTTCTTTTTCTTTTATTTCCCTTTATTGATCTTTTTGATTTTAAGTTTTGGAGATGGACTTCTTTTAGATCTTGATGAATTTCTATCTTTTTACATTAATAAATCAAAATCCTAGGCTTAAATTTGGTTAACTTTAAAATTAAGTGCTTTTTTACTTGATTTTGCTATTTTAACTTAAAATAAAAGAATATTAATTAATGTTGATATATTATATACTTATCCCAATTGTAATTGGAACAAGGGAGTCTTGTCAACATTACTTATCAGTACTATTAGCATAATCAGAAATTGATGGATACAGAAAGGTTATAGAGACTGTTTGGCCATATATAAGTTTATCGGGAACAAGGTAGCATCTACTATTATAAGATAGTCTTAATTAATTTGGGATGTTTGAAACTTGTTTAAGAAAGGGATTTTTTTATTCCAGTCTCAAAATAGAAATGAAACCTATACCCAGTTATTATGGATTATGTCATTCAAGAGAATGCACAACTGATGACTTGAATGATGATTAATTATAATCTGATTTTAAGGAGTTAGTCAATTCAACAGGATTTTTAGATAAATATAATGTAAGAATTTATTTATACAAGATATCATTAGATGATGTTGATTTCATATTTTATGATCCTCTAACTTATAACAAAGATTATGGGATTATGTTTAAATTTGCCATTGTTCTTATTGGAATCTTTCTTATTCTTAGTTGTCTCAATCCTATATTTAATTACCTACTGAAAATCAAAAGACAAGTGAAAGTGACAATAAATCCAAGTGATTTTGAAAATTTAGAGATTCGTGAGGAAAATGAAGGATTAACAACTAGTAAGAATAATTAGAAAGTTATTAAATAAAAAGAAATAACTAATTCATTTCTAATAGATTATTCTATTTAAGAAAGTTATAATACTTTATTTTCATATAAAGAATATGAAACAAATTTAAGTATAATGGAAGGATTTAGATCCATAGGTTTTTTAATGGTGATTTTTGGTCATCAATTTTTGGATTTAGCAAAATCATCATTTCAATTTGAAATGATTGCATAATTGAAATCATGGTTATGTTTAAATTTAGTTAATATGTTATATAGTGTAGATATGTTTTTTTGGCTTGGAGGATTTTTTTGTGGTTTTATGTTATTTGAGAAAAATAAATTGAAATCAGTAAGGAAAAATGGATTTTCTATATTTGGATTCCTATTACACAGAATATTAAGAATTTGGCCATGTTATGCAATAGCAATATTAATAAGTTCATAGATAATACCATATATGGGTGATGGACCAAGATGGTTTATGGCCTTAGATCGTTTCGAATGCGCAACAGGATGGAGAAATTTAATTTTCATTGACAATTTGTTTTATGACACATAATATTGTTTTCCATGGGGTTGGTATTTATCGACGGATTTTTAATTATTTATCTCGTGTTTAATACCTATGTTTATATATGCTAAATTAAATTCCAGAGTAGGAAAATATGTTATAATATTATAGTTAATAGTAACTTAAACAATTGGAATAATAATGTCTTTAAAAAATGAATATTTATTACCACCTTTTGCATTGACATAACCAAACATGCATTAAAATTATTACACTAAACCATTTACTAGAGGTCCACCCTATTATTTAGGATTATTGATTGGTGTTTTATATAGAGAATTAAAGGAAAATAATGTAAATTGTTTAAGCAGATTAATGCAACTTGCTTAAAAAAGAGAAATACAATTTAAATATTGTTGTTACTTTTTTGGTAGCATTATAATTGGAGGGATTTGGTTTGGATGGAGATCAGCTCAATTACACTATCAAAAACAAGATTATTGGAACAAAACTATACAAAGTTTATGGTTTGCATTTTGTAGATTAGGAATAAGTTTGGGAATGAGTTTCTTATCTTTACCTTGTTTATTTGGAATGAAAGACATGTAATTATTATTGTTTATTAAAATATGAAATAGGTTCAACTTTACTTTCATGAGAAACAATTACTTTAGATTTATTAATAAGATCTCTTTTTCAGGTTACCTGATACATTAGATAATTATTTTCGGGCTTCTTGGATAATTTTATTAAACTCCTAACTTCTCACCCGAAACAATATTCACACTTTACATAGGAAATTTATTTATTACTATAATATGTTCAATATTGTTTTGCTTACTTATAGAAATACCTTTAACAAAAATGGAAAATAGATTGATGAAATATTTGATTAATAAATGATTATCAATATTGATTGTTCGATAAATAACTCATTTATAATTAAGTGCAATATATTTTACGGCTGCCTTCATCATGTCAGATTATAACTTTGCATATTAATTTGTCACTGACTAAGGCACATCACCTCTTGGGTCGAAACACTATATAGCAATAATTTTAGTCATCTAAAGATTTTTTTTAATTTAACTTGATACTTGATTTGGCTAAGGAATTATGATCCAACCACTCAAATGCATCTCGGCTCTCTCGACCTTGTGAATAGGAGGCGTTTTTTAATGAATAATAGATTTAGCTTAATTATTATTAAAGATGTTTCTTACAACAAACTATATAAATCCCGTCATTTTATTTATAGATCTTCTAAGCCATAACTAGATCTCTACTGCTCATAAATGGAATAGGAGGTTTAATTCTCACATAGATAATCTTAGTATTTGCATCAATCTACTCTATAACGTGACCCTATTCAGCATATACTCTTTTATTATACAGTTTCGATTTTCTCATCATATAATGGTCGCTTATTCACATCTCCAACTAAATCAAGTATTTGTTCTGGTGTTCTTGCAATTTCTGTCTAAGTCCTATTCATAACTATTCCATTCTCTGGATTCTTCTTAGTATAAACAGTATATCCATCTTTATTTGAGAATAATTCCCACATGTTCTGCTCATTAATTTCTTACCATTTCATCATTTTGTTCTTAGTCTCTATTTTTACCTAAATATTTATACCATCAATCAACGCTTCGAAATTTGCCTACATTTTATCTAATTATAATATTCAAGTTTCTTTCTCGATATTCAACACTTATCAATTATACTTAATATAGAAATTAATATTCAATTCTATATTTATAAAATTTTTATCAATCATTCTGCATTCTCAATTGTCAATACAATCTTATCAATCTCAAAATAATTATTAATATCTCCTTCTCCCTCCTCCTTCTCATAATATGAATATTTCAATCAATTTATTCCTCATTTGTTCATTCTAATTCCATCTATTCTAATTATTCATTCAATAGATATAATACTTATAAAATTATTAATAAAATATATTTTAACATTAAGATTTTAAGATCTATTTTACTTTAAAAACTATTACTTTCTATTATTTAAATTAGAGTTCCTCTGTTATCAGTTGAAGTTAATCATAAAAATTATATTTAATATGACAGAAATCGTTGAACAATTGAGTTAGAAATTCAAAATCAATCATTCCATATTGGTCAAAAGTTAACAATTCGAAGAGAAATAAGATAATAATTAAGTAGTATTACACAGATAAAATTAAAATTACTGTAAATGTTTAGTGACTTCAAGTTAGTTACATTTCTTAATACTTTTAAATCCATTTTTATTATAAAGCTAAACCTTAATTTTAGTAAAAATAGTCAATAAATTTTTGTAAGTTCTTATATTTAAAGTAATAGCAAACAAAAATCATTATTTTCTCATTCTTGGCTCTTTTCATTAAAAAAATAAAATTTCTCATTTTCTTTTCAAGTTCTTTTAATTAAATTTCCATAATTTTTTTCAAATATTGGTATATTTCTCTAATTTATTTAAGAATGCAATCTTAAAATTTAATTCTTTATTAAATTTAAATCATGTTTCTCTTATTGGAAGATATGTGTTTCCTTATGATCAAAAAGTTTAATATTTTAATAATTTTAAGATCGTTCCAACCTTTTGAGTTATAAATTATATTTGAGAAATACAATTATTCAAATAGATAGAAGTTTTGGTTATAATCTGATTGATCTTTTTGAGTATTATAATACTTATCAGACAAAAATAGACTAAGTTAAATTTTATCTTATAAATTTAGATTTTAAGATTTATACTTAAATTAATTCATTCATGTTATTATTATTATTAAAAAGGAGAAAATTCTTCGAAATAATATTGATTTAAGAGTGTAAAAGGAGGATAAAATGAAATTCTTGGGTAGATATTATATAATAAATAATATTAATAGAAAACAAAGAATATTAGAAATAAATTTAATTAAAATGTAAAAATACATTTGATAATGATTGAATAATCATATTTTGAGTGTCATCTAACATGAATAAAAGATAGTTTTAATTAGTTGATAGAAAATTATTAAATTTAATTATATGTTTATAAATTAATAGAATTAGAAAGAATTCTATAATGTTTAAGATAAGAGATTTATTTATTAACTAAAGAGAGGTTAAAGCAGAAAATTAAAAAATTAAGATATCTTATTTAACCTATCATGCAAATTATAATATTATAAGATGTACAATTCAGTTTTACTTATAGTTAAATGCATTAGAGACCCAATTATAGTATCTATTTTTTCAAAAACATATATTTAACAATATAAAATTTTAGAAAGTCTATAAAAACAAGTGTTTGAATAAAAATCTTAGTCAAAAAATTTAAAGATTTTTAAATAAAATAAGCTTGTTTTTGGTAATATCTAAAGGTTTAAAGTTTATGCGTCAGAAGATATTTAATTTTATCCGAAATTCTTAAATTCTTTGAATGAAAAGCGGAGATTTGGAAATTGTTTTTAAATAAATAAAATATTTTTTTTGAGTTATCATGTAATAAATTGAGCCTGAATTACCTCAATAGAAAGGATTCTTTAATCTTAGACCTGAGCTTATTGGAAAGATTTTTGATTATTTAGATTACAAATAGCTTCTTGACTTTAGATGGGCAAACAAATAATCTGATAAAACAGTCTAATCAATTTTATAGAATAAATTACACAAAGTAAGGAAGCAAGTTGAGAAGCTAGAAGGGGAAATGGAGCCAATTAAAAAATATGTTAATGGAGAATTAAATGGAGAGTTAAATAATGAATTTATTACTACAAGAATGAATATCATAAATGCTGTTAATAAAATGGATTTCAGATCTTAATAATTCAAAGATGCATTTGAAAAGAATCCTGTTGGAATTAAACTTACAGAATATCTCAGATTATTATTCAATGACAATTATGAAACCTTATGGAGATTCTAAGTATAAGCCATTTCTGAAGAATAATTTGCCTAATTGCACTAAGTCCTTGAATTAGAAAATGAATTACATGGTGCTCCTAACCTTTGTTAAGAAATTTTCAAAGTCTTTTAAGATATTATTAAACTTAGATCAATGAGATTTATGAATGGTAAAATTATTTATATATGTAGAATGGCATAGATAATACAAAATTGATGTTGTCTGTGACTAATGGCTTGATAAATAAGCTAAGATTGAATATATTTTGGCTCGTATTAGATAGACAGATATTGAAAGACAGTTTAAAGATGTTTGAAATAAATGTTCAATAAAAAATATAACAACATTTATTATTAACTTTTCTCAATCCTAAGTTTTCTGTAGATGTCACTTCTAATATAATTTAATTAATATTCGTAAAATAAAAAACAATACATAAAAACATTTTCTAATTACATCATTCAATTTTACTAAATCCATATACAACTGTTGTATACACTTCCTAATTACATATTGATTTACTAAATTTCTATTGTAGATTTATTTATGGTTCATTTTATAATTTCTATAACTACTTTTTTTATTTTGAATTAAATTATAAAATAAAATGGGTGATACTTATTAAAGTATGAAATTAAAAAAAATAAATGAACAAATGTTGACAAATTTCATGTTTTCATCTAACCCCCACAAATACTTTTCTTAATTCAATAGGGAATTACCTGTTAGTAAATATTATTCAAACATTAAAATTTTAATTCAAAAATTAAATATGTAATTAATCCATTAAATTAACAATTATT
Source organism: Paramecium sexaurelia (assembly GCA_000733375.1). Lineage (NCBI taxonomy): Eukaryota > Ciliophora > Oligohymenophorea > Peniculida > Parameciidae > Paramecium > Paramecium sexaurelia. Next base: position 29,976 of record JPFM01000083.1, on the reverse strand, counting down.
TGTGCAAATAAAGACATTTGTTCATCTATGCAAAGCTACCAAATAATTTTCTTCAAAACATTTGATTTAGAGTTTAAATTTTCTTTAAACATATCCTATAATAATATATTCAATGCTTTGAATTTCTAACTTTTTTAGTTTCTTTTCTTTATAAAGTTTTAAGTAAATGTTTTTTTTTAAGAGTTAGATTCATTGCATATACAATAGAATATATTATCTCTAAAATCTGGGACTTTAAATATTATTTATTTAAATAAGATTATAATTATATATGTAATTTTTTAGTTATTTAATATATAGTATATATTTACATAATAAATTTGTAACTACATATAAAATAATGATTTATTAAAAAAAAAAAAGTAATCTATTGAACTCATCAAATGTATAATGATTGATTTTAGCTTAGAAAAAAGCGCGTTGACTTTATGCATAGTACTTAAACAATAATTATAAATTAAATTGATTCTCTTTTATATTTTAATTTAATTGTATTGTAGTGAAGAATTTTCAATCTTCTACATTTTATGAATCATAATCTAGAATATGAATTTTAAGAAATAAAAATAAGAAAGAAATTAAACCTTATTAGTATATATATATATATATATATATTATTATTAGTAGTTCAATCTAAAATATTAAATTTAATTTCAATCATATTCAATGGTTGGTTTCAAACAGCTGCTCTAATTCAGTTTTTACATATTTTCTTGCATCTAAGTCAGAAGTGTTCTATCTTACTCTTACAGATGAAGAATTTATCAAAGTAGTCAGAACCCTTTAAATATTATTAAAATTTACTTTTATTGTTTGATTTATGCTTTAGAAATTGAGAACAAGTATTACTTTAATTTAATAAAATGTCTTTTCAGTCTCTAATCTTTTTAAATTAAAGATTTTTTTTTTATTTAAATAAAGAGTTAGACAGAAATCGGCTTTAATGCACTACATTAACCTTTGTAGTATAGATACACACTATACTTGATATTTTCTTATGTAAACTCTGATGATGGCAAAGAGAAATGGAAAACATAATCTTATGAATAGCAGCATAATGATAATTTGAAGAATAATAGAAAATGTTGTTTCTACTTATTATTCACTAACATATTCAGCTACAGCTAGAAACATGGCAATGGAGCATATTTATCCTGTTTATAAATCCAAATTGTTTAGACTGGATATTATGTATGGTTTATTTTTTACTGCTAATAATTAGTAGCATAATAAACATAATCCTAAAAGAGATGCTTTTAAAAAGATATTGATTTCAAAGTAAGTCATGATAATAATGATGATAGTTTTTTTTGTTAATTTAATTTATTCCCAATAGTAGTTCTCACTATTGTATTCATTAAACAAATAACAAAGATGCCTTCTTAATTGAATATTATCTAATTAATCCTTCTTGATGTACATTAAAAAAAAGAGAGAAAAGGGAATGAAGCAGCCGAAAAATCCTAATCCTGGAATAATAAAAGCAAATATCCAAGTGTAATGATTCTAGAATCCAAACAAGAGAGAAACATCTCCTTGTATATAATTAATATTTGATATTTTTCTACTCGATAAAATGGAACAAAATCTAAAATAAGCAAATTCAGTACTATTTTATAATTGCCGCATAATTCGATACATATAAATACAAAGCAGTTCCTGATATCATACTTCTATTCAAACTTTTTTTACAGAGTATGGAATATGATAAAAATCCTAAAAATACTATTATTAGTTATAAGAGTGTCAAAGTTATCATTGTTATGATTCTTGAATAAATCAAGTCTATTTTTGGGATTTATGATAAATAGCAATCTAAATTATTGGCTAAGAAAAAGGATGTATTGCTTGCTTAGTTAATGAAATTTAAAATAAAAGTGAATTTTATGTTAAAAGAAAAAATAACTGAAAATATCCAAAAATAATTGAGTAGCATTTTCAATAATATACTTTCATGATCTATAAATTGCAATTAATTAATTTATTACCTTAATTCAGTTTAAAAATTATTTTATTGAACTTTTATCTTATTTTCAGTTATGTAAATAATTTATTCGACTTATCAATGCTTCTCAATGTCATATATATTGATAACATAACCCTAATTTAATTAATATTCCTTACCAACATGAAGTTAAAAGAAATGGCAAAATACTATCCTCAAATTAGAAGCATTTTAAGCAAGTTAAACTTTATTAATCCTTAAAAAAATATCCTGATCCTTAAACATTATATTTATCACACTCCTCACACAATCCTCCTATATATCCTAAACTACAAAGCTAATCTCCAACTCCCCATCCCCCTTTGCAATATTATGGATTCTTAAAGCAATATTCGGTGTAATCAGATAAATAATTGGGTCTCCAATATCCTTCTAATAATTAGATACTGTTGGAAGTTATATTTTAAAATTTTGTTTGGTCAAAGATTGAGCATTTCGTAGCATTGTATGTTACAGAATAATAGCCTTAATTCGATTCACATTTTTAACATCCATTATCCAACTTAAATTCCCCTAATTAACATTGTAAAGATCTAGCATTTAAGAAATAATAAAGTTTTTTAGAATATCCTTCTATCTAACAACTGATATTAATTTAGAAATATTAGTATTCTTCTTAATATGGATCAAATTCAAATTTAAGTGAATCTAACAAAATAGAATTAGTTTCTCTATCTAATGATTGATTCTATGATAGAATTGGACCATTAATAACTGTTTAATTCTTTAAGTAAAAATATTCTTCTATTTAACAATAGCAATTTTCAATATATGGTAATATTTCATTTTAACTATTTTTTAATAAGATTTACATGCTTTCAATATAAGATAAATAAGTTTATTGTTTTGGACTAAAAATTAAAAATGTAGATATTTATTGATTGCTAGGTACAAATAAATAGTCTGCTTTAATAAGTTGTCCTTATTAAACTATTTTATAAGGTTTTAATGATAGAATATTTGTTTGAGAATCATCAGTACTAATTGAAACCGAATTTAATTCTATTTAGTTAATTTATAATACTAAATGTGTAGCTAATTCAACAATATTATTTGCTAATTTTATTGCATTGTTAAAATGCATAGATGATTTTTCAAAATTCTTTTAATTCAAATTTGAATTTCCAACAAAATAAATACCTCCTCCCTCATTAGCAATGTTATTTATAATTGATACGGATTTTATGTATAAGTCATTACTGCCCTATTCTATATATAAACCACCTCCAGCTATACTTGCATTATTATACATTATGAAACATTTAAATAAAGTAAGTTATACATTTACAGATTTTATAGCAACACCCTAAGTTCCATTATTATTAAAAAATTTTGATTGGCTAATTTACACACTGCCCCCTTAATTAGATTTAGATTCCAAATTAATGCATCCTGTTTATTCTATGTAATTACCAATACAAGTTAATTCTTTAATAATTATTTAATTACTATTTGATATTTGCAAGTATATTAACCCTTGCAAACACTTTGTACATATATTATGATGTAAACTAATACAAGTTAAATGGATAAATGCTTTGTTAGAAGAACTAATAAGATTTATTATTGATCCAGATTATTATGTATTAATTTATAGCATACTTATTAAACTATCAAAGGATAATTCTTCGACATCTACTGTGTCAACGATAAAGTTGTTTTAAACAATAGAACAACCTTTAATTTAATAATTGATATTATTTTATATGTTGTAACTTTTGGAATTCGAGACCTAGTAAATTTACAATTTGTCAACAAAAATAGAGTGAAAGTATATTTGTGATTGTATATCTTAAGATAAAGTAATTTCTATAAGATTTAATGGATAAAAGGTTTTTATTTAGCTTATCTAAATATTATTGAGAATCACTTTAGATGGACTAAGGATATTCAAAATTTAAGTAATAAATATTCCAATAACTTGAAAATTTAAGATTGTTAATTCTCCTCCTTTGATATAAATCAGAGAATTTTCACTCATTATTTCATATATTTCAGAAAGCCTCAATGATCCTATTTTTTATATGTAATCAGCCCACATTGATTCATTTTAAAATACTGTTACATTTTCAATTATGATTTTATTTGAATATGAATTGCTTAGCAAAAATTCTATTTTAGCAATTGGATTAATTAAAGAAATGCAATTTAGAATTTAAATGTTTGATATGCTCAGATAATTTGACTTTTAAGACGGGTATATTGTAAATATAGAAGAACTTTTTTTACTAAATACATTTTCAAAATTCACTTTGTTTATACGAAGTTCTAAAAGACTATTTTCTGATTAAATATAAATGCATCCTGAATACTCAAATTCAGATATTAAGTCATTGTTTAATGAATTAATATTAACATTTTATATAATGATTTTGCCTTGTCCTTGAGTTTTAATTTCAAATAAGGAACTTCGTTAAGATACAATGTTTTAAAAGTTACTATTTAGGCATAAAAATGATTCTGCAGTAATTAAACTGGCTCCTCCTTTATTCAAAAATTTAAATGTTTATGAAATTATTGAATTGATTTATTTTTAATCCAAATCTTACTGAAAACTAATTTCATAATATTTACTCCATAAGTTTGAATTTAAAATATTATGATTTTGAACAGTATAATTAAAGAATTTTACAATCTTAGAATTGATAAATATAAATGAACTAGATGAGTTTGTTAAAGCATTATTTTAAGAATATAAATTAACTATTTCGACTTCACTTTTTGAAGATGAGATATATATTAAACTTGCAAAAACTTCTGATGGATCATCTATATGTTAATGAAAAAAGTTTTATTAAAATGACACATTTTCCAACTTGATATATTATTCATTTTCTGAATAAATTGATATTATAGATTAATAATTGGTCAATGATTACTTCGAAAGTAGATTTCCAAAAGTATAAAAATTTTAAAATTCAATTCTTTCTTATATATTGCTAAGATCTTGTTTGCTTGATGTAAATGATAAAAGTGCTTAATCAGAACTGAATTAATTTACTATTCTTGAATTCGTTATTTTTACAATTTTACAATCTTTTACTTCTAATAATATATGTTAAAAATTAAAAGGACTAACACAATCTAAAGATATTGGTATCTTCCTAAATATCTCGTCATTTTCATAAACCAAATTTTAAATCAATATTTCTTAAATATTCAATAATGATAAAGCCTATAATAAATATTAGTTATTAATTATTAATTTAGATATATTTAACTTATAACAAGAAACTTTCATTAAAAAACTCTAATCATAAATAGTTTTAATCTTATCGTTTTGTTAAAAATTTAAATCGGTTAAATCAACTATTTAACCATCAATTTCCTGGATTGTAGAAAATTTAAAAAATATTGATTATTAAAAAAGATTACTTTAAAACTACAAAAATTAAATTTAACATTTAGTTATAGAGGATTAAATTGCATCAATTACAATTAGAGAAGATTCGATAAAAATATTATCTCTGATCTCAGTATAATACATCTAAAAGTCATTCAAATGTGTAATTCCTATAGATTAATAAAAATTGTTCTATTACAAAGACAAATGCTAAATATTTAGTAAGATTTGATCTGTACTATTTATTATTTAGGATTGTTTAAAGTCACAGTGTTGTAAATGAATTTATTAAAATAGGATTTTATTGTCATAAATAATATTAGAAAAAAATTCAAATAATGAAGAATTTGTAAAATTACATAAATCTAATTTGATGTTTTCTATATGTATATTAAATTTACTTAATTTGAATGAAAATAATTATGAATTAGTAAATTAACAATTAATTAAATTAAGTGTCTATATTGTAATAGATTCAATTTCATCTTAGGATGAGATAGTAAAAAAGGAAGAATTGATAAATTTTAGATTGCTTAGAGTAACGTTTTAAATAATTAATTCACCATATTTAGTTGCTTAAAAATTTGATTTTGTATTAATTAATTCACTTGAATTGATTACACAATCTTTGATTAAAAGATTAGTCTTTTTATTATTGTTATCAATTGCAATGTAATCTGAGTTGTCAATTGTAAAGACTAAATTATGAAACTCAATAAAATCAAAATTTGTAATCATAGGATAGAAGTTAGATTTGATTATCATTTTTTAATTATCAAATCCTATGTATTTTAATGTGATTGTTTACAATGAAAATACATACAACTTTAAATTAGATTTCATCATAACAAACTAATTCTCAATAGTTTCTTCTTCCTGATAAAATTTTTCAAATAATCTTAATATAGTTATTCTTGTCACACCTATTTCATTACAATATTTATAATTAATATATTGAGATTCATATGCTTCCCAGGTACAATAAGAACATATTAATTCATTTATTTCTATAGAAAGATGAACATTACACTTATCATCATCGAAGCAATATTTTGCTAATTTTAGATACGAATTCAATTAAATCTTTTGATCTGAAACTTATTTAATACATTCCGGAGTATAAATTTCATTTAAACTGTCAATAATAAAATCAGGATTAATTTTCTATATAATTAATTAAGATATAAAGTACTTAAATATCTTCATTTGATCTTGGGGAACATACTTAACATAATGATGAACATTGAATACATTTCCCAGATTATTAAACTCGGATAGGCTATTTATAATAATTCAATGGACAAGATTGACAATCAAATCTTTCTCCTTCCATAGGTGAAAATTTATATTAACATTATTAACAATCAGAGTCACAATATTACAAACATTTTCCATAGGGATTTCTTCCATAACCATCCTAACATTAAATGGACATATCACCAATTAACCAACCATCTCCAGGAGCATAATAATATTAGTTTGGTAAGAATAACATCATAAAACTTAGAATTAGTTATACCCAACCATCTTATAAATTTTAATTTGATTCTACAGTGATTACAGAATTGCTAATAGTACTTTTTTTACAAGATCCTCCTTTTTAAGTTGCGGTGTAATCACTTTTACATATAATACATTTGATTACAAAATATTTAGTCAAAATACATTATAAACAATTAGATATGTATTTTTAGCAATTAATTACTTCTGGTGCAACACTGAAATCTTCACTTGAAGACAATGTACACACTTCATCACCATTTTAATCAATGAAAGATCTTAAACATTTCTTTATTGTTGGATTCTAATATTCACATAAATTAGTTTCAAAATTGAAAATATAACCATCTTCACATAAAGCGCATCCTACTTTTAGATATTCATTAAAAGGAAATGGCTAGAAATCCTTATATAAAGTACATTCACTCAAATCATTACTATAAAATTCAAAACAATATAAGCATTTCTTAATTGGACATAGTTTGCATTCTTTAATTGATGTAAAATAATAAGGAGAAAGACACTCATTTACTATTGTGGTTGGATGATCTGTTGTACAAATCTCATTTTAGTAATAAAAATTCTATTCGCATCTTAAACAATAAACCCCTGTAGATGAAATGCCACATTCTTCACAAAATTCTATTGGACATTCATAACAATTCTATTCTTATGTTGGGTAGTCATTAGTTTTTGTACAAGATGAAGTAGGTCCATCATTTAATAGCATTAGATCATCATATTGCTTTTCTTAATATGTCAAATCTTATTGTCCACACTTTAAACAAGCATATAAACTATCACCATCAAAATGATAATATATTTTTGTTTATTACAATTTTTCAGCTGTGTCTCCATTGATATTTAATACTAATGTAATCTCACAATATGCATCCTTCCACCAAGAGGTCGGATTATTTAAACATTCTATGCACTTTAAAGAAGTCTCATTAATATTTGATGGACTAAATTATTAATAAACAATACCATTTAATACATTATTCTTCATATTCAAAATAACCATATTAACATTTTTATTATTAATTCTCATCATATTTTATCTCAAAATATGAATTTTTATATGATATGCATTATTCATTTTGTTCTATCATTCCATAAGGACATATACACGATTTAAACTCTTGTAAATATTATCTTTAGGATTACTCGGAACATGTAATGCAATCTGTACTAGTTGGACCATCACAAGTTCCACAACTAAAATGACAATTCTATTGTTAGAAATTCTCATCACAATTCAAAAATGCTAAATTTCTTACCTATATCTTAAGATAATTTTTAGTAAGTTAGAATAAATTTCCATAATATAATTTAAATTGAATTTTTGTAAATTAATGCACATTCAATTATATACTCTGTGATTATATATTGTTTTACTCGTAAAATTTCAATATTATAATAAATTATTAGTCCTAAAGTTTAACAAATATATTATGCCATAATTTTATATCATTTTATATATCAAATTCTCGTTTTATCAGAAAAGGATCATTTACAAAATCAATATTCACACTAGGGAAAGTATAACTGTATGTAGTAAAAATAATTTAATTTTAAACAGGAGATAACTTATAAAATAATTGCAAAGGCGATATATTTTAGTTTTGCAATTAAGTATTTTCAAAATTTGCTTTTATCGATAAAAAGTTATATATGAATTCCAAATTTTCTTAAACAACTTCTTAAATCCTAAACCAGCCAGCAAAAATAAAAGACTCACAATTTACACTAGAACTAGTATACATCTCTAAATCTAGCCAAACGATGTCTACATCATCAATATAATAAGGATTATTTTAAAAGCAATTACAAATTTAGTTTAACTAAAAATCTTTAAATGCTTCATCAATCATAATATTTACAGGATTCATTGTTTACAGGAAATAATTGATCAAATATATTTTTCCTGGAAAAAAGGAAAATTTTCTTTCTTCTTTAATTGAATCTATTAGGGAGTTCGATACTATTAAACCTCCCCCATAAGTAATTATAATAGCGGTATCTTTGAATGGATATTATATATTTTCAATCACTTCAAGTAAATTTGATTATTTATCATCAAAAATGTGTAATTTCAGTATACCAGGACATTGATATATTTAAAAATAATGCCAAATATTCTCATATCTGAATACATCAACATAAGTTTCTCGACTAATTTACTATGCGTTAGAACTGATGAACTCTACTTTATTTATTATTTCTCTTTATTCATAATTGATACAATGATAATATATAAAGTTCAGACTTTAAGTGGATTAATCAACAATAGAAAGTAAATGGAAACAATTACTATCAAATATTCCTACTTTTCCAACTTATCTAATATTGCCCAAAGGATTATATTTCGAAAACAAACCAATTTAAAAACAAGAGTTTCCGCTATTAAAATCTTCTTAAATATTAATTTCCTCAACTTTGAGCTATTGTTGTTCATCTAAAAGATCGATTGAAGAAAAAACTATCTAAACTAAAATAAAATAGCAATATTTCCTTTTTTAATTCATTATAATTTATTTAAGATAATAATAATGATTGTTTATAGAAATAAATAAAAAATATTTTAAAATTATATCAACTTATTTTAAATAATTTAAAACCTTACAAAGATTTTTCTTAATATACATTTAATAGAATCAACTTAAGGTTAAATCCTATACATCGTATTTGTTTCATTATTATATATAAAATAAAAATTTTTATCTCTTATTTAAAATTTAAAGGAACTCAAAAATAAAAGCATATAAGTATTTTAGTACTTAAAATTTATTATTGTTAATTAATCTTATGTTCAAGAATATTATTTTGATCATAAAAACATTATTATTCTTACTTTAACATTATTATCGATATTGGTTTTGAAGTTATTTGAAACAGTTAAAATTTTAAAAAAATCATAAATTTAAAGTACAATATTTAAATATTATAAATCAGTTTCAAAATTTATCTGATTTTATATTAAGCATATTTTACTTTGGTAAATTAAGTTTAATCCATAGCTATCTATTTCATTCTTTAACACTATTGTCAATTTAGTAACTAAATTTTTTCAACAATTATGTGCCTCAATTAATTTTGTTATCTTTTACTGAGTTGTGATTATCTTGATTATAATGCACCATTAAAGTTACTCCTTGAAAATCTTACCAGATAAATTAGTTGTTAAAAATAGAATCTAATATTAAGAAAACGAACTTATAATTGTGTATTTATATTTAAAGAATTATTGATTAATATTCTAATATTTTAATAAATTCAATATATAAATGATGTTAGCAATCAAACCTAATAACTTTAATTGAGTTTATTCATATTATAATTTTCTAAAATAAACACGGTATGTTTCATCTTTTTGCAGATAACAACTATTAACTGTGCATAGTTATTATTAATTAATATATCATTAAAAATTGACTTTAAGATAAATTTAAAAACTTTTACATTCGTTTCTATTAATATTATAATTGATTAATTTATGATACTATATCTCATTTTCTTCTTTTTGATTCCTTCCAATACAACATTCTACAGTGCATCTGGGATTGTCCTATGGGATCCATCAAATGGCTTATCTTGTTTCGGAAATTTAAGAGGACGTTAAATAAACTTCCCTGCAGCTTTTGATAATGTCCCCAAATTGATTTTAACCTTAGAGGATTTTGAATCAACTCCTAACAATCTAGGGGTTAATTTCTATGTAGAGATAGTTACGAAGACTTGTAATTAGAATATTTACATTAGATTTTGTTCCTTGGCTCAACTGCTATTGGCCAACTATATACAGTTTCGGTTTTAAATGGACAGCAATAAATAGTGATTCATTAACAGTGATAGATGTCTTTAATTCGACTCCAACTCAACTACAAACATTTACCCATTCTACTCCTTAAGCAAGCTTTGCTTTTGTTAGTGTTTTAGCTTTTGGATATACGAATGAAATCAATTTTAACTTATAGGTATCTATATGTTTATATTTCAAGGTCAAAGAGATGAATTCAACTCATATTACAATAGAAAATACAAATATTGTTAACTTATAGAAAATAGGATTCTAAGTTATTATTGGTCCTTTGAGTATGATAGAATAGCTAGATTCAGTCACTTCTTCTGCACCATTTACTAGTCCAGTTTACGAAATGAAACCAAATTCTGTTCTTATTACACCATTCTCTGGCTTTTGGCATATTCCTGGCACTGAAAACATAACACTAAGGCATCAAATAACCGCAACAACTTAAACTGGTTATTATACATCAGATTCAAAAGGATAAAGTTATTATGTCAAAAATAACCATTTAGCAATTTTAATCAGAAAATAACCTTTACCGATTGAATATATAACTCTTAGAATAACTTAAATTAAAGACCTTCAGGTTGACACTAGATCAACAGTTTAAGTTACTTTCCCAGAGTTAAATTAAGTTTATCAAAATGTTGGGTAATATGTAATAGATCTAACAACTTCTTAATTAGTTGTCATGATTTAAATACACACTAAATGTTTTAAAAATAAAAAATATGTAAGTAAATTCAATAAGTGCAATTCTTGTTAAAATAAAAAATATAATAACTTTTCTCACAATTGTTATGGAGCTATCAACACTCTCATTTACAATGCTAAATTTTCTTAAAGCATGGTGACAACCCAATAATTAGTATTATATTTAGAAGATACAAGTTGTAAAATCATTCAAGTATTATAAACTCAAATAATATAATAAGAATTAGTATTGCAAATCTAGTAATTTGATATTTGATTTTAATAAATATTCGTCATACAATTTTTATAAAATTTATTAACTTCCTATGGTTTTATGAACTGATATTCTAATGATGAATAAATATTTGAATACTATTCTTCTCCATTACATTTATTTTTTATAAACTTCTTTATAATAATTAATCATTTCTAATTCTAAATTGCTAAAATCTTAGGAAGCAATAAGTATATTGCTTTGTGGTTTTTATTCATTTCATGAGCAATTGAATTACTTCTTACTAAATTATGAGTTAATAACCCAAAATATATATTATTAAAAATAAATGACTGCTTCTATGTTATTAATAATTAATTTTGCATTTCTAATTTTCTAAATAAGTTAGAACAAACTAGTTGATCCTTTGATCATCTCAAATTATTAAATGAAGATAAGTAATCTAGTTTTATGCTCATTCTGTTTAAAAGTAATAATTAGGCTACGCTAGCGTTTCCAGAACTTATCAAATGACTTAATATTATAATTATTTACTATAATTAATATTAATGACTTGATATATATATAAATCCCTTTTATAATAATTCTTGCTGCCTTTTTAGACAGAAGAGAATTGGATATCTTAAGAGTGTGGCAATCATTAAGTATCAATAAATAAGTATTCAGAATCATTTCTATATGAGTATCATTATTCGATTTCTTATATTATTTTTATTTCTATTAACTTTGATAATGAGTAATAATAAAGTTCTACTATGGTTAGGCAAGTAAACAATTTTTTTTTATTTTTTGAATAGTAACAATTTATTAATGAACTTAGAATTATTTATTAATTCAAATCTTTAATGATAAATACTAGTTTTTAGAATGATGTTAAATACTAATTCTTGAATCACAATATTTATTTAGATTCGGAACCTTGAATTCAATAAGTATGGTAGAATTGAATTAATCAAAAATATAAAATTGGAAGAGATAGTAAGAGGATAATGGCAAGGAGAAATTTTATTTACTGTAGGAGGATACAGAGAAAGTCATTACATTTTGAATTAATTACTCATTTAACTATTCACAAAATTTATATACTTAAGCTTGGCTAAAATGAATAAATTTTGTGATGGATTATTCATTATCCACTTATTTTGGAGTGTTGGAGATTGGAGAGTGGGTTGAGTTTAGTAATAAATTATATATTATGTGAATGGCAAAAGAATTGGTAGATAGATGAATTAGAATTTAAGCGAAATCTATACTTAATTAATTAAGAGAATGTAGTTTAAAGAGCGATCATCAAGTATTCGCATTCGAGATATTGATTGAATAATGTAATTCCACTTAGTGTATTCAGAAATTACGTACAATACTATTATAATGCAAACGGAAAAATGATTAGTTGATTGGAATTATTGGATAGAAATAATGATAAATTTAATTAATATTTCTCACTTGAAATCATGTTACTCAGTTTATATAACTATAAAGGAGATTTAATATTACTTAGACTTTTGAGAAAGTGAACTCAAAATCTACAAATTAGGGTTAATAAAATATGAATGGAAAAGATGGAATATAATATTAAATGATTGGCTAAATTTAAATAATCTAGGTGAAAATATCTTAGACGTTGTGGATTGCATAACTAGCAAAGTCAATACTAGGATTAGATTGAGCTCTATATTGAACATGATATTATAATAAATTTAGATTAGTTCTTAAAATAGATTTTGATCAATTAAATAAATTTCTTTATGGCGGTTTTTTAGTATTTAAATTTATTGATGTTTTCAATGAACTTTAATTATTTAAAAATATAAGAAAGAAGATTAAATCAATTATTTAAATTTATAATATATAATCATTAACATTTTATGAGGCAAAGTTAGATACTTTACTAAATAAGAGAAGTTAATTGAGTTGATTGGTTTAGGCAAAGTAAATAAGTCACTTACAATGTTATTATTCTTGATGCTATTTATTCTTAGATAAAGTTTATTTATTCAATCATTTGAAAATAAGGTAATCTAAATTACAAAAAAACTAAGAAAACTTATTTATTTTTATGATTCTAATCTTAAGTGACCTAAACGTTGCTTTTCCCAATCAATTCAATTTGCTTCTCAAATTTAGGAAATTTCTCCATTCATTTTTGAAATTGCCTCGACAAAAAACTAAAAGGTCCTAAACAATTCCTCAAAATTGACCTTTCATATTATATTCACTTAAGGAAATCTTACACTTAAAATGGCTTCCATTTGAAGTATAATTTCCTTCTCTTATCTAAATTAAAACACAATTCTCCAATTCATTATATTTTTTGCATCCTAAGATTTCTGGTCTAATATTGTTCTCGACTATTCCTATCACTTAAAGATTAAATAAATAGAAAGAGCTATTATTACTTAACAATATTTACCTTCCATTATGTAATTTCTTAAAAAGGAAAATTTTTTCTAGAAAAAATCTCAAGAAAAAATTTTGAATTTTCCTTTCGCTTCTCTCCATCAATGAAAAACCTAATCTCGCTTAGGTTCTTCCTTCTTATTTCTTAGTATGTTAAATATATAATTACTTGATCAACTTTAGATCAGAATTATTTTATTTATTTTTAAAAATTAAGCTTAAAATTCTTATCTTTAAATATTGAAAAATATATAAACCATCAATTTATTTGTTCTAGAACTTATATAAATGATTATAAGAATGATAGAAGTTTATAATCTAAATGAATTTTTTTCATTTTGTATTTAATACTTATGTAAAACAAATTAATAATAAATAACATCTAAAAATTTTCTTATATTTTCTCTGATCATTCAAAGATATATAAAAAATAAAAGTGAAAAAGTAGAGAATGATAAGGCAATTATAGATTAACAGAATTCGTGAAATAAAGAGTTCACAACAAACAAATACATCAATTTAACTTAAAATAATTTACTCATATAATTTAAATAATTTTAATTAAAAACAATATTTCTTTTTATGAATTAAGTTAGCTTAATATATATCTCATTCAGGTGTTCTATGATTTAATTATAGTGATTAGATGATGATACACGAATTATTAAAGACAAACAGAAAGGTTTGAATTCAAAAGGGGAAGAGATGAATTTCAAAATTTTATACTAATCAAGTCATAAAATAAGCTTTGAGCCTACTTAGCTTTGCCTCAAGATCTCAAATATCTAAAGTGAAAATAATTGAATTAAAGTCTAAGGAGAGAGATATATCTCTTTCTACTACACTTAAATGATCATTTAATTTTCATCTTATTACTCTATTAAAATAAAAAATTTTCGTGTACTTTCATCTATGAAGAAGAGAATTAAAGATTACTCATCAGAATAAGTACATTAATATAAATTCATATAATATATGTAATATATTTTTTACTATTACAATTATATTTCCAAATTTGAAAAAATTTGAATTGTAAATTATTTTATTTCTATGTTCAATAAAAAAACAATTAAATTTCCTTTCTACAAATTTATTGTATTTAGAATGATTTTCTCCTATTTTCTTTTTAACTTTATTTTATTAATTTAGTTTATATGTAGCTACATATAGTTAATTATAAAATAAGAAATGTTATTAAATTCTAAATTCTTAAAATATCATTGGCTTTTGAGTTTAGAAACGTAATTTAAGAGATTATTTGTTGATTTGATACTATTATTAAATATTCCAAACTTTTTCCATTCATATATGTACAAATTTAACAGATGAAATATACACATAATATTTGATATATTTGGAATCCTTTGATTAATATTTTCGAGTAATAAATCTACCAATTTCACCACATTAGATATTAATTAGTAAATTACTTCCTAAAGTAAAACTAATTTCACTAAATCAAAATTTCAAATTAATTTTTCATTTGCTCTGGGGATTCAGAATGCTAATAAATAAAACATAGCAACTGAAATAGGAATTTAATCTTTGTTAAGAAATTTATTATTGTATTTTTTTCTCTAAAATCTATAATTAATTAATATAAAATTTATCATAAATTAAAATGGTGCTATATTCATAAATTTTAATTATAAAATGATAGTTCCTTGTGATGAATGAAATTTAAGAATTGGGGATATGAATTTAAGTGGCAAAAATTTAGTAAAATACACATTTAAGAATAAAAGAACCAAAAGTAAATAGATAAACTCATTAAATACAAATAGATTGAATAAGATATTTAAATAAAAATTGGAGAATTACAAAATAGGTAGAATGAATTAAATTGATATTAAAAATATGGTAAGTAAGAATTTATTGATACAAGTTAAATTAAATATAATTTTTTAACAACTATTAATTTTATCAATCTAAGCTTGTTAATAAAAATCATATACACTAAAAACATGATAGCATAAATTATATGAGGCTGATTTCGGATTCTAAATATTTTCTAGCATATTATAAAATTCTCTACTTCTTAAAAATAAAATAGCTACTCTTTAGATGAGGATTAATAGAAATATATAAAATCAGTTATAAAATTGATAAATAAATAAAGGAAGTCTTAATAAAAAATGACTTTAGAAATAGATAAAGAACATTGTATTTTTATTTATCAAAAATTTCCTTAATATCATTCCCATTAGTAATTAGAAAATTTTAATTATTTCTAATATCTTTTAAATTTTTTCGATTAGGATAAATCAACTTAAATAATGACTTATTTTGAAAAAATTCTAACTAAAATAATTAATTAGTTAAAATGATTAAATTTTGAAAAATAAATATTATTAATTGATATTACATCATTAAATTAATAGTATTTTTCAAACTAGAACAGAATTATTGATAAATTTAAGAAATTTACTTATCACTTACATTTTGTTAAAAATTTTTTATTCATTTAACCTTTTCATTATTGTTAGAGATGATTTCATCTAAACTTTAATTAGTTTAAGTTTAAATAAATTGCAACTTTCAATAAGAGAATTCTAACTCTGATACTCTTTGATTAATCTCATATAAGCTGATTTTGATAGTTAAATAAATTTTAAAGGACATATCCTCCATAAATAACTAGCAAGTAACATATAAAAGTCCTAAGTTTTGTTTTATCATTTATTAATTTTCTAATTGGAAATAACTTATTCAATACTCATTTATTAATTCAACAAAAAAGTGTCAAATTACAGGCTCTATAATTCTTAAATTAAAAAAAATTGAATTCTGTAAATGGTGAAGCCAGATCAAATTGATAATTTACAGTGCTCAATATCTAAGAATGATTTTGGATAAGATAAAATTTGGAAGAAAAAATTGCAAATTTAAGTTTAAATTGATACAATATAATATTTATTTATATTGTAAAGGTTGCTTCTACTAAAAATACTTTTTGAATGGTTTTACTTAATAGTTTTAAAGAAAATAAAATATGAACTTAAACTTAGTTGTGTAATTACTTAAGAGAGTAAATTTTAAAATGGAATTAGAAGGAAGTATTTAAATATATATTTACTAATTTATGTAACTTATGTAATATTACTTCTTTCCTTTAGCTATATCAAATACTTGATGCTTTATTAATTGCCAATATTACAACAATATGTTATATTTGTGTAAATGGGGTGAATAATGCATTTATTTTAGTCTAAATACGTGTTCTGTTGGTGTGATTTTAAATAAATTTATTATATTAAACGATCAAATGAAATCAAGATATAACTTGAGAGGAGGAGGCTGTGGCAATACAAAAATAAATCCTAGCTAATAATCTAACTAAAAAACTGATAAGGATGTATATGACTTCTTTTCAAAATTTAATTAATATATTGACATATTATTAAATAAAGCTTCGGTTGCTTCAAATTAATAAGAATCAAATGAAATTATGGTAGCCATACAATGGTTTATTTATTATGAGGAGAATATTTATAAATTGAATAAGAACATAGAAAGCGTGAAAAAATCATATGATTTAATCTTAGATGGAATCAGAAAATTATTAAAAAGTTGCCTGATCTATATAAGAACAGACTCATTTAAATGTTTGTATATTTTACAAATCACAGCATCTCTATCAAAAATAATATTTAGTTTCCATTTAATGAATGATGATAGATATATGAAATGTGTTACTTAAAATGAATTTTTAGAAATTTCTAATGATTTATAATAATAAATAGAAATAGAAAAGGATGATTTATTTCAAAATTAATTGGAATTTTATTTATTTTTAACCAAAACTTCTTTTTAGATAGCTCCTAACAACTCAAAAGAGAAGGAAGAAATTTTAAAAGGATGTTTAAAAGGAATAATTAGTTCAGTTGTAAAAATGAGCCCAGATGCTGAATTACTTGATTCTTTATTTAGAGGGGCTTGTCTTCTTTATTCAATTTATGATATAAATTAAAAAAGAAAATAATATGAAGTTTATTATTAAGTAGATATGTTGTAATGGGAGATTATTGGCTATTTTAAAAATGATAAAAATAAAAACCTTTAAGAAATTATTTCATAAATAGAAGCAATATATGAAAAATTAGTTAAATTTTCAAATAATTGGAATGATCATTATTGCTGGATTTAAATGATAGGGAAATTATTAATTTATAATCCTTAAATTAATAAGCAAAGATTAAGTCATACACAGAATTACTCTCAAAATTAAGAAAAAAATACATTAGATTATGCATGGAAAGACCTAATTAAAAAAAAAATTGCCATATTAACAAACAATAGTAATGATTAGGCCATCATCTTACTTGATTAACTAGTAAATAAGAATAATAAATTAAATGAAACTGATAAAATTATAATAGAAACATGCTTTGTTGGATGGGAGAACTTTATATTATTTAAAGAATATTTAATGGACGATTTAAGAATCTCTTAATAATAATTTAAACCATATACATTAGGTGCATATATAAAAAGCAAACTTGATATAGGTGAAGAAAATTTTAAGAAAAATGAAAATCTAGAGATTTTAGATAGAATTTAAAAAATTCATAGTTTCCTCTTATCAAAAGAAATATCAAATTTGATATAATTAAATGATGAAAAACTTTAAGTTATAATAAAGAATTTAAGAAATTGTATGAGAAATAGGATTATAAATGTAAAAATCACTTAAAGTACCTATAAATAGTAAATTAAATAAATCATAAGTAATTATTAAGAATATTTATAAAATACAATAAAAATCATTAGATATTTTAATTTTAATTAAAAACAAATTTATAGTATCATTAAAAAGTTATAAGGGAGAGATTAATAAGTGATGAATTAGTCTTCATAAATAATATATTAGATCAAATTATTAGATTCTATTATTTAATAATAAATTTAAGATGTTAAATATAATAGAGAAGATGAAAATTCATAATCCAAGTAGTCAAGTAATAATTTTAATGAAATTAAACTATTTTATGAAGAGAAAGAAGCTATTAAAATGGAATTATTTAAATTAAATGATCTGAAAGGTGAAGCGTAGTAAATTGTTTAAGGCTTGAAATAGCACTTATTATCTTTAAATAATGCTACTTAGGATAAGCAAAAATTTATGAACCAAGCCTTAAACACATTAAACTTTATTTAAAATTCTTTAGTTGAAATGAATAATTTATAAAATTAAGAAATTGAAAATAGCAACTTAGTTTAGTGTTTTGAGAATTTACTTAATAATATATATCTTTATTATTAAGAAAATAGTGTAAAATTAGAAAAGAATTATGATGATTCCTTTTAAGTACTTCAAAAACTTATCACAATGAAATTTGATATAGAAGCTGCTTCGTAACTTAATGATCTGTCAAGAATTACTTAAAAATTTTAAAACCTTTAAATTAATAATCAAATGTTGTGTTTATAACTAGAAATGCTAAAGTTACAACTTAAATTTCAAACACTAGATGATACTTTTTAAAATATTTAAAAATATGCTAAATCAGATTCTGAAAATTTATAGAAATTAAATGGAATTATAAATTTTGAATAATTTTTGATTGATTTAATTAAAAATTACCCATTTAGAATTAGTCGATTCAATACTAAAGTTTAAAAGTAGGTTATTGCCGAATTAAAAACAATGAAGATATCAGAAGAAGATTATTAATAAAAATTTTCTACTCAAAAAGGAATCGTAGAATACTATATATTTAAATTAATAATTGAAGAATAAATTAATTAATCAGAGATTGTAGAGATAGAGTTGTTAGAGAAAGAATTCGGAGAATTTTTTATAGAAGAGCTTCCTTAAACTATAATTACAGAAAAAATTTACAAGATAATTTAACATTTAAAAATTAATGAATCATTAAAATTAATTAATGAATAGTAATTTAACTAATCATCATTATAAATTTAATAAGATAAATTTGAGAACGCCTTAAGTTAATTAAGAATAATAAAAGAATCTAAAAAGAACATTAGTAAAGATGACATTACCTATGATCATTTATAAATAATGATTAATCAAATACAAAAAATTATTAAAGCAATATAAATTTGTCACACTATAAATTTAGAAATTAAACCAATTAAAGAAATTTTAAAAATACCGATTAAAGAAGAACTAGAAGAATTATAAAATATATAAAATAAATTTCTACACTTTTAAAAGGGATTGCCAGAAAATAAAATTATATTGGAGAATCAAATCAAATAAATTGATGATGAAGAAAATTAATTGAAAGAAGAAATGAATTAAAAAAATTAGAAATAATTAGATGAGTAAACTATTTCAAATATTAGAGTCTTTGATAAAGTTTTAGTTTAAGATCAAATCAATTATATTGATAATAATAAAAAAAATTAATATGAAAAGAATTTGTAATTATAAAATAATGAAAGCTTTAGAACAAATCTATAAATTATTTTAAAAGTTATAAAACTTTAATAAATGAGAATAAAAGAAGATAAAGAGTTTTTGAATAGTTTGCTCTTGGTAGTACAAAATTTTTCGGATTAACTTTTTGAATTTATAGAAAATCAAAAAAGAGAATCTTAATAAAAAATTTATGAATAATTGAATCTTTACTTTTAAGAATAAACCAGAAAGTTTGAATCTGCCTAATTGACAACTGTTAATATTGAATAATAGGATAACGAAATCTTTTCCAAATATGTTGACAGGTTATAAATACAATTAATATAATTAGAAAATGATAGCGATTAAAAGGTAGATCAAATTTAAGATACAGAATAAACAAATATTTAAGATTTTCTCATTAAATTGAAAGATAATATTATAGAAAAATTGATTGAGAAAAGCTTTATATAATAGCAAATATAAATTGATTAAGAATTACTAATTCATTAAATTTTCAGAATATTTATATCCCAAAATATTTAATCAACATTTGAAGAACCAAATTAATAGTTAGGTTACTTCGATAAATTACAATAAAAGTATTAAGATTTTAAAAACAATAATGAGTGGAAAATTAAATAAGGATTAGTGTTTTCAATTATTTAAGTGTCATCAAATTGCTTAAATAATTAAATTCTATCATATTGTCAAATCATACTTATTTAACTATGGACTTAAGAAAAAGATTATAGAATTAGAAATCTCCTAAAAAATTAAGACTTAATAAGTATGTAAATGTAGATACTTTAAAAAAATTGGAATTCTTAACACGATAGAATAGCCAGCGAAATGCAAAAAATGCTATAATAAATTGATGAACTATAAGAATCAATTTATCATGAATCTGATCTTAATAAAAGAGATGAACAACTTTAAGAGCTAGATGAAACTACTTAGCAACTGGATGAGTATATAGAAAATATAAGTGAAATGGGCTAATAGCTTAAATTAATTACTGATTTTGTAAATCAAATAAGAAAATCTTTAGCTAGAGTTGAGGGGAAAATAAATTAGATGAAAGAGTAATTGAATAATATAGGCAATGATGTTAAATTTCTCAGAGGTAAATCTGTTGAATAATTACTCCAAATCAGAAAATGGAAAGTATTAAAAGAAGCAGCTTAGAATAATGTATAATCCATCTATGTACCATTACACACTTAAGAAAAAGGGTAAAGTAATTACAGTAATTTATTGAACATAGAATAATATGACGATAATGAATGTCAAGTGAATAAATTTTTGTAGGAAGAAAAAACAATTTTATTAATACATGGAATTGCTGGATCAGGGAAAAGTAAAACAGCTAAGATAATTGAAGAGTTTATATGGAAATTGCATGACAAAAACATAAAAATCAAAAACTAAGTGCTTATACCAATTTATATTTCTTTGCCTTCTTTATAAAATCCTGTTTATTCAGCAGTAGAGGAAACACTTCATTAAGATGAATATGGTTTTGATGATCTTCAACTAAGAGAATTCAAAGAAATTTTAGAAAAGAGAGAATTTCGATTGTTATTGATTATGGATAGTTATGATGAAATGAAATTAGAAAATATTTCTAAAAACTTATATGTTTCTAATAAAATACTCTAAAATTGGTCAAATCCACTTCTTGTGTTTACAACTAGAAGTGAAATCTTTACAAGCAAGAATTATGCAGATTGGTTCACAACTCAAAACAAAGAAAAAGAATTTAAAGAAATCTAAATATTAAAATTTAACAAAACATAACAAAAAGAATACTTAAAAAAGTTTGCCATCTTTAGTTTAAAAATGTTAATTTTTGAACTTTTTGAATGGTAAGCATAAATATAAAAAGATAGGTAATTGGATATTTAGAAATTTGAACAGAGTTGGGACAAATTGTTTCAATAATTAATAAAGTATAATTTAGAAAAATCTAAATCTGACCTTCTTCTCAATTAAAAATTGATTATGATGATTTTATCATTCTTGAAGAATGATATATTTTTAGGGAAAATAAGTTAAGAGGCAATTAAAAGCCTGTAAATTAATTTATAAAAGCTTTGGAGTGTACATAAATACAAAAAAATGATAAAGATGATTAATTTAGATAAATTGGCTGAAACTCCTTACATGATGGAAATAGTAGTATAAGTTTTACCCTTAATGTAAGGAAATACTACAGAAATAAATAATTTAAGAAAATTATTTAATAACAATTTCTCAAAAAGCCTTTAAGAATTCATTAAAAGTTCTTATTCCATTAAATTCTACTAAGAAGAATAAAGAAAATTTATAAATTAAAAAATATTGGAGCCTTAAAATGATCAACTATTGATAAATCTTGAGTAATTAGAACAAATAAAATCGAACCAAGATGATTTAGTTAGACTAAAAGTATTATTGGATGAAATTGACTACAACGAATTGGCTATACAATTTTGGAATTAGATTGAATAAAATTAAATTCTCAAAGATTTTTTAATTACTCAAGAAATGAATGAGTTAAAATTAAAGATGCAACATAATTTATAATTAAATTTTATAAATTATCAAATCAATCTTTAAGAAATATTAAAAATATTGGTAATTAAAAATGAATCTATATTTGATTTATTATGTGAAGCATTAAAAGATCAGAATCTCTCAAATTATGACTTTTATGATAAATTTACATAATAGTATTAATTGAAATAGATTGAAAAATTGAAGAATTTAGGAAAATCTATAAATGCCGATCGTTTTTACCATGATCTAATTAAATATTAAATTAAGCTGTCTAAATAATTGAGCTCAAAACAAGTTACTTAAGTCTAATTTAAATAATAAGGTTTATTATATGCAGATGACAACTAAGAAGAAGAATGGTTGAATGAATTTTTTAATGATGATTATAAAAATGGTTCCTACAAAAAGGATATTAGAAGTTGCTCTTTGGTTCAATAAAAAGGAACAAAATTTCAATTTGTACACAAATCTATATAGGAGTTTTTTATTGCGGTTGATTTGTATGAACTTTTAATATTATCAAAAGATGTTGATGTGAAATTGTTTGATACTATAATAGAATAATATTGTTAAAAGAATAATAATGACTTTCTAAGTATATTTTAAGAATAGTAAGTAAAAGAGAAGCAATACAAAAGTTTAATTTTAACTCATACTCTATCTTCATACGAAAAAAAATAACAATTGAATCAAATAGAATATAACATAAAAAAGCTTATTGATTTAATCAAATTAATATAAATGCATTAATTTAACGCAATTAATTACTCCACAAAAGTTTATGAAGAGAGTAGAAGATTTCTTATTTAAAAAATATCAAAAGTTGAAAACGTAATAGAATTTTTAAAGTTTTTAGTTCGATTGACAGCTATAGATGAGTCATTTTTTTAATGCGGATCAAACTCTCTAAATTTATTGGTTGATATGAAAGTTGATTTAACAAGATAATCGTTTACAAATATAAGGATCAAAAATACTTCTCTCATAGGTTCAAGTTTTGCCAAAAGCAATCTAAGTGGATCGAAATTTGAAAATGTTAATGTTAACGGTATAAATTTGAATGGCTCTTTATTGTTTAATTGTTAATGGGATAAGATACAAATTAATGAACTATTTAAAATGGAAGGTCATAGTGAAGGTGTCTTATCTGTATGTTTCTCTCCGGATGGTATGATATTAGCATCTTGTAGTGATGATTAATTTATTTTTTTTTGGGATGTAAAGTCAGGCTAATTAAAAAAGAAATTAGAAGGACATAAGGGACGTGTTTCATCTGTATGCTTTTCTACAGATTCTAACACTCTAGCATCTGGTGGCTACGATAAATTTATTTTTTTGTGGAATGTATAATCAGATTAAATACCAATTAAACTAGAAGGACATAATCAGGCTATTTTATCAATATGTTTCTCACCTGATGGTGTCACTTTAGCATCTGGTAGTTAAGATAAATGTATTATTTTATGGAATGTAAATTCAGGTTAAATCAACAAGAAATTAGAAGGACATAGTGGATCTATTTTATCAATTTGTTTCTCCCCAGATTCTAAAATATTAGCATCCGGTAGTCGCGACCAATCTATAAAATTATGGGATGTTAAGTAAGGAGAAATAAAACAGAATTTAAGAGGGCATAGTGATATTGTTAATTCAGTTTGCTATTCTCCAAATGGTGATACTTTAGCATCTGGTAGTTCTGATAATTCTATCCTTTTATGGGATGTAAAGATAGGAGAATAAATCAATAAATTGGAAGGACACAGTCAAAGTATTTTTTCAATATGTTTTTCACCTGATGGTCAAAAATTAGCATCTGCAAGTTGGGATTAATCTATTCGCTTATGGGATATAAAAACAGGTAAAGAAAAGAATGTATTATATGGACATGATGGAGGTGTTTATTCAGTATGCTACTCACCTGATGGAGCTCTTTTAGCATCTGGTAGTTATGATAATTCAATTCGCTTATGGGATGTAAATTCAGTAGATGAAAACAATAAGTTAGGAGGTCATAGCGGATATATTTCATCAGTATGCTTCTCTCCTGATTGTACTACTTTAGCTTCTGGTGGTAATGATTACTCTATATGCTTATGGGATGTTTAAACATGTAAACAAAAGAATGAATTATATGGCCATAGCGGAGAAGTTTATTCAATATGCTATTCTCCTGATGGAGCTCTTTTAGCATCTGGTAGTTGTGATAATTCTATTCGTTTATGGGATGTAAGGAAAGGAGCAGAACAAAAAATATTAAAAGGTCATACCAAAAGTGTTCGTTCTATAGTCTTCTCTTCTGATGGTACTATGTTAGCATCAGGTAGTAGTGATACAACAATTTCTATATGGGATATAATTTTAGGAGAGGAGAAAAAAAAATTAGAAGGACATCTATGGAGTGTAAATTCCGTTTGCTTTTCATCTGATGGTTTGATATTAGCGTCAGGTAGTGATGATAAATCTATCCGTTTATGGGATATTATATTAGGAATACAAAAAAAAAAATTAAATGGGCATAATGATGGGATTTTATCGTTATGCTTCTCTCCAGATTGTACTATATTAGCATCTAGTAGCACTGATAAATCAATTCGATTATGGGATATGAAAACAGGATAAGAAAAGAAAAAGCTGGAAGGACACAAGGGAGGTATATCAACAATTTGTTTCAATTTTGATGGATCTGTCTTAATATCTGGTAGTTAAGATACTTCTATACGTATATGGGATGTAGATTCGGGGCAAGAAAAAATTCAATTAAAAGGGCATAATGGAGGCGTCTTATCAGTATGTTTATCTCCAGATGGTGGTGCACTGGCATCTGGCAGTGAAGATATGTCGATCCGTTTATGGGATTTACCCATTAGATCTGAATTCTAGTAACATTAAGCATTTTAATCAAAGCTATCTGGATAGTTTAAAAATTTTAATTAATAAAATAATAAATGTAGAAAAAGTATTTTATAATAATATTTTAAGTGGATGATACTATTTCAATTTTTAGAATTTCTAAACAGCAACAATTTGAAGCTTAAAGTGCTCTAATTTCAGACAGTTAATTCTTCAACCACTTAGAAATGGATTTAAGAAGGCTCTTAGAATAAAAAGGATGTAAACTGTTGGAAAAGTAAGCATAATAAAATTTAATTAGTAATTGAATATTATTTGCAATATTATATATTATTTTTAAACCATTAAATTTAATATATATAAAGTTTGAGATGAAGAAATCATTATTGTTTTAAATGATAATTTATGTATATATTGGAATATTGGATGATTAAATTGTTTCACATGATTATGAAAGTTCAAAAGTTTCTCTTTTCATATAAATGAAGATAACTGGAGAATTATTTATCAATTTGGTTTATGAGAAAAAATTTTTTGTGATGAAGAAATTCATAAAGATTACTAAAAATTTATGTTTGATAATTTAGAATTCTCAAAAAAGATCAATTTGTATTGCAAAGCCAAAATTCTTTCAAAAGAAGAAATTCTATTATATATTTAAATTATAAGATTTTATATTTTTATTAACTTCTTCAGTTCTAAAATGAATTGTTTATCTTTACGCTGAAATAATCTATTTTCTGAATAAAAACTCAATACTTTAATGAAATTTTTCTTAATGATATTATTAACTTATTTATTATTAATTATAATAATAAAATATATCTAAAACTTGTTATGCTAAGATTTTATAAGGATGTAATTTATGATAAAAGTTTTAATATAATAAATTACATCTTTATTAAAGCTCTAAGTTGCTATTAAATAATAGACTATTGTTTATCATTTATCCTTTTTATAATCGTCATTAGAATGGATGTTTTTTACAAAATATATCTTTAAATGAATTCTATTTATTTTTCATAAGAATGCCATTTCCAAAATCAGAATAATTAGAAGAAATTGGAGAAAATTTCTAATGATTATTTTAAATTATTTCTTTATATTAAGGATTAATTATCATTAATATAAAATAATTATTACAATTATATCTCTTCCTTTAAAGCTAAAGATTTATTAGTTAAAATTATGAATCTACAAACATATAAACTTGTAACAAAATTAATGCAAACCCTTGAAACTAAGAAATCAGTACAACTAAGGTTAATGAGTAGGATTTTTGGAAGCACAAAATAATATAAATAAATCTACAAATCACATTTAATAATGACTCTATCATTTACTCTAAAGATGAAACAACGCTCAGAATGTATATTTATTTGTAGGATAACGATAGATAATAAATTTATGTTAGAAACTATAAACAACAAATCTTTAACAATATGGAATAAATCAATTCTCTTATTTGGTAAGGCTAAAATAGATTGAACAACATGTTCAACGGAAAATGGGTTGCTGTTTAGAATTAATTAGTAACGGAGCAAGTTAGTGGATATAATTAATAATGATTAAAATGTTATAATATGATGATGGTTATAAAATTGGATTATGGAGAGAACTGTTCAAAAGTTACTGCAGGTAAGTAATCTAGAATTGTTATTATTGTTAGAAGAGTGTAAGTTTTTGAAGTAGGAAAAAATAGGAATATGGGCTTTTATATGATAATTCAAAAATGTAACATAAAAAATTAGTGCTGGTGGTAGATATAATTACTCTGAGTTGAAATGCAGTAAGTGGATTGACTTAAATGGATTTTTGGAAGACAAATATAAAACTTATAACTGTGAATAGAATGTAAAGGGTATAAAGGTAGGTAAATCAGACTTTATATATTGAAATTTTGATGAAAAGTAAAGCAAAATTCTGTAAGCATTATTAAGTATAGGGATTCTATTATTTAGCGGAGGTGGTCATATGATTAAGAGGATGGTGAAAGAAATATTGGGATATGGGTTTTGGTGGATGAAGAGTATTATGAATTTAAATCAGTCACTTGCATTGGTGAGCTTAATATGAAACGTTTAAAAGTGGGTGGATTGAATGTTATTTATAAAGGAAATAAATCAATGTATATAATATTAAAGTAAAGGAAAATATGCGTTAGTGGCCTTGGGTTATATGATAAAGAGGGTAGTGGGAAAAAAAGTTGGTGGATGGGATATTATCTAAGAGGAAACAATAGCAATTTAAATTTTTTAGTGGCGGCGTGTTATATAATTTATATGGAACTCAGAAAAGATTGGAAATTGGATAGAATTGGTTGATGATTTTTTTGATTAGAATAGGTTAAGTATATTGGTTATTATACTATGAAAGGTATGAAAGTGGGTAGATAGGATTATAAGTATCGTTGTATTTTAGTGTAAATATTATAGAATTATTTGTGTTAGTGGAGGGGATCGTATGATTAAGAAGGCAGTTAAATTAAGATTGGACATTGGGTTGAGTTGAAAGTTGGGTTTTACTATTATATATAAATCATTCACAATGGTAAATATAATATGAATGGTTTCAAGCAGATAGTGAATATTTCATTTTATAAATGATCATAACAATAACAATTAAATAGAAATTCTTCCATTAGTTACCAAAAATAATGTAAATAAATAAATAATTGTAAACTCAAAAAATAATGAAAAAATGAGTTATTAACAATATAGATTAAAATATTATGACATTTATAAACAACAACACCCATAGATGGCATTATCTGAATTAACTAAGGAAATAGAAAAATAATAGAAAGTTAACTAGTAAAATAAAAAACATAATAATGGTGCAACTCAACTGAATGTTGGGTCCACATATATTGAAAATGCACCTGAGTAAGTATATGAAAATAAAATACGTATAAATGATTATCATAATATGTTGGGTTATAATAATAATAATTTTATAAATGAAACTATTAAACTTATAAAAATTTAAATAGTTTTCTTAACTATCATATTTTTGATTATATAATTTCTTTTTAGAGAAAGTTCAATGTCTAAAAACTTAAATTTATTATGATTACTGTTACTCATTTAATGCAATATTTAATTTTTTTTAAATCATATCTTGTATGATAAATTTTAAATTGATCACCTCTTTTCTAAATTAAATTTTGGCAAACCTCCATTTATTTAATCAAAAAATTCCAGGAAAGATGATCCAGAATTTTATACTGCTTTTTTGTTAATAAATGCTAAAAGCTTTTTACATTACTATGATAACTTCACTTGTACTTTATGCGATTTCTAGAATAATTTAAAAAATAAATAATTTTAAGCGATTAAAAATATTTATTCTTTATTTGACAATTTGAATAAAAGTTTTTATATCTACATAATATTAATTTATGTACAGTGCGTACAGCTAATGTCCAAAAATATGAATTCAGATGTGATAATACATGTCTCTCTTGTTTAAGAAGTTGGATCATAATCAATACATTGATCTTCTTGAGACTATCAAAGCAATTTTCTATCACTATTAATCTTCTCTTTAGCTTATAAACATTAATCGAACTCATTATCACTACATTTTTGATTATTTAGATATAGCCCTTACTCTTTGAATGGGTTGCACGCTGAATAAGAATAATAACACTAGGGGCTGTTATTCTTTACCTCAGAACATGATATCATCTCTTGACATTTTCCATCCCTTATTGTACAAAGACCTGCTTTACCAAATTAACAAAATGATAAAGACTATTCAGAACATAACTCATATTCGAAGGGTTATTCTTCTTTGCAGGTTCCATCAACACTGTCAAAATAGCAATTTGAATTAAATTTTAACAATCCTTTATAGTGTTAACTTTATGTGATGGACAAGAAATAAAATCTACACATTTTCCATCCTGCTAAACAAACCACATAAACTTATATCTAATGAAATGTATCCCTTAGAGCCGCACTTATTATCAGCATATTGGCAGTTTTTTTAAAAATTAGCACTCCTCTTAATAAAGAATCTATTCGCAAAAACACTGACCATCTGGTTATATTAAACTTCATCCTTAGGTAGCAATAAAAAAACCAAATATCAGAAGGATAAGTAATGTTTATTATTGTATATAGCTCATAAAAATAATAATTGAATTAACATGATCAAACTCGAAATATTTATGATTAAGGTTTCTGATCAATTTTATTATGGAAAAGTATTTAACATATACAATAATGCA